>CM065052.1:125774854-126372354 GCA_032883995.1 Coronaproctus castanopsis | reverse complement strand
GGAACAAGTATGTTGTATATCGCCAGGACTTTTTAATATATACACAGAAAAAAAAACCAAGATTATAAAGAGAAAGGTAGGACCGTCATAGTGGGAGGATTAAAGATGTTGATGTTCCGCATTGCGGATGGCATAACAATCGTGGAAAGTAATGAAAAAGAACTTCAAGAATCTGCAAAAAAAAGCTAGCTATTGTAGCAAAAAGTATAATACGTCGATAAATCAAGAAAAAACGGCAGATGTGAAATGTACTAAAAAACAAGATACAATAGATTTAAAAATTAATGGAAAAAGATTAAGACAAGTGGATCGATATAGATACCTGGGAAGCATAATCACTCAAGATGTGGAAGAGCTGACAAAGGAATATCAACTACAGTTAGAGTCTAGCAAAAATGGCTGTCAATAAAAACCGTTCTTTACCAAGTTCAAGAAATTTAAGAGTAGAAACTTGGAAGCACTTTGTTAAATCATACTTAGTGAACATTCTGACGTATGGATGAGAAAGTTATCGACCGCCAAATGTATGAAAAAATAAAAGCCCTAGAAACTCGGTTCTGACGTAGAATAAAATAAGTTTGACAGAAAACGTGTCAAACGTAAAAATGTTTAAAAACGTAAAAGAATCGAGAAGCTTAATTCGGAAGCTAAAAAAATTGGAAGAATTAAGTGGATAGGCCACTTATATCGTTACAATCTAAGTTTCGTATAATTGAAAATGAGAGGAAGAGGTCAATGTGTAAATATATAAATCAAATAATAGAAGACAGCGGAGCAACAAGTTATGCAAACCTTAAAAGAAGGGCAGAACGAAGACAATTTTAGTCGAACTAGCTAGGATCATGAATCATAAAGGTTATCCATCGATCTACAGATCGAGGAAACAAGGAATGAACTCATCGATTAGTTTTGAGATTTTTAGTCGTTTCTAAATTCGATCGATATATAACTACACCAATCAGTCGCACTTATCGTATTACGCGAGTCATGTTTGATTTTTAGTTTAAAGAACGATCTTTCTGTTTTCGCTACTGTCATGGGCAATGTTCAAAATAATTTTATAGCTATTCGAAAAATTGTCAATTTTAAATAGTCACCCATATTTTCTAATATGTATTCAATCTCGAAGTGACAAAAGCCGTTGTATAAAATTGGTCCAGAATTCGCGGGAATAAAAATTCACGAACTCTTGTGAACATTTAATAAACTAATCATTACAATCTTTCGGATATAGACTTAGAGCGTGTCAATTATTTCAAGACTGAGTTGAGTTCTAAAAATTCGGACCGACCTCCTGGACGGCGCTATTTCCGGACCTTTAGCTGGCCACTGATGTATATATCTACACACATTATAAATCGGTGTATCAGTTCATGAACTGGTTCGCACCCTTTCATTTTATGCCGTTCAGCTGTTAGACTTTTCAGTTCAATGGAGCTCTTAATGTTCGTTTCTTTCTCGATAGTGTCCATCAGTGCCTGTCTTAGTTTTCTTTTTGTCCTGCACATGGGTACTTTTCCTTTCATAATATCTTTCATTAGCTCTCATTGCCCTATCCGTTTCATTCTTGTTTTTCTAATCGTTTTCAACAGTGACATTTTCTCTTGTACTCGGTTACAAATTTCTTCATTCAGAATTTTATTAACCAACGAAATTTTTAGCACTTGTCGCCAGTACCACGTTTCAAAAGCTTTAACTTACTGTAAATCTCTTTTGTTTAAAGTCCATGTTTTTCGCCCTTATATACAACTCGAAGATTCGTTCGGGTAATCTTAAAGACAGCTGCGTTATTATACGTCTTTTTAAAGAGAAAAATGGCATATCTTGGTCATATGATGAGAAGAGATAAATATGAACAATACCCGAGGATATCTTGGTTAGATAATATAAAAAGCTAGATAGGCATCAAAATATAACAGAACTAACGGACACATCACGCAACAGAAGATGATTGAACATATTGGTCGCTAACTTTCGTTAAGCGGTCAAGGCAAAACAAGAAGGAACGCGTACTTCTTGTTTTTTTTTTTCTTTTTAAATGGGGGTGCCTTTACAGCTTACCCAACGTGATACTGTCGGGACTATCTACATCTTAATCAAGTATGCTGACTTCTCTATAAACGTCGCTATAGGGGGGGAATAATTATAGATTATCCAGATGTAGAAGGGACGATACGTTATACGGAGGTGTAATACTCGAAGAACGTAGCAAGATAAGGTAAAGCTACGAACGCAACGACGCTACAGCAGAGCATTCAAAAAAGACATGATCGGAGTTGTAGACTGCCTGTTCAGAATGGAGGGGGACAGAAGGGACTTTCCCTAAGCTGCATACGGAAAATACGGGCAGGCAACAAATGGCTGAAGAGTACAATTCCCTTACGACTAATCTTCTTAAAGAGATAGAACCACGGGAGAGACGGCTGAGATGATAGTAATAAGTGGGAGGCGTTTGACTAATGCTCTCAGTGTTCTCAGTGTACATTAGCTCACATTGACTCCTATGCTCTAGCTGAATAAAGTGAATGATATCTTTGTATTGAAAGTGGCACGGATTAGTGTAGGAGGATACAGACTACAGTTTTCAGGGAAAAAGGATGAATTTTGTTTGTTGAAGAAGTAAAAATATGGTACCATAAATTGAAAAGGAGCTTGCATGCACGTGAGACGTGCACAAAACTCCTCCAACCTTGTTATAACGGAACAGAGCAGGGGCATTTTTCTATTTGAAAAACGTCAGTTAGAATGGATATGACCGAACGTTTTAAACAAAGGGAAGCGGTCATTATTCATCCGTTGTTTCAACAGTTTCATGTATAAATAACTCCGTCTAATTGCACTCTGACATTAGGTGCTGATACCGGAGTGCTTTTAACACCACCAATACGCAGCCTAATGCATTCATAAAAATACTGTTGACGCGGTTCCATAAAACATGGAACCATATTCCAGTTTAGATCGGATTAGTGATTTGAAGAATAGTAATAGAATAAAAGGGTCACCACCCCTTCGTGTATTATGCAAAATACGTAAACTGTTAATAACACGATTGATAGTTGTTAATAGTTTATCAATATGTGGGCGCCATGTTAACCGAGAATCCAGAATAATTCTTAAATAGCGAAATTATGAAATGAAAAAATAACGATATGAAAAGATTACTGCTGCACACTTTTCAACACTAAGGTTTAAGTCAGAAAGACAATGTTCTATTGTAGCAACAATATTGAACATGACAACAGAAAAACTCGAATTTGATGTAAAATCATCTGCATAGAGTAAAATCCTAGAGCGCAGTGGAGCTGCGACAAATTAAAAATATATAGATTAAAGAGGATCGGGCTTAGAGAAGACCCTGGGGTAAACCTTTGTATATTGTACGTTGATAATTAACTGACCTTGTTCTTAATGATATACAACGCTGTAGAAATAATCTACAGATAAAGTGGCAACAGTGGTCAGGAACACCTATGAATAATAACTCACACTGTAAGGTAGGCAAATGGACATTACCATAAGCATCTATTATATCCAGAAAAACAGTAATGTTAAAATGTTTTTCAATAAGATTATTGTATATATTGCCTAGCAGGTCACTCACACAGTTCAAAGTGCTCGTATTACTGCGGAGCTGTACATATTCTGTTGTGGGTATTTTAATGAAATGTAACTGTGTGAGGCGATAACTGTAGATTATCCAGATGGAAAAGAAATGATATATTATATGGAGGTGTAACATACGGGGGGAACGTAGTAAGATAAGGTGAAGGTCAGAACGTAGCGGCGACAAAGCAGAATATTCTTTATCAAAAATTATGATCAGGATTATAGATTGCCTATTAAAAATGAAGGAGAGGAGGGAGGGAAGTAACACTCTGTAAGTTTCAAATGGAGGAAAAGATAACCAGATATAACAAGTGATGCTCGAATCGCATCTACCGGCGAGTAGAATTTATTCGCGATTAAACTTCTTGAAGAAATGGAAGTGCGGAAGTTTTGGTGAGAGACAGTTGGTAGCAATTGGCGAGAGGTGATCGACTAATGTTCTACACTTGTTTCCAGTTATGCTGCAGCTAGTGAATAAGATGTCCTTGTGAGAAGGTACTGCGCCATTAGATGGCGCGTCTTTATCGGCAGTATATAATTAGATCACCGCGACGGTTTTTCTATACTGTTCGCGAGTATGGGAAATAAAGGCTAGTATGAACCAAGATGAAATGGGTGATTCCTTTATACGTTCTTATACTTGATTCTGAAGATTAACATAAGTTTCCAGATCGATTCCGTGTATAGCGTTTAATCTATCGATAAAGATAAGCATGTTCTTTTGTTGATTGTTAAGGTTTAACGATTTTCGTTTTGATATTTCATTTCGCCCGTTTCAATACCGCACGCAATAGTAGCGATAAAAATGACGGAAAAGTTTCGATCCACTTATATTCAATCGTCGGGGATTTTTTTCATGTTCTTTTCTAAAAATTATTATTTTCTTTTGATTTTCTGTTCGCGTTATTTTATACGTTTAGCCGTCATAATCACAAATTTATTTATCACCCGTGTTTTTAATATATATTATCATCATAATGATTGTTATTATCATCTCATCATACTCATATAGTTCTTATTCTTCTAAATGCTGTACGCGGTAAGGCATAGCTCATATTTCCTCGCAACACAAACATAATCCGCTTATCGAAGATATTCCAGTCCATTTCCGAACGTTTTACGTCTATGAGAAGAAGCCGTCCTTTTCCCCGTTTTCCTTTGATGTTTCCTTCAATGATCACTTGCAGTAGGTCATATCTTCCATTTCTCAGAACATAACCGAGATTGGCTCCGCCTCTTTATAATAGTCACCAGTCCTAGAATTTTATTCAGTTACTGCACAATCTTTGTATTTGAAACCTTAACTGTCCATGATAAACATTCTTCGGTAAAGCCATATCTCGAAGGCTTTCAAGTTATTTATCATCGATTTTTTAATTATCCAGATTCCATATAACAGTAACCATAAATAACATTTAACCAGCCTCCATTTTATTGTCCATTTAAGCGTTATATTATTTGTAAATAATTTTCTCATTTTCAAGAATACGGTCGTTCCTTGTTCAATTCTGGTACTTATTTCATAATCCGGGTTTCATATACTATTAAAGTTACAGCCTAAGTATTAAAATATATTAGTTTGACGAATAGTTTTATTGTTTATTCATACTTTCTGGATTTCAGTCTCGTCGCTATATGACTTTAATTTTCTCACCTATCAACATGCCCATTTTGTCTGACTCCGCATTAATCCTATTCACCATTCCTTGAAGTTCACATTTTGTTGTCTGCAATTAAGACCGTTTTATCGATGTGACGTAAATACCGCCATAATGACTTTCAAGTGAACTAACGCTTGCCTTGTTTCTAATCCGTTCCGAAACCCAAACTCTTCTTCACTGATATTTGCCGTGAATTTATTGTGTTTATGAATTATTGTCAAAAATATTTTTAGAGTATGATTCATAAGACTAATTTGTCTATAGTTTTCGCATTTTCCCCAGCTGTTTTTCTTTGGTATCGGTATAAATATTGATTTCAATCAATCACTCGGTACCTAGAGTCGTGTATTTTATTGAATAATGCTGTCAGCAACATAATATTTTAACATGCCCACATGTACATTGCCCGGTCCTTGAAAATGGCTTAATAGTCGAAAGGCTTTATATCTGTTAGTACAAAATTTAACGTTTTTGACTATTTTTTTTTTTTTTTAAAAACCACTTAATATTTAAAAATAACTACATTCCACAACAGTTCAAATTATTATTCTCATTATTACTTAGGATAAGATAAAAATGGAAATGGAACATAGAATTAACTGTAATATAAAGCATCTTGAACTGTCACAAACAGGAGTGAACAAATTGAGCGAACTAAGCTAAACAAAGTGAAAAGAAGATTAAAATTCTATTCGCCCTATCCAAATCTTTGTTTAAAACAAAAAAAAAGTAACAATAATAATAATAACATAATAATTATATTAATAATGCCACTAACAACAACAATATAATAATGATGGTTATGATGATAATGATGATAATAATAATAGTAACAATAAGAATAATAATAAAATATAAATACTAATAACACAAATTATATAAGAATAAAGAAACGGAAACACAAACAGAACAAAGACAGAGATAGATGGAAAATTATTGTAACGAAGATACACGTATATAAAACAACACGACACTAGTCTCAAGTAAACAAGACCTGGAACAAGCCGGAACAATTTCGGACATCTAGAAAAAATAAAAAATAAAAAATAAATAAATAAATAAATAAATAAATAAACTGAACAAATGTAAAAAGAAAAACAAAAAAACGAAAAATAAAAAATACCCTGCAGGCGATATTATAATTATTCTTACGTCTTCTTTGCCATTCTTCTGGAAGCATTAAACAGTAGCACCAACAACAGTGGCACTACTATTTCTTTCCTTTGGTTTACTTTATTTTCTTATTAAATTTTTCCACTTAAAACCGGAGGCCAATTCAGCCTGTTTTTCACGCGGAATACAACGCCACAACAATTCTTCACGCACTTATTATTATTATTACTAGTATCATTATTGTAGTTAATATTATTATTATTATTATTATTATTAGTTCTTTATAAGGAAAGCAATTTTACTAAGCCATTCAAATGGACCGTTATTCACACCAGTAGAACTTTGTTTTCCCGCGCATCGAACTAGAATTTAATTTCCGAAATGAGTTTTCATTGTAAACGATTTCAGTTCATCTCCATTATTCCCCATATAGCTAGCGAACCCTCTTCGATACGGCACAAATGCGAACACGAACATTTTCATTTTACAAACACACACACGCACACACATATATATAAAGTTACGAATTTATCACTTGTACTCGAAAATAATTTTGTAAATATGTATACTCCAATTTTTACTATATCCGACCGTTTTGTATAACGAACTGGTGTTAATGTGTATAGATATATATTACATACATAATGTCGATAATGTTAAAAACACAATTCGGGGGGGATATGATATTTTCGATAACGTACGATAAACTGATAATTTCACGTAGTTCCCATTTTTAGGTGTCCGTCCAACTGGTACATTTGAAGTTTTCTAAAACCAATCAATATCGTTGACCCTTTGCGTTCATTATTTATATTATAGAACAACTTAGAAGAAAAAAATATTCGGAATTACAAGGTTTTTCGCAAAATTCTTTAAACGTGCGTTCGTGTCTAAAAACGACGATCAATTTAATTGATCCGACATTTCTAAATAGATATCGAACTGTTCTATGTGTGTGCATTTGTTTCAATATAAGTAAGCATTTATTCATGCGTATATATTTCAATACGTAATATTTATGGAAGCATTTTCGTATGTAAAATATTTTTAATTTATCGACTGCAATCTACCTTTCAATGATCGCCCCCATTTCAAGTTATGGGATAGAACTACATGGAAGTACCTGTAAAAGTAATCTTCGATGAATACAACAGCAACAGTGGAAAACACTTCGTACTTTCACGTCAGCTACAGTCTACGTCTCCGATCTGACATTACATAATGATCTTAGGATTCCGTATGTCAGTGACATCCACACTCGACAATACGAGAGATTATTTGACAAGTTCGAAGATAGCAACAATCCCATCATCCGCAGGATGCATACAACTCTTCCAGACAATCTGCCAAGGCGCCTGAGTAGAAAGTGGTGCAGTGACGCCATTCCGATCACCTAACCGACTCAAATTTTACTCCTCTTTCCTCATACGAAAGCGTGTCTTTTTTATTAACTATTGTACTTGATCACTGTTATTACTATCGTTCTTTCTCAATTTCAATACGTCCTATTACTTCTCATTCTTTTTTCATATGGAGGCATTACATTAACACCTGTTCTTTTATCCGGATCGGCGTTAAACTTAGTGCTGGTACGATGTTTATAAAAAAAAACCACGCGATTATTATTATTTAATTACTATTGCACCGATTGGATATATTTGTTTATATATATGAATATTGTGTTTGAGGCGAATCAGCCAGTCGGCTGTAACATAATGATAATAATGATAATAATAATATAATACTACTACTGATCTTACTACTACTACTACTACTACTATTATTATCGTAAACGTACGAAATAGGTTGTTTTAAATTTTCGGTATTCTTTTTATAGTTTTTCGTTGTGTTAGCGGCTTGTATGATTTATTTATATTCGTTTATTAATAAGTTACAATTTTTGCTCATTGGTGGTAGTAGGCGATTTATTTATACTTATTTATTTATTTGTAATTTGTATAAAGATATACCTTTTTAATTTTTCTCTCCTTTCTTCTTAATTTTTTTCAATCATTTATTAGATTCGTGATAACCATGATTAAAAGTTTCTAGATGTAGCCATTTTCTTCATACTTCCGTAGTTATCTGCTTTTACATCTGCTTGTATGTGTTTTATGTATTTCTGCGGTCTTCCTCTTGATATTTTCCTTTTCGTGGTTCCTTCTATTATTTATACTAGGTATTCATTGTTTCTGTATATATATATATATATGTGCAATCAATTTAAGTCTCCTTGTTTTTAGTGTTCTTGACTCTTTCTAATATTTTTTTCATTCTTTATCATTGACATCCTTTCCATTATCCTCCAGCACCAGATTTCGAACGCTTCCAGTTGTTTTTGTCATTTTTTTTGTTCAAATTCCACGTTTCTGACCCATACATCAGTATACTCCGTACGGACACACTTTAATAAATCTTTTCTTCGTTTCCATTTGGTAATTTTTTTATGTTAATAATCTTATTTTTTTATTAAACGCTAATTTTACCATTGCAATTCTCTCATTTATATCTTGTTTACTACTTCCATCTTCTGTAACAATACTACCCAAATATTTTTGTTGTTTCATTTGTTCTCCGTCTAGTTTTATGTTTATTTCTTTTCTATCTCTTGTTTTGTTGTATACCCTTACGATAGCTTTTTGTTTTATTTATTTTCATATTATACCTCTGAAATATCCGGTCCATCTGATATAGAGAAGATTTTAATTCTTTTTCACTTATTGTCATTATTGCAATGTCATCTGCAAACATAAACATGCTTATTTTTATGCCACCTACCGAGATCCCGTTATCACATTTTCGTTTCCATTATTTAACCTCTTGTTATATATATATATATATATATATATATATATATATATATATATATATATATATATATATATATATATACGTTGAACATCGTAGTTGATAAACTGCATCCTTGCCTGGCTCCTTTCCTTATCTTAGCTTTAGTTTCTACTTGTCCTATTTTTATTATTGGCTTTTGATTCTTGTATAATGCTTTTATCATCATGTCGTCTCTATCACCTGTATTCATCTTTTTCAGTATTTCATTAAGCGGATTAAAGTCGCATCTATCAAACACCTTTTCTAAATCTATAAAAGCGGTTGATTTATTTCCATTTTTTTTTCTAATACTAGTCATAATCCGAATATCTCTAAGTTCCTCCACCCCTTCTAAGTCTATATTTGTCTTCGCTTAACTGTTGTTCAATTTTATTTTTGATTCTATCTAATAATCTTCGTTAGTATCTTAGACGTATATGCTATTAGACTGATTGTAAAATGTTCTCCGCATTTCCTCGTTCCTTTTCTTTTTGGAATCATTACTATCATTCATATATATATATATATATATATATATATATATATATATATATATATATATATATATCAATCAATAGCCCACTCGATATAGAGTATGTGGCACCGTTATCTATGCTTTCTAACATGACTGATAAGTCCAATTTTAGCGGTACACCGCTTTCCGCAATCGTTGCATATGTAAACGCCTTCCGACGAGCTGTACTTTTTTGCGGCATCATGCTGACGTTTTCGCTTTTTATTTTCTGCCGCTGTTTCTATTTTCTTTTTGGCGATACCAAGGCCATCTTTCACTATACGCTTCCAGGTTGCTCGATCCTGAGCCAATTCTTCCCAGCTGCCTAGCTCTATACCGTATTCACTGACTACAAGTCTCATATAATCCCCATACCTCTAGCGAGGACTCCCAATATACCTCGTACCCAACGTCATTTGGCTGAAGAGTATTTGTTTGGGGAGCCTGGTATTGTTCATCCTTGCTACATATCCGAGCCACTTCAAATTATTTTTGTAAAGCAGGAGATGGATCGATGTAGCATGTGCTCTTTGTAGCACGGTTATACGACACCTGATCCTGCCAGCGTATGTGTAAAATTCTTCGCAAAATACGTTGCTGGAATTGCTCTAATTTTCGTATATTCCTCTTATATGGCGCCCATGTTTCCGAACCATACAACGATGTTGGTAAGACAATAGATTTGTAAACAGTCAGTTTAATTAATATCAATGTATGTTTATTTCTAAATACTCTCTCATTTAGTTTATTAATTGCATGCGAAGCTGCCACATTCTGTTCGCAGCATTTTTCCTGCAGTTGCCTTAATGAAAATATAGAATCTATAGTTCCGCAACCTGGACGAAAGCAAGGATATTCTTCTATAATTATTACAGTCACATCTGTCCCCTTTGTTTTTAAAGATCGGCATTATGGCTGCTTGCTGAAAGTCTTTAGGAACGGTTTTATCCTTCCAAATCGTCATGAATAGATTATAAAGTGCATTTAACATATTCCAGTTTAAGTATATCGGGCGGTATACCATCCAAACCGGCAGCTTTCCCTGATTTTATCTTTTTTGTTGCTTTCTGCACTTCATTTAGCTTGATATCTTCATCCAAGTCTGTGATCACCGGGAAATTTGGTATTGTCTACTTCGGTATTTTTATTTAACACTGTTTCGAAGTGATATTTCCATCTGCGTGAGAGTTCAGCCTGGTTTCTTAAAGGTAATTTCACACATGGCCGTGGACCAAAAACTGTTCCGTTGCAAAAAAAGTCCCTATAGTGGCTTGCATTAACGTACGATTGAATTGTACGTGTTTTTTCTTCCATTTATTTTTTATATTACGCGTTATTCTTTGAACTTCTGCTTTTATTTTTGAAAACTTTTGTTTAAGTTTTATAGCGCTTAAATTATTTTGCCAGGGGACTCGTCATTTTCATTGAACCAGCCTTAGTGTTTTCGTTTCTTTTTCATGAGAACTTTCTTACTATTCTCGATTATCTCATCTTTTATACCATTCGTATTCAATGCAGCAAACGTCTTTCCGTTTTTTTTTTCAGTAGCCCTTATAGCAGCGATATCAAAATGATTAGATCTTGGTTTAGCGTAACGTTTAGATAACTTACATCTCTTGATGGACGCTATTGTCCTTACCAGTCTATGATCGGTGGAACACTCAGCACCCCTCATTGCTCTGGTAGTACGTATTCGCTTGCATGCTCCCGACGTACGATGCCTGTTTGGATCTTGAATGCATCCATGTTCCTTTGTATATAGATTTTAATTCAAACAATGTGTTTGTTATTACTAAATCCAGGCTCGCACATAATTGCAAGAGTAGTTCTCCATTACTATTTATGCCTTTAAGACCGAATCCATTGTCGTGCATATGCACTGACGACGTGAATGATGGTTTCATCCTCCTGTATTCATTTCATTAGTCTCGCTCCATATGTTACAGGGCCGACAATGATAAAATCTGCATACTGACGTCTAAGTGCTATTCCAACACCATGAAGATGTTTGTGCCCAGGCGGATAACCCTGTCAAAATAGCACATAGTCGCCTACCGGTTCATAAATACTGCCGTATATTTCCAGCTGTTTTGCTAAGTGATCAGTTCTTCTTTCTGGTATATTGTTATTTTCTTTCAGTGTCCTTACATTCCATAGTCCAAGTTTTAGATTCATTATTGCCTTATTGTTTTTACCGCTGATCCGAGTACCCGCCAGCCGCGGCGTGCTGGCCAGGATGATGTGGATTAGCCGATTTTTTGGAGCCTTTGGATAAAGATTCTGACCGCAATGCAGCGGTTTGCTACTGAGGAGGTAGCGGTGTAAGGTTTTGACAGCGACCAAACCTCGCTGAGGGTGAGACAGTCGTAGGATTTTGAGTAGGCAGCTCCTCAAGCTGCCAATCCACATCCTCTTGTCTCATTTCCCTGTCGCTACTGGATTCACCTACCTGAGGCTTTCCATCAGTAGCCGCTTTTGGCGCGACTGCTTATTTGACTAACGTCTTATTCGCAGCTAACCTACATATCTGTAGGCCGTTCCACTATCCGCCACCTGTGGACGCGCGCCGCTCCGGTTAAAGCTCGGGCCCGGAAGGTACGAAGTACCCACCGGCGGGGATATATATATATATATATATATATACTAGCTAATGACCCAGATCGTCACTCGTTTATTATTTTAATGATAATTTGAATACATAAAGAAGATTTTATAGTTGGAATGTTACTGATGTTAAATTCAAAAGTAAAATTGAATTATAAACATACTTCTAAACTATCAGGCTCTACACATTTCGAACCAATATTTACTTGGGTAATGGGATAAATTTCCGGCGGCTCAACGAAAATTGTGTAATAAAAATTTTTGCACGCACCAAAATCATTTTCGAAGTTCGTCGTCGTTTCAACGATAAAATAATTGAAACAATTTTATTTCGACTTTTTTTCGGTGGTATCTTCGAAAAACTTAGTCTAAAAAATTTGATTCTACGAAATTCGTTTTCCGGTAAATTTAAATTTCGATAGAAGGCGTTTGTTTCGGCGACATATTTTATATCGATTTTTTTTTACAACAATCTTTTATTCTACATCGGGTTCGGTGAGCGATGTAAAAGAAATTTAAATTTACCCATGTTAATTTACGAATAATATCGATTTAAGCTCCAAGTTATAGGCTGAATCTACCAGACAATTACAACACACAGGTTAAAACACAAAATAAAGGGCCCGATACATAAAATCATCTCAAACAATCCTCGATTAATAGTTATAATCTTGGCTTTTGTCAGAGAATGTGGAATCTTAGTGTACATATAAGACACATGTCTCTTTATGCTGTAATAGACCTGGAAGTTACAAACGGCATTTGGAGATTTACATAATTTAATATTAAAAAGAAAAAATTATCTGTCTTGTAAAAACGAATTAAATAAAATAAGAGCGAGCGAATAAATTTTATTCGAAAAATATAAAATTTTCTTAAAGATTATTTGTAGTACAAATATTTATTACTTAATACAGTGTTTCCCAAACCTTTTTTTTAAACAGCGACACAGTTTTATATTATTATATTTCCCCCGAAACACTAAAATTGCTGCGGTAAAATAATATTTTCATTAATTTTTGCATTTTTAACTTTAAATGAAAAGATGTCTACATTTGTACGTATATGCAACATGCTTTTTTTATATATACACTTATTTGCAAATCGCAATAAAATCACCAAACAAATTATTTCGAAAAATAAGTAAAGAATCTAATGTGATATTTGTGATTGTTGGTTCTCGTATAATTTCATTATTTCTTGGTCGAATTGTAGACGAGGAAATTCCAAGTTCTTGTTTCGGAGAAAGTAGCCTTTAACGATTTTTACTTTTAATTTCGATCAAAGATCAATAATGCTCGTTCACAAAATATGAGACGTAGAAAATGGTAATGAAATTTTTAACGCTTTTTCTGATATATTCGGGTATTCAGATTTAATTTTCGATCCAAAATGCCGTTACATCATTTTCATTGAAAAACTTATTTTAAAATTTCTATCATTTCTCATTTTTATATTTCTTCATCGGTAATCCTGAAAGATTTACAATTGATTCTTGAATTATCACTAGTTATAGAAGGATTACTTATAAAATCATATTCGTGAATATCCAAAGGAGGGAAATAATGTTGAATTTTAAGTGATTCCGTTATTAATATTTCATATTTCGTTTTTGACACTAACGGAAACATGTCCAGATTTTTTTTCCTTGCATTCGTCTTTTCCACATACCTAGTTTATCATTACATGCTTTAATTTTGTTAGTTATTATTAATATATTTCCTTGTTTTCCCGGTATACTTAAATTTAAGCGATCGATCAAACAAATTAGCCAAAAACGCAAACATTGAATACCACATTTCGTTATTCAGATAATCACTGTATTTACTTTCTTCAATTGTAAAATAAACCAGCAATTTTTCTCGTAACTCGTAAAACCGGTCGAATAATCTTTAGTAACAAATTCTTTTATCGAACCAGTAATAGATTTCGCACCATCAATACGAATACCTATGCAAGATTGTCAGTTTGAATTATTACTTTTCATATAATTAGTAAACAACAAAAAATGAGTTAAATCACTAATTTTTGTTTTAAAACGAAAAATCGCAAAAACTTTTCGGCTGTTAAGCCATTATCGAGTGAAAAATAAATAAATAAATTATAAAAATATAAAATGTAAAAAATATTTCTCGGATACACAATTTACAAAAATTATCAAAGTGATAAAACAGTATTTTTAAATAATCAGGTAGTGAATATGGTAAACAGCACAACCAATATAAAATTTATACATAAGCAATAACACAATCGTAAGTAAAATAAAAATAAATAAAAACATCCAACAATATAAAAATAATTATATGTAAACAATAACACGATAGCAAGGGGTAGTTAACCAACAAAGTGTTTTAAGTCTCACGGCTTGTGCATGTATCCTGCAAAGGGCTGAGGCCCCCTATATCTGAAATGCGTCGAGGCAGGAACGCAACCATTGTCCTGAAAAAGCGACCGTTTGCATAAATTGCAAAAAGTCGGGTTTTAAGGCTCTCGCCCACAAGGGATGATGATAAGCAGTGCGCTTCATTCTGCCCCGAACTTAGGTAGTGCGAATAAAGTTTCTATATATATATATATATATATATATATATATATATATATATATATATATATATATATATATATATATATAATATATAGATAATTCTCACATTTATGATTATAATATTAATATTACCCCGTAAAAAATTTATAGTGGATGTATGCGCGCATTCGATGACTGGGAATGAAACTGACGCACTGCCCACGAACCACGAAAATGTGGGTGTACAAGCGGTTGTTATATTATTGTATATTATTAAGTATTCTATAGGTAAAATAGCAAATATTGAGTACCTGGGTAGTAATATAAATGATCAATGGGATACGAGCAAAGCCCATAATGCATTTTTAAGCTTAGCACTATATTATATAGTAAAAACATAAACATAGAATTAAAACTAAGGCTGGTAAAATGTTATACGCATTCTTGGTACTTTTGTGTGACGTTGAAAGTTGAACTTTAACGAAGACGTTAGAGAAAAAAACTAGATGCTTTTGAAACGTGGCTACATCGCCGAATTCTTAAAATAAAGTGAACTGACAACATAAGAAACTGTGGATTAAGTCGTTTAAATAAAATCAGGGAAATAGTAAAAGAAGTTCAACATCCAAAAATTGAAATATTTTTGACATATAAGGACTTCACCCGAAATGGTATAATGCACTACATCTTCTTATACAAGGGAGAATCGCGGGAAGAGACCACCGGGAATAAAAAGAAGGACACGGTTTCAGAATTTAGCGCAGTGGTATAACGCAGAGTTGAACTGTTCCGGAATGCATTAGATAGACACAAAGAATTCGAAAAATGTTAGCCGACATTCGGCAACGGGCATAGCAATATGACAATGATGATTAAGACTAAACTTGCAACGCAACTGTATCTCTGCAAAAGAAACAAAGTGTAAAACATTAATTCGAATGATTGAGTATTACTCCAAAAATATATCGAAATATTTTTCTTAATATCTGTCCTCCCAATATTGAAAATGTATTATTAATCGTACTTTTTTTTCATTTCAGGTAATCAAATTATCAAGCCTACGCATCGAATTATACTTAGTTTGGTTTTGTATATAACATCTGTGATTTACAACAGCAGATAATTAAAAAGTGTCAATCAAGGGCGCTAGCATGTTATCAGATTTTCACCAATAAATCCGTAGAACATCTGTTAAGAGTTTAATTTATTAAGTTTATGTTCCGTGTTATATATGTGTGTGTGTGTGTGCGTGTATGTATCACTGTGTTATAGTTGTTTACTCATTACTGCTACTATATGAAAGTACCAGTGTTAAATTTTTACCATTAAAAAAATCGTAACAGCGGTTTATGTATAAAATACATGTTTTCCGTAGACGATCTGTATGTTTTTAGAAAAAGAAAATATTTTGTTATATTATATATATATATATATATATATGTATATGGAAAAAAGTCAATAAAATACCTTTCAAATTTAAACTGTTAATTATTTATTTTTTCCTTTAAAAAAAGTATATTTTAAATATCAACATTTTCATGTATACCTGTACTTCATAACAATTATCCCCCCGAAATATATAATTTATTATCGTCAATATTCTCTTTTTTTATTATCTACGTTATTTCTAAATACGGTTAAACTTTTATGTCTCGGATTTTTCTTTATAGTGTTCCTTCATAAGATGAGAGGCTACGTTCAAAAAACTTATATATCCACACATGCAAGCAGTACATAAAAATGATAATCAAAGGAGTCTCTTGTATAATATTACATAATCGTATAAACTAGCTAACGCCGGTTTCCAAAAATGAAAATGGCGGAATTGTGATAGTCCGCAATGCAAGAAAATATGTCCCTTCATCGACCTATCAATGCAGAAAATTTTTGTAAAATTTCGTATTTCTACACGTACTATCCGATTCTGAACAATTCAATAATTATTCGTGACTGTCAGTTTGCCTTTGACCCGAAACATTCTAATATAGTACAAATTCATCGGATAAAAAAAATATAGTTGATTGTTTAAAAAGAAATTTAATTTGATTGTTTCCAAAAAAGCAATACTGTAAATCAGCTTTTCAGATGTCAAAAGATGTTTTAGAACGCGTGACATGAGGTCTACTCTTTAAAGCGAAACGTCTGGTTTTATTTATTATTCGGTTTATATATAAATGATAAATATTTCAAAATAAAGTTCAACAATTTTTTACTAAGGACGTCTATTTACAACTTTTGTCAATATGATTTTTTTTTTTATAAAATCGTTGTTTTTCAGGAAACATAATACTATTAAAAACCATACTACAATTATTTTATTCGCTTAAAATTACGTTTTGTAAATTTCCCGAGGTTATAACAAAAACTGTCAGTTTTGTCAAATATATGTTTTTCGGGAAATAAATTTTGAAATTTTTCGATGGAATATTTTTCTTCTTAAAATAATTCTTTCGTAAATTAACAAATATTTCCGGAACATCCGATACCTTAAATCGAAACGGGGCCGGAGATATAAAATTTAAATTATATTTACCAGTAAAAATCAAATTTCTACGCTTATATAACATTCGACAGGTTCATGAGATCGAGCTGACATTTTCAACGTACATTTAGGCAAGTATAAAGATATAGACGACGGTCTAAAATCGAAATTTCCACACTGTCACGGGCGTAACTTTTTGGTAAGGCTAAACAAGGGGATAAAGGTTCGCAGGCAATCGCACAAAACTAACGGAACCATTGATACTGATGCGCAGCGGCATTATTATTCCTTCGGTTTGGTGAAGAAGGTTTTCAACAAGATACTCATAGATAAGTAACATATATATTTCTTTGAACATGATATTGCGATCGAGCAGACAAGAGTAAAGTACCTGATTATTTTTTTCCGGAAATTATTACAAAATGGTCGATGACGTAATTGCTATGCCATCCATCGATGAAGTTGAAATCCATGTTTTTTGTATAAACTATCCTAGAAAAGGTGAAAAATAGGGGAATGATCTAATAACTGGTGCCTTACTTCGCTTTATATAAAAAAGCATGTTCATTGCAGACTAATCGTATTAATGTTCTATTATAAGACAATAATGCTCTGGATTATAACAGATTGAAACCGTTCTTATTGAAATAAATTTCTACGAAGTAGACAGAATTCATGTCATGTCAGATTACTAGGGATCATACCATCAATGCAAGATAATGGCATTTAATACGATGTTATTTAATAAATTAGAAAATATAGAAATATCTTATACAAATAACAAAATAATTATACGGAAAAATCTCGACTGTTGTATTTGTAAACACTGTGAAAATGTCCGACTTCAAGTTAAATTTATCTTTAACTCTACAGTTCATATCACCACCTCATTATCAGGATAGCGAATGAAACATTTCTCTGTATATTCGGTTGTCCCATTGCATTAGAAATAGTTTTATTTTTCATGAGACATTCTTGCAATCCCGAATAATTTATTTTTAATGGTTACGGATTATATCAAAAATAAAATTGCCGTGAAACATTTAACGTCGTCAGGTGTTATGTGTCGATCTAGTAAATGTTTGAATTGACGATATTTATGTGTATCGTTTACTATAGGAATAATTCAAATACACCATTTAGTGAACGAAAATTTCTGTATGATTCGTAATCGTTGACAGAAAAATAGATAATATCTTTATAATTCGTCTAAATCAAACTTATTGAACCAGTAATTTTTTTGTCCGTACGTGTGTTAAACAAATTTTCTAAATCCTTTATTTTTCTATTTGATCGGGTTTTAAGTAAATTTTTAGATTTTGATTTTATAATTTCTAAAGTTGTTGCATTTTGTAATCCTGATGAATCTATTTCTCCCTTAATTCCTTAATTACATTGGGTCTAGCGGGAACAGAGAATTTACGTCATAGAGTATTATCTAAAATTGTATATTTTTCATTTCCAGAATCTAGTCTCGATATTTATATTAAGATCATGTTTGATGAATAAATTGTCATATTTGTGAGACACAATTAGATGATTGCTTTATAAAAAGACTGTCAAAATATTTTTTATACATCTCGGAGAATTTACGAGGTAGTCGCTGTCAAACATTCCTATTCAAACTTAAAAATTAAACATAACATGAAATATGCATTAATCGGTTATATCGTGCGGTATCATATTTTTTCTAAATAAGTAAAAAAAAAAAAAAAAGACAACACAAACTGTAAGTATCAATAGAGACATGACGCATATTGCCACGTGGCAACGTTTAATTTTAAAATACTCTTACAGAAAGACAGAAGAATGAAATTTTTTCAAAAGCTGTTAAATTTATACGATAATCATGAAATAACTTTAAATTTTCGCAATAATATAAATATTTATAGAAAGGCTGAGGTAACGTACTAAAATTAAAAAAATGATTATGAATTGTAAGTTGGACGAAGTTGTTTATTGGACAATTTTTCGAGAAAAAATAAAAATAAACAAAAAAAAGAAGTTAAAATCACAAAAATGTTTTCTTTATAAAAAATCACACAGCTTTTTGTGCATTAAGTCATTATCAAGTGAATATCTACTTTCTTATTTTTCTACTCAACCTTTAGGTTGGTGGGAAGTTACATCGAATGAATCCTGTTGCCGGCCATATTCTTTATTTCTCGATATCTCCTCCCTTTTCTAACATCATCCATATACTTTTTCCGGGGGTCTTCCTCTTCCTGGTCTTCCTTCCATCATTCCTTCAATTATATTTGTGATCCATCTTGAATGTCTTAGCAGATGTCCAATCATTCTACTTCTTCTAGTATATATTTCCGTAATAATATTTCTATTTTCTTTCGCTATTTTTAGCACTTGTTCATTTGCGATTTTCTCCGTCCATTTTATTCTGAACATTCTTCTCCAACACCATATCTCGAATGCTTTCATTTTTTTAATATATGCTTTAGACATAGTCCAAGTTTCTGCTCCGTATAGAGCAACGTTCCAGACAAATGTCTTAATAAAATGCTTTCTAGTTTCCAGCGAGATGTTTCTGGATGTCAGTAGGCTTTTCTTACTTATGAAAGCATTCATTGCTTTGGTTATTCTCGCTCTTATGTCTATTTCATTTCTTCCATCTGCCGTTATCATACTCTCCAGTTTTACTCGAGTTATTCTTATTTCATCTAGTTTCCATATTTATTGTCTGATTCTGATCTCCGGAACAGCTCATTACTTTTGTTTTATTTTGTTTATTTTCATTTTACACCGTTTGGTTAAGAGCTCGTCCATTGTTTTCAGTTTTTTTTAGAAAAAAATATTTAACAAAAAAAATATATAAAATTGTAAAAAGTATTACTTAGATATGCAATTTACAAAAATTAACAAATCTCGCTATTTTGTTATTGTTAATGTATAACATATTGTTGGATGTTTTTATTTATTTTTATTACCATATTACTGTTTTATGTATAAATTTTATATTGCCGATTTTTGATTGTGTTGTTTAATTTTAAAATACTGTTTTATTATCTTGATAAATAATAATTGTGTATCTAAATAATATTTTTTAACTTTTGTATATATTTTTATATATTTTTTTTCATATTCACTTCATAAAACAGGTAAAATGCTTTGCGATTTTTCATAAAGAAAAATTTTTACTGATTTTAACTCCTTTTTGTTGTTTATATATATATATATTTAATCAAATACCGACATTCCAAATTTTTTAAATTTTTTCTACAAGATTTCATAGGAAGAAGAACATTTGTATTTTTACGTTTGTTTCATCGGTCAATAGTTCGTTGTTCGTTTTTTTCATTTTGGCCCTAATATAGAGTGTGGCAGAGGAGTAGGTGTCCTTAAAACTAAATGTGCATAATAAGTGTAGTGTACCTGCGAACAAAAGAAAAAACATGTTAAGTAATAAAGTGTGTATGTGGTACAATAGTTCGTTTTGTTTTGTTTTTAATTCAAAAGACAATGATGATAAAAATATTTTAGTTTCTTTTTATTAGGGAGATAAAATCAGTGCGTGTAATTTTTACCCACTAAAAACCCCTTCCCTCTACAAACCAAATGGGATTTACAAAACCAAATAGAATTATTAATATAATGATAGAGCAAGCTGCACCAAGGCATAGAGCTTCACACTTAAATTAACTTATTGGGATGGAAGAAGGAATGAGATAATATAGTCCCACGTTCCTTGTAATATAAATTCGTAGAGTTTATGGTTATAACTTAAAGTCGAGTAAATAAGCATTATAAATAAGGATTAAAAAAATTAAACAAACGTAAAAAAGGAAAAAAAAAGGAAATGGTAAAAACTTATACCAAAACTTAAATACAAACTTAGATAAATAAATCAAACTTACAAAAATTAATTACAAAAACTGAAATCGAATTCTTACATTATCTTCAAAACTAATTACTAATAATCAGAAACTTAATTATAACATATTAATAATAGTTCCGTTAGGTTAGGTTAGAATTTTTCTTACCCGAATTAGTAGCGGCTTTCGTTCCTTCGTTAGTATTTACGATGGTAATTGTTGTACCACCACCCGGATTATTCACTAAAACTTTAGGAACCGACCGAGTAAATACCGACTAAGGAAAAAGTTAGTACGAACATTAAAAACGCGCACTAGCTTACACGATATAAGAACGGCTAAAAAAACATTTAGATAGCAACCGAAGTGACATTATCGGCAAGCGCTTCTATAAGCTGCGGAAAGTAATATTTCGCAGAAAAAACAAAAAAAATTGATAATGAAAATTCGTTTCTTTTACAGAGATAGTCGTACGCAATTTTCCGCGTTAGAAAATTTACACGGCCAATAAATTAAAATCGAATTTCTAGGAATATATGTGTATGTACTGTGTGTTTGTGTGTGTGCGCGCGGGATTAAAAAAAAAAAGACGCGCAGAAAAGTTTAAATTGGAAGGAGTTACCATTTACCGGCAGAATCCCGAAGGAAGTAAAGGTCGGTAGTAATTAGCCGTCTGAATTCGTTTTAGTATTAGCGAAAGCTCTCGAAAAGCTAAAGCCTTTAATTTCGTTTCCACATTTCGTAACTTTTATTTTAACGCTTCCCTCAGCGGACCATCGTGGTCACGTGATTGTAATTTCTAATCGAAGTCACGTATATCTTACGTTTTTATCAATAGGTTGCGGTAAAAATTTTGAATTCTCTTACCAGGCTACGTTTTCGTCTACAGGAAGTTTAATATATATATTTGTGTGACACGAAGGTTCATAATTGTCCACATATAAATATATCAGTCGATTTATATACACACACACATATATATAAAATTGCCCACATTCTACATATAACATACATTATATATATATATTTATAATTGTATCCACTACTACTGCCGTGATATAATCTAAAATATTTTAGGGAAAAACTTTTATATCGTCTCAAAATTATTGAATCAATACATCATCATAACGCTGTCGCATACAAATATCAACGTTTCTGGAATTATAAAATATGTTTATTGGCCTTCCGACTGTTCTTCTTGCAGCATACGTACACACGTCATTTATATAACGTATAAAATACTTAACCTGATATGTACGTCAACCGTGGCCTAAATCTTAATAAGTTGATCTAGAGTAACCGAATCAACCTTCAACCGTAATGACTACGTTACTCTTTTTGCCCGACGTATACAACAAATGTTAACGAAGCGTCTTATGGCCAATTAAATAAGATGACGAAAGTTAGTAATTTTTTTTTATCAGATAAATTTTCGAAAGATTTCATTCTACTTTATCGATAATTACATTACACGAACGATTTTAAAACCGATTATTATTATTACTATTATTAATAATATTATTATTGGTTTTAAAGGAAGGAACGTGGAAATGTAAATATCCACGAAAGCTGCTTGGCGATGTAGTAATTATAGATCGGATTTCGAGAACTAGGGGCTCTTCCCTCAAACCAGTAGGCGTGCCACTTCAAGAAGCGCCACCAGCTATAAGGACAAGGTTAGCTCCGATGACAAACCAGATATGCGACCAAATAAAAACAATTTCGAGGATTATATATCAACTTTATTTAGACTACGTATTGGACATAACCTTTCTCCATCCCATCTTGCTAAATTAGGCATAATTCCGGATGGTACATGTGACACGTGCTATGTTGACAACTGCGTTGAGCATCAAATTTGGGTTTGTCCGAAATTTCTAAATCATAAGGATGAGCTACTATTTTACAAAAGGTTTTTTTTTTTTTATTTAAATTCTTCACATCTAGAACTGACTAATAATAGTCATTTACTAGATAGTAGTGATGACAGGATCATGATTATCAAGATCAGCCCATCAGCACGATCTCGATTTTATTAATTGAATCGTTTACACCAGATCAACAATGTTTCTCCTTTTCAATCTCTTGCGTCCTACTGGTTGATGTAAAAGGTTTAGTGCAAGAACGTTTTCATGTCCTTCCAGTCTCGACAAATGATTGGCGGCAGCTAATTTTATTTCTTCTGTAACGTACTTGATTTGTAAATCTTGATGTAACATATAATTGGATACATACCAAGGTGCTCCCACCAGCGACCTCAGCGTCTTGTTTTGGTAGCGTTGAATTCTACTAATATTACTTTTGGACGCACATCCTCATAGTTCGGCTGCGTACAACCATATTGGTTTTAGCACCATGCGATATACCAACACTTTGTTTGCAACCTGTAATTGAGAGCGCGGTCCAAGCAGCCAATGGAGTTGCTTTGTTTTTAGATTGAGCTCTGTTAATTTGGTTTTAATATGCTGCAGCCATGTAAGTGTTTCATCTAGGTGTACTCCAAGATATTTAACAGATGAACATGTGTTTATTTGTTTGCTATTTATAGTTATATGGTAATTATTACGTTCAATTTTCTTCTTTGTGAAAATGATGTGACTGCTTTTATTTTCATTTATTGAAATTTTCCACTTATTCAACCATGTCAGGATATTATTTAAATTATTTCGTAGATTTTCTGTGGACTTTGTGGGTACGCATGTGTTGACATAATTGCCATATCATCAGCAAACGTTGCTGTTAGTGCATCATCAGCATCTGGCATATCATAGGTAAACAGTAGATACAATAGTGGACCGACTACACTTCCCTGCGGTACACCGGCCTCGATTTTTTGTATTTGTGATTCAGTTCCGTTTACTACTCTGTTAAATAAGATTTCAAGATATTGAAATACGGAGTCGGCAATAGTTTTTTACACTTGTAAAGAATTCCTGGATGCCAAACTTTGTCAAAAGCCTGATGCACATCAAGGAAGGCAGCCGAGGTTACTGTTTTATTTTGAAACATTTCTTCAATCTTGTTAACCAGTCGGTGCACTTGTTGCACGGTTGAGTGGCCAGCTCGAAAACTAAATTGATGATTCGGAATTATATCTTTCCTGCTTAAGCACGTATGTATTCTTTTTTCCAGAAGTTTTTCAAGTACTTTTAAAATTGAAAGGAGTGAAATCGGTCGATAAGAGGAGACATTTTGTGAAGGTTTACCCGGTTTTAGGACCATTGTTACATTAGCAAATTTCCACAATATTGGGACATATTGAATTCGTAAAATAGCATTAAAAATATAGGTTAGCATAACTGACGCTTTTCTTGGTAATTCTTTTAAAATACGTCCAGTTATGAGATCATAACCGGGTGACTTCTTATTGCTTAACTTCTTTATTATCCCATTAATTTCTCGTGGAGAAGTTAGGTTGATTTTATTTGTTGAACTATTAGGAGATTGTTTTAAGTAGTCATGAACTTCATTTTCGGCGAGCGATTTTATATCATGGGACTTAAATATTCCAGATAGGTGTAGGGCAAACAAATCTGCTTTAGCAGTGTCATCTATAATCCAGGTCCCATTGTCTGGTTTTAACGGTTCATTTCTAAGTATTGGTTTACGTCCGTACCTTATTGCTCGCCATAGTGAGTAATTATTTTCCTTCGAGGGTGACAGTCTTGTAATATAATCTGTAAATGAATTATTTGTATAATTTTGAAGCAGCAACTTAAGTTTTTTAACTTTCTATTTAAAGCCGATTTATCAACTGGATTTTACAAAAGTGGCACACATTACCTGTGAGTATTGAGTTAATTGTTTCTGAACCGTTGTCTCCTGTTACAATTAGTTTATATAAATTTATCAAGCATAGTTGCATTGAAAATTTAAAATACACTAACTAGATAAAGGTTTAAACTGGCCAAATGGCGCAAGCTGGGCCAAAATAACGAAATTCGACTAGATGGCAAAGGAACTGGAAGCATATAAATAACAAGTCGTAGATTTGAAGAATGAGATAAATAGGTTTAAGGAGGAAAATTGAAAATTTCGGACAAAACTAGATGAGGTCGGACAATATTCTATAAAAAAAATAAAATATTCTTATATTAAACGTGTCGTACAGTAAAGAACAAAATGTTTCCGCGGTCGTTAAACAAATTGCTAATCAAATAGGCTTAAATATGAGGGAGAAGACATTATAAAAATTGGTGAGAGGTTAGGATATATTAGCAATTATTATTATTTAAGCGAATTTCAATTTATTGCGATAACTTTAATTAAATTTATATACGCCTTTCGCAGATCACGATGTGAGTATGATTATTATATAGTTGGATACGGGCAGATTTATATTTACCTCACTTTTTGCTTTTGTTCTCAACTTTATTATTAATTCCAAATTCTGATAGATTTTTCTAAATTCAAAACGTTGACGTTAAATATTCAAAGTTTAAGGATATAACGACTTCTGTGTGTATTTTAAAGAGTATAGAGCATGATTTAATAGTGTTAACTGCAACGTAGTTATACTCGGATAGCTACCAAATTCCTGATTATAATTTAGTTGCAGATTGTTTAGATACTCAGAGTTCTGGTGCCGTTTTAGTATATATATATATATATATATATATATATATATATATATATATATATATATATATATATATATATATATGAAATGGGGTAATGCAATAGAAATGCTATAATGAATACGGGCGATATAATACATTTGAAAATTTAATTAGAAAATGATAGAACTTTATTATTAAATATATCCTTTTTAGTGAATCTAAATTGCTGACTTTTTGGATGAGTTAAATCATATACTAATAGACACCGCTGAACTATAGTTAGTGAGGACATGAATATTTTTTATAGAATACGTTGTGTAGCGATTATCTTAGAATATACACACACACACGGATTTATCGATATATTTAAAACGGCCACGTTTTTTATAGACTCCGATAGCTAAAAATCGTGTTTGGACTTGTATTATTTTTAAAAATAACGATATTTAAATATTATTACTTACGATGTTGATGGAGTCAATTTTACAAAACACTGTATTATTTTTTTTCTCGTTAAACGATAAGTTAAAATTTAAAAATGAAAATGAGAATTCATATTTTAATAAACATTATTTCAATAACTATTTAAAACATTTCGATACACATCGTATGTACGCCAACGTTGCAACAGCGGATGTTGAATGGTTTATTTAAAAAATTACCGAATTTGTGAACGAAAGTAAAAGATCTAAAATGGTAAATAGGTGGTATCGGAAAAGAAACGAATGGATATAAGATGATTACGGTTAACACGTGAAAAAATGTTACGTTTAATAAAGAAAAAAATTAAGAAAAGTTCAAAAGGATATTAGGAAAGGAAAATAACATTATTATAGAAATTTGTTAATCAAATGTACAAACGAACAAAAAGATTATTGGAATTCATCGAATCATTGGAAAAACAAATTATTCCCAATAATAAAAAAATATCTAGCGAAGGAAACGAAAAAGAAATTTCTAATTATGTTAATGAATTCGATAATGCAACTACTATTTTAAATCAATGCAAGTTCAGCACTAAGGTATTCAAATATTAATTAGTTCGCGTTCTTGGACTTTTCTGAACATGATATTCGAAAATCGATTCTTTCATTACCTAATAAATCTTCTTTCGGATTTTAAATTATATTTCTATAAATATTCTAAAAGAAAATATCGATTTTTTCCTTAAACCACTAATTATCTGTTCGATGAATGAATTAAAAATGGTAAATTTCCGAATATATTAAAATTAGATACTATATCGTCCGGTGTATAAAAGTGATGAAATAGAATGGATGTTGATCATCTGTATACTCTCAGTATTTTCGAAAAATTTTTATCGGGGAATTATGTTAAAATATTTAAACAAAAATAATTTATTTATCGTTAATCAGTACGGATTTCTACCTTGTAGGGGCACGGATGATGTATTGCATGAATATGTCACGTACATTTCTAGAAACCTAAAGCAGTACTATTGTTTACTTTTATCTATGCAAAGCTTTTGATACCGTAGATCAATCGGTATTATTATTGGAAAAATTATATAACGCAGGATTTAGGGGGAAAATGCGCGATTGATTTAGTAGTTATCTAAGTAACCGAAAATATATATAGTTAAAAGCTGAATGTTTAAAATGGTAGTCCTGCGGTGAACAATGGCGTACCTCAAGGTAGTGTTTTAGGTGTCCATATTTATTACTAATGTATATAAATGATTTGTGTAATTTTAATGGAAACACTCTCAGCTATGCAGACGATATAGTCACTTTCTCTACAAAAACTACTATAAGAAGACGTAAACAAAATATATAGACGGTTAAACGATAATTGATTGTTAATGTAACATGCTAATCGAATATACGGAGCGATGTAAATGTGGTATTTCCAAATTAACTAAAGTAAATGAAGATACATCCGGGTTCGATTAGACTGTAAATTATAGTGGAAAATCGTTATACTTGGCAAAAAGGCTACGGAAATCAAATTATCTTTTTTATTACCCGAGTCAGTATATTTCGCTAATACATTTTAGGCGATTGTATCTTGCAATATATCGCAGCCCACATTCGTGTTAAGTATTATACTAAGCCTATAGTTGTTCTTAAAAAATTCGGGTTTGATCAAGATAAGCCAGAATAAAAGTAAAAAATTACAATCTGACCTATTATAACTTGTATCTACTTCAATTTGTTAAAAAAAAAAAAAAAAAAAAAAAAAACTATTTAATAGATCTGCGTAGGAAAGTAGAACACGATCGAATGGTAAATACAGAACCAACGTTCCTCTACATAACAAGAGTAGAATGAAAAAATGTATATCTTAGAAATAAACCACGAATGTAATAATATTATACACGGTGTGTTTAACTTGCTAGAGGGTATTCAGTATAGTATGAAATGTAACAATAATGTTATTTTCTTACAACATTTTTAAATATCACATAAAGTGTGTATATCAATACTTTATTAAAAATAAAATATAATTAAGGTTGCTTTATAGTAAACACGTTTGTATCATTTAAGAAGATTTCGTTAGTTTGCTTGACAAATATTATATGTTAGTAATAAGATTGATTCGTTGTGTTAACTTCATACTGTTTAGTTAATCTTCGTTGCAAATTACTTATATATATATATATATATATATATATATATATATATATATATATATATATATATATAATTATTTATCGTTATCATTATATCTTTATCATTATATCTTCATATAGTTCACCTTACTATGTGTAAAAAAAACATTCTCGGTGATTGGGCAGATGTACATTACGTTTAGATACGAAGAATTTCAAGTTAAGCGATAACAAGTTTACATTGTTATCGTTTCATATGTAGGTTGCACTATAACGTCTAAGTTACAAGCATCCGCCAATTTTTATACTATATGCGTGTGATAGCCTACACGCCCATTTCTGCGCACATCTAGGCACATATACGTCACATTTATTTCAAGCACGTTTATTATATGGTTTACTTTATATATTTATATTACGAAATACTTCGAAATAAATTTCATTCGATTCATTATTAATATTATTATTATTATTATTAATATTTTTCCGAATAAAGTTTGATTTGATTTGAATATTATTATTGTTGTTGTTGTCTTTAATAAAAACATGTTTCAAATTTCACGGAGCGACCGATTAAAATTTAAACGACCGCGCACTGTTGGACAACGAATGATGAAAAATTTTGCATTCTGCGCTCTCGATTTAATTTTTCATCCGTTGAGGAGTTTTTATAAAGGTGAAATTAAATTTTCGAAAAATGTACACCTATATAATTCGTTCTCGGTTAATTTGAAACTTGTTCTTTCGTAGATATCCAGGTAAATTTTGCACGAAAGTAAATAAAATAACCTAAAATGGCTAGGACGTAACAATAGATAATGATGATAACGACAAATACATTAAAATATGGCCACGCTCAGTTACTAGTCGTAAAGATCTCTCATCGACGCAGTTATCTATTCGATCGGTCGATAAATAAACACCAACTTGTTCGAAAAGTAGTCAAACTGGAGAAATCGCCCTAATGGGTTGCCAGAGAACTTCGTCTGACCGGTCCTCGGCGATAAACGTTTTGACATCACCAGCTAACTTTGAAAGTTGATAAAATTGTTCATATTTTACGGCTTAATATTCGAAAAACTTCGTTAAAAATAAATTATTACGACTTTTTGTTATAATAAGAAGTAAAAAAAAAAAAAATCCGTTACATTTCGTACGAAAACATATTTCTATCTACGACGATAGTCAGGTCGTCGTGTATCGTCGGTGATATATTATAAAAAAAAAAGAGAAAATTGTATAGAAATTTTTAAAATCGCGGACAAAAGGGAAAATAGAATTTTGCAATAAAATGCGAAGAAAATCAAATCGGAGGACATAATGGATTGAAAGGGACAATGCAAAAGAGTCGTCGGATTCGAATAGAATGTATTCTTACATTCTTACGTTGCTATTCTGTTCGTTTTAGACCGGCGAAATATTTATTTTTTATTTTTAGAAAAAAAAAAATATAAACTTGCCGGAGTAGAATAAGAAAAAACTTCTTTTACTAGTCTATAACGCGATGATTTATAAGCCGGTTAAGCTCTTTTCCGAGCTTTTGCCCCTATTATTGCGCTTTCCACTTTTTTTTTTCCTCTTTTTTTTTTCTTCTATTTTTACTATTCCCTTACCTCTGTCTTTTTATCCGTATTGTACGGATCTTCGCGTACTTTTTCTACGACGTAATAGTCGTACAAAATAACATTTAAAAGGAAAAAGTAGAGTAAAGTAGAAATGTCGAAGTTGAACAACGCGACCGAATCGAAATAACAATAATAATGATGAATATTGCTCGCGCTAAAAGTAACTTTGAAAAAGGAAAAAAATTGCCATTTAAGCTTTTAGATGTTATTATTTCCCCTTTGCACTGTTTATTACGTGTGTACGGTTCCTTTGAACATATTCAAGATGGCGAACGTTAGCTTTGATCCAGACTTAATATATTAAGTTATAATGTCGTTTATTTTTTTCCCCCCCTATTATTCTTATTCAATTTCTCATTTTGCGTATATAATTCGTTCGGTCTCGAAAAAGAATGAATTACGATTTAAGTGTTTCCCCCTTTTTTTTAGAAGGTACTCCCTTTTCCTAGATTTTTATTTATATCGCAAAAAACCCGGTAAAGTATTATTACCGATTTATTCAGCGTTACAAAAAAACAAAACCACCTAAGTGACGAGACAAAGATGGAGAAGTGTAAATTTATAAATACGTATAATTATTTATACGTGCAATACGTGTATAATATACGTAATCCCTTTCAGACCCAGCACCTTTTTTTCTATTTTTTTTTTTAATTTTCTGTTTACTTGAATTTCGTTCAAAGCATTGTTTCTCGTGTCCCTTAGATATTGAAAACGATTTTAATTTTTTATTAATCCTTACAGATTTCTCTGGAAAACATACCCGCACAATTGTGTCAATCTGACCTATAAAAGGAAAGTTTCATTTTATTCATTGAAAACATTTACACGAAAATGAAAACAATTTTATTATTTAATATACGCAAAATACAAACGACGATATTAATTTTCGTTCACAAAAATCTAATTTTATTTACATATATACAATAAATTTAAAATATTTTTAATACGTCACATTTTTCGCGTCGAACTCTTGTACGCGATTCACAACTCTGTATATGCGTGCAGTCTTCGGGTTGTCACTTATTAGTCAATAATCGTATCTGTATGTTTGTCTACTGCGGGTATCGGGGCTCTTCAGTTCTGATATCTTCGTCTTCTGATTCAATAATACGAGTGGGTTGTTGATCAGGATGGTTAATTAAGGCTTCCGCTAAACATAAATTTTTATAAATCCGTTATTTTTATGTTTCGGGATTTTAGAAGCTATTATACATCATTTCGGTACTCCATCCAGCTATTTAGAATAACAACATCCGTATTGTTTGACTTCAATTTTCGGTTGATATACACTTAAATTGTCTTTCCAGTTCGTAGCATAAAATATTCTTTTTGCCCGATTTCCGAACAAACTGCTGCTTTTTAAACATATTGTAATTCTTACACGCAATTTGTTTTATTCTATCGGGCATTGTCCGTTAAAAATCGTTTATTTTTAATACACGTTAAACACGTGGGAGAGAAATATCTATAAAAAAATGTTACTTCTTTACAACTGGAGGACCAATCCAGGATTAGCTTCGATGAAGTAGTATTTTTGCCCCCTGATAAACTACGAAATCGATCATGAGATACTGATGATGAAAACAAAGCATTTTAAACCTATTGGTCTAGGTTTGTTCGGTACAAACTGTTTTAAACCACATTTACCAGTAAATGGTATCATTTGTTCATCAACCGAGTAGTATCGTCATTTTTTAATTTTTCACCTGGCCCACTCGAAAACAGCTCTAACGATTTGGATGAAATTTTGGAAATATATGTAATGTTATGAAATAACTGAAAATTACCAATCGCTCCATTATTTCGTATAGCGGAGGGGTAGTTTTGATTATTGCACGCTACCTCACATTGAGGTAGTCAAAAACTGCTTGTTGCAGGGTTTAGGTATTCTATCGTCTCGTCGATGTTGCTTCGATTCCGAAGAGGAATACTGAGTTCAATGTTATCATCGATCCACGAAGCGTATGATAGCCAATCCGGTTGTTTTTTTATTATAAAATTTGAACGTTTTTCTTTTAATAATTAGTAACGGACTAATTCCCGAAAACACTGCAGAGTGATCTGACGATGACTCGAACGAGGCTTCTACACTAATGTATGAACTTAACCCTTTGCAAATAAAAACAGTCGAGTATGTCCGGGAATTTGTTCGTGTTTGACGGCCAATATGTTGGTCGGCGAATGGAGAAAACAAGGAAATAATTTTTTATCACGCAGTCATATAAATGCTTACCTCTCGGTATGATAAGACGCGACCTAGAGAAGATGTGTTTCGCATCGTAAGATGAATTCGTTGCTTAAGGTGTCAAAGAATTCCTCGAAATCACTCTGTATCATCTTTTGTCCCGGAGGACAGTATGCGGCAGAAATGAATAAAGTTTTACCATTGTTTTCGATTAGTTCAAATAAGAATAAATAATGTTATACGAGACTAAGACAACGTCTTATACGTTATTTTAGAGGTATAAACGTCGTACAATTAAGCCGTATGTTATTTTAATAATAACGTTTATTTGAATGATTTTTATTTATATAGTTACTTGTATATGTGTGAATGCATGTGATATGCACGTATATGTGCGGTCATATGTATGCGTGTGTGCATGTACATGATCAAACTACTGCTTCATTATCGTATTTTCTTTAATTTTCTTGCAGATTGTTTATTTGTTTTTTCCTGTATAACCGAATATTTGTTATTATATTTTATTATCGTCTGTTCAAACACAGGGCTACAGCTTTCAGATATATGTTAAGGTATATGTATATTTTGGGGGGGGTGTACAGTTTATCCATATATGCATATTATGGAATGAATAAGAAAGGGCTACTTATAAATTAGGCAAATTAAGAATTAATGCAGGGATGAGTAAAATTAAATAATGATACAAGAATCTAAAATATAGGAGTATATAGGGTCGTATATACTTCAGCATTTTGAAGAGCTAAGAGAAATGCAATATTTATAGGAAATGGAACTTTAAGGCTGTGAAGAACTTGATGAAATAAAATTACTATGATGGGAACACTCGAGTATAACATGATCCACATCGGCTACTAAATGGGTATCCATAGGATGAGAGCAACTAGGAGAACTAATAAGTTTCAACTTGTGTAACGAAGCAGGAAGGCGACTACTGCCGGATCTCAGTCGACAAATGGTAGTAATGAAACCCCGCAATTTGATGGGTTGAATGGATTTCTAATGCCTTGCAGTAAAATGATCGGACCATAGATTTTTCCAGTATTCTTTATGCGCGTATTTAACGTACGCTAGGTGATCTATAGGAGGAGTATAAACCAAAAAAAAAGTCTCTGATGTAACCGTTGAAATGACTAAATGATCAGCTAAATTATTTCCATGATTACCAACAAATTTATCTCTCACACCGAGCGAGTTTAAACGGCATATGTAATTAGAAATTTTTGTAAATAATTGACGATAAACAAGAATTGAGCTGTGATAAACTTTTAGAATCGGAGAGGATCAGAATATTTGTAGATGGGCGATTTATAGATACATATCGAAGAGATTGAAGAATAACTGTAGCTTCTGCAGTAAAAATAGAGCATATTCTATTGAGGGTAAATTTTTTGAAATGTTGAGAGCGGGGATTACGAATGCAGCTCCGACGGAAAAAGAGCACTTTGAGCAATCCGTGAAAATTAGAAGAGAGTTAGGATAGTTTCTATTAACTAAGGGCATTATAATTGCCAGTTAGTGGAAGAACATTGTTCTTAAATGAATAGGGAAACGCCAGTTGTGAAAAATTTCTAATTATAAAATATACAGAGAGGGAGATGAGTGAATGTTTTTAGAAAAAAAATATCTGAAAGAAACATTCTTCTTAAGGATAGAGGGGGAACCTTTGCCACGCATCTCGAGAGCAGGCACAGCGGTAGCACGAAGTGCTCCTAAACATCTGTATCTAGCCTAGAAAGGCAGTGATTAGAAGCATTCCTGAAAATAAAACTACCATAGTAGAGAATAGAATGTATAAAATTTTTATACAAAAATAGTAAAGTTAGGGGGGTCACCACCCCAAGGAGTGTGACGCGGTGCTTTTAGAAGACTTACTCTTTTAAAAGCCTTGGTATACACCTTTTCCGTATGCAGTCTCCAAGTTAACCTGCGATCAAGAATAAATTCTAAGTACTGATGGTAATGAAGAAAAGGTATGAGATTGTTGTTATACTTAAGTCGTACGAGTCGGTATTGATGGTTCTATATGAGAATATTATCGAAGCACATTTATTGCGCGAAATAGTAAGACCTAATCTAGACAAAACTTAGACTATGGATGTAAGCGATGTATTAAGAGTTTGGATAGCATTATCTAGATTATCGTGCATGGCGTAAACTATTAGATCGTCTGCGAAAGATAAAATTTTCACTCTATCTGGAAGGGGTGTATTGAGAAGTTTAAACAATACTACGCTAAATAAAATAAGGCTGAGAACGGACCCTTGGGGAATACCTAAGTACACCGTGCGAGTTGTTGGTTTCATATTAGAATGAAAGAAAGTAAGCTGTCTTTTGGTGAAGAGGTTACACAATGCTTCTTTAAACGGTGATGGGACATTCAAGTTCGTCAGAGACTCGTGTCAGACAGGAATTGACATGTTATCAAAGGTTTTATCTATGTCTAAAAAACAAGTTATTAAATACTTCTTGGAAATGAAAGATTTGTAGATATCACCTACTAAATGCGGTTTAAAGAGCTAGTATATTTCAGATGGAAATAAACGACGATTTTCCAAACACCAGGTTATTCTGTTTTTGAGAATGTTTTCAAACATTTTTCTTAGGCAAGAGGCCAGTGTATAGGGCGGTAAGATGAATAATTAGTCAAAGAGGTATGATTTTTTTATGGGGATAATGATGAATTCTGACCATTCCTCTAGAAATGAAGCAGAGTTTAAAAAATAGTCGATGCAGTTTAATAATATATGTATGGCAGAAGTTGGCAAATTATTTAATATTTGAAAGGTGACCCCCATCAATACCAGGGGAGGTTCGTTATTTTTTAGATTATGTTTATATGTTGACGAATTATACGAGTTGGGTTTAGATTGAGGGTGATTGGATTTAGACTTATTCGCCGTATTTGTGGTTGAAGAGGTTGCGAAGCAGACGGTGAAATATCGGAAGAGGAGAAAGATTTAGAAATAGACCGTTTGAGTGTTGGCGAGTTGGTATCAACATCGGGAAGGTTAGAGACAGTTGTAGAGGTTGATGTGAATTAGAAATATCATGATTTTGTGTACGGAATTCTTCCTGAAGGATAGGATAACAGAATAATTAGGAAAAGAACGTATCGTACTGAGTGGTTTAGTTTTTTTAATCGGTCTTTTATTCTCGTCCGTTGCATGTCCTGCAATTTCGGTAAATGAGAAGGCGGTGGTACATGTGTTGTTCCTCCGTATTTCTAAAGCTTCCTTAGGCGAAACATTTTCAATCGCCATCATCTTCTGAATTTTGTATTGTTCGATGAACACGGGGCACGAACGATCAGTCGTAAAATGATTTCCACCGCAATTAACACGTAAAGGCTGAGCAGATAAATTAGATGCAGTATTACAATTTGACGACATACGTCGGCCTCCACAGTGCATGCAGCGTGGTTGAGAGCGACACTGAATAGATATATGTCCATACCGAAAACATTGTGTATACATTCGTGGTGGACGGATGCTTTGTAAAACAGGGAACCGTAATTTGTAGAGCGATACAAACTGAGGAAGACTGTTTCGGAAAAATGTTAAATTATAACGTTTCTGTGGGTACCAATTTATCCTGCGTTTTACGAAGTATTCTGCGTATTTTACGAATGCGCACTTGTGATTCGATAGCCGCTAAATTGTCGGACATGTAGATTGGGACACCGCGAATTATGCCATATCGAAATAATCGACTATTTGGTATACATGCTCTAAATTCGGGATTAGCCTCAAGCAGAAAGTTGTTAGCCTGTTGAACAACTCGGAAAAGTAGCCTTGATTTCCGTTTCTTTCGAAAGAAAGTAATCCGTCATGAGAAGAAAATAATTTGCAAATTTGTATCGGATGGTAATTCGCAGGATGTTTGTTTACAGATTCTATGATAATTGTGAACGGTCCGAAATGCGAATAAAATACCGGTAAATCGGATGTTTTCGTATTGTTAACACCGTTCTTTATTAAAAAGATTATTATTATTATTATTATTATTATTATTAATAATATTATTATTATTATTATTATTATTATTATTATTATTATTATGTCATCTATCTCTCGCTAATAACAACGAAGAATTATGTAGCATTCATATTTTAAAGTGTACGCTGTTAAACGAGTAATTTTTACCGCTGTATTGATGTTGATATATGCTAATTAAATTTACTTATTATTATTATTATTATTATTATTATTATTATTATTATTATTATTATTATACAATATCTTTGTGGACCTGGTACACGTGCAGAATTGCGCATAACCGGGTTATATGTTCAGTACATAAATATAGTCTAATCTATTAAGTTCTCTATTACGTATAAGCTTCGTTTGAATATAAGTTCACATTTTTATTTATTTTTAAATTTTTTTGTTTTACTTCTTTGAAGAATGTCATATGTTACGTTTCGAACTGGTTTCTTTAATAGTATATTTTATTTTTGTATATATTCAAATGTACTGAACAAAAATCAAATAAATTGAAATTGAAATTGAATTATTAACGATACTGTTAGTATTATTAAAAGGATCTATATTACCCGAGAGATCCGTTATCAGCGTATCATCGGCTCGATAAGTTATATCGGGAGGGACTTTTGCCTCCCTCTGTGCCGACACTCATCCGATAATAAGTTTAAAGTATGAGAAATAAAGTAAAATAAAATATAAAAGAACAAAATAAAATAAGAAAAAGTAATTCGAACACCGAACAAATAACGCGAACGATAAACTACATAATGCCTTATATATTTGTCGAACGCGAGCAATGAACTTGATAACACACGATTCGATATAATCCCTCAACATTACGAATATGCTCTGTAGATGTGTTATACGTGTATCGTACTATTTAAATGAACTCCCTTGTTTCTTTTTCCTTTCTTCTGTTATACGAAAGTACATCGAATTATGAGAGATCATCTGGTTCAGCGAGACCATCGATAACTCTAAGACGAGGTTTCGAGTCTTTAAACGTTTCCGCGAATGTCTTCGCTGATATCCGCATTGATTTGTCGCTAGTCTGCTGGGGCGAATAAGTGATTTCACTCGCGATTTTGATCTAAATCTTCTTTACAAGAATTATGATACACATTAATGATGGTGTAGAGCGGATGATGATATTTTTTTTCGTTATATTTAAATTCGAATTATTCCGATCGCAGCTAATTTTTTGACTAGTGGAAATAGTCTGTTACTCAAAGAAACCCGATAACGAGCTAATTTGATTGGTAAAAAAATCACATTAGGACAAATTTTAAAAAGGTTCGTAATTCTTGCGATCGGTATGTGTAATCCAGAATTTTTAAGTCGAACCGGACTGTTTCGTTAATTAAATGCAATTTATCAAAAACTTCAGATTGGTCAACAGTTAGAGCTTTTGCATTAACGAATTGAAAATTTCTAATTCATTAATTTATAAAGTATGTTCGATTCGTGTTGATGGTTTAAAAATCGAATAGAAGGAAAGTGGAGACAAGAAGAAAAAACAAACTAGGTTAATAGTATAGCACACCGACTGAGCTGCTGCTTATTTCGGTGATGGTTTAACTGACTAACCGACTTTTACATCGAACGGAGTCGGAGACATGCCTGGTGCTCTTTAATACGGATTTTCCTTTCAGTTTTCCCACGAGGGTAAGGGCTATTAAAAACGTTTCATTAAATGGAATAGCAAACGTTCTCGATGATGATATAAAAGAATTACAACATCCACCACCAGAAACCCTAAAAAGGAAAAGTAAAAAGCAAGCGGATTTGTTGGATTGTTTTCTATTTTTTTCTTTATATATATATATATATATATATATATATATATATATATATATATATATATATATATATATATATAAACGGATCTACCGTTATACATAACCGATACAATTGCCACTGGAATGATACCGAAATGGAAAATTTCGAAAAGAAAGAGAAAGAAGAACCGCGAGAGACCTGAAGAAAAGTGGAAACGATGGAACGAGTCCACCCCCAGAGCATTAGATCAAATTAAATACGACGACTGCAGCTGTAAAAACGATAAACTTTTACACGCGTCGAAACACACAATATATAAATACGTTTCATTACATGTGTGTGTGTGTGTGTGTGTAATGGATTCTAAAAGCGTTAAAAGTACTTCAAATACGCCATTTAACTTAGTTCGTTTCTGTACGTTCTAAGAAGATATTTCTAATTTTTCTTTCGATACGCTGACCATTATTTTTTATCCTGTTTTACAGTTTGCAGTTTTCCTTTTAATAAAAATCGTTTACGTAACAGTTCCAACCTGTTAGCTCACATATCGTTTTAATTATTAAAACCCACCCTCTATACGTATCCCATAATAACGGTCATAGCTAAAACAAACTGTTGACGTGTACCATCCGACTTGCTAGAATTTGAAGACGATATACACACGTTCAACGAATAAACGTTTATAAATTTAGTTCAATATACAATATAAACTAGTAGGAAACTAAATAAAAAAATTACCAATTGGAATGAAAAGAAAGTCATAAATATTTTAATATTATTATATTGCAGATAAATATAATTTAATCGTTACATTTCTCAGGAGTAAATTTGGTAAAATTTGCATTGATTCATGTTTGGTAGTAAAACACGCGCATATATATATATATATATATCTATATCTATATATATATATATATATATATATATTTATATGTACACATTTTTGTGTATATCCGACTCGTTATAGAATATTGGTGAAACAGTCGCTGATATGTAGAAAGTCAAATGATAAACAAACATTAAACCGACAAATTTAGAACAATTCAAAATTAACTCGTAATATTGCATGCAATTTAAGTGTGTTTCAATGAGAATTTCCATAATTAAGTTAACGGCTGATTTCATTTTCCAACTAATTTCTTTCAATTTGCCTGCATACGAACAGGTTAATGTCGAGCTGGTATTTTTCTTTCAGTTAAAATTCAGATAGAATGCGGACACGTTCGTAAGAACTTTAAAAGATGATAACGTTTACATTTCCCCGTGTCGAGGTTTTAATATTTAAAATTAGACATATTTAATCGTGTTTCCCGAGTAAAAATACCGCTCTTCGACTAGCCGTTGGAGCTTTCCGTTCAACACCTATCGACAGCTACATGTAGAAGCATCACGGTGGTCCCTCAGGTTCCGTCAAAACTGTATCTACTATCCAATTTTTTAACCCGGTGTGATGCCTTCAATTTTACATCAGCTCGTCCGTCGCAAAATTCAGCCTAAATTCACCACCGATCAATATTGACAAAATTTTCTAGCACGCTATCATTACTAAATACAAACAAACCATTTAATATTTAAATCCAGTAATGGATAAATAATTCAATCAAACTGGACTTGCATATTTAAAAATTCAAATACTGATCAAGAAATTATTCAAACTGCTACTTCACGGACAACATCTCTATCATTAACATTCTATACAGATGGCTCAAAATTCGACTCGTTCGTCGGCTGTTCCGTTGTTAAAGATGATTATTCAAATTGTTACTTCACGGACATCTCTATCATTAACATTCTATACAGATAATTTACTTCCAGCAATAGGAAATTACGATTCCAGGGAACTAAGTATTAGATATACTAAGTATAAGCATCGACGCATTAAACATAATGTATTATTCTCATAACGTCATAATTTGTTTGCTTTCGTTTCCATTACTATAAATGATATTACATATTCGTTATATAATTAAACTGACTATTTTTTAAATTACCGCTTTTCATTTGTGATGGTTTTTTGTCTGATTTTTCCATCGATACTATTTTTATCTTGTATATTTATTATTTACCAGTTTATATTATTAGTTACTTTCATAAATGGAGAGGGCATTTGTTCCGGTACATTTATTAAATATTATTATAACTTTTTAATATAATGCCAAATATACACGTTTTACATTTTTTTACATCTTTTTCTATACAGATGGCTCAAAATTCGACTCGTTCGTCGGCTGTTCCGTTGTTAAAGATAGTGAAGTCTATATTCGATTATTATTGCCGCAATTATTTACAATTTCATCGTCGTACTATATGTAATATAATTGGCCTTCGATTATTTCAGTATAAATACTGAACTCGAGTCTAGCTCACCAATAATATAATCTGCTCAGACTTTCTTCCGACTTTGAACGCTATTCATAATGTATATAATAACAACGATAGACATCCTATTAAAAATACTTCATCTGGATCTCGGAACACATACAGGAATTGCTGGAAATGAACTAGCAGATAGGGCTGAGTAAAGAGAGCAGCAATTGCGTTACTCGTGCTTCATTTACCAGTTCCATTCGCAAACTTCAAGGGACAAACGAGATGATAATTATTTCAGTTATGGCAAAAGGAATGACACTCCGCACCAACATAATACGTTGGAAGACCCACATACAACATCGGAGAAATGGTGTAGTTATCGACAGACTCCGATTGAGCCACACTAAACTAACACATATTTATTTTTTTAATAGATCAGAATTGTGTACGGCCCGCAACATTGTACTGTCTGTCCAACATATACTGACTCCGTACAACCTACAGAGAACGTACTACGGAGTTTCTTGCAGCTACTCCTTGATGATAATATTTCTACGCTGTCGAGACTCATCCTGTTCTTTCAAGATACTGGATTATATGAATTTAATAGTTATATTTATCTCTGTAGGTATAGCAACTAATTGCTGTATACGGCGCTAATTTAAATAATAATAATAATAAATATATATATAAATTTTTTATATATATATTTTTTTGTAAATATTTTAAAAATTACTTACGACAAAATTGTATATATATATTAATCGTACATTATAATTGAAATACATCGAATTTCGAAAGTCAGATAATATATTTTTATAAATTACGACTATTTACATAGTCGACGTTTTATTTAATTTAATTTAATTTTTTCAGCGAAAGTTTAACGACTGAACACTGGGTGAATTACGAACGGCAGAGTTAAGGTTAATCTTTTCGACGAGTATCGCGTTGATAGTTAAACCGATGAGCTGAAAAACGTTAGCTATCAACTAAGGAACCAGAAGAAAAGGACGCAACTTTTGGGAATTTGACGTAATCCTTTAGCGAAGCAGTTAAAGCGGACTAACTTTCTCGAAATTTCGGATTTCATTCCAAAATGTAAAATAATTGACTTCGCACACACGAACACATAGCTAGAGCGACGGTATCCGTCTAGTAAAATTTAAAATAAGTGCTAGTAGCGCTATAGAAGTAATTGCTTTATATCGTATAGACGTGGTAGTAAATCTGATGAACTAACAGAAATGGAAACGCGAAAAATAACTAACCGCCAACTTCTTCGCGGGTATATCGGAGTTAAGAATTCAACCTCCGAGACAATCTTTATCTAGCAAGCGACAGTTACCGCAAGTAATTCCTCTTTCGAATTGAAAATTATTCCACTTTACAACTACGTCCGTAGTGAAATGCCTACTAAAAATTGACGTAGGCACCGAATTGTGTGTATCAATATATGCTCGAATAGCGACAAATTGATAAATCCATTGACCCGTAAACAAAAGTTAAGAGATTGAATAAATCGCGAAAACTCGAGTTACATACAACACACATACGTACATACTTATGTATTATTTGGAATATCTCTTCATCAATTACATCATTTTCGAGTTAAAGAATAAATAATATTAATAAACAGTAACAAGATTTTAAAAAAAAAACATACATATATGAAATATAATTAACAATTTCTAACTATAAACTACTTAGCCAAAGCACATCTACTTTCAAAATGAGTGAGATGCTCGTTGAACGATCGTCTATGTTAAATAGTAAATATGATAAACAACACATCTAAACCGTTTTATAATCATACAAACAATCACGATTATCCAATCACAATCCTATTAATAATCACGATCACTCGACTGGTCACAATCATACGCAATCTAAATACTCTTAATTAAATATGTTTACAACGAGCTCCTTATTTATTTTTTTTTTTTTTTCATTTACAGCCTATCTAACGTGATACTTCGTCAAGTATGACAAACAAGTATCGGAGGAATCATATATATATATATAACATCAGTTCACCTCAGAGTAAAACTGCAATCATTGAAGTATAAAAATACTTTTTAATAAAGTAAGAAGAAAACATATTTAAATTAACCTTGTCATCCAAGAGAAAGGAAATCAAGGAACAAAATTGATTAAAAAAATGAATATATATATATATATATATTTCGTCAAATATGACAGACACGTATCGGAGGAATCATATATATATATAACATCAGTTCACCTCAGAGTAGTGTGGATGTTCATTAGCAAGGCAGGTGGTATCGATAAGAATTGCTTGTACAACAGTACCGAGATGAGTGTAACGCGACAGATAAAGGAGAAAATGACGAAAGTTAGGCTCTTATCAAAAATTTAAAACACACATACACATATACATACATATATACATATATGTATAAATACGATGAGGGTGTGATTTAATTATCGGATCGATTTTATAGATAAGATAAAATTCTGTTGAACGATATCGTAATATTAGCGGCATCATCTGTATCGTTAATAAGTTAAGTAACGAGCACATCGAATCAGTCATGCAATACCGCATTAATTTATATTTCACGCGTATCTCGGTCGTTTATGATAAAATAATGTTAATTAGCGGGATGACGTCGAATCAAATCGGTAAGTGATCTATTATCGAAATTTCTACGGATTTCAGTAAAATTTATATTTAGAATTTGTCGAATACATTCGATAATTTTTTTTTAAAGAATTAAGTCGAAAATAGTGCAATTATACGAAATAATGATAACGATAATCATATAAGAATAGTAATAACAAGTTCAATGGATCCACGTTGGAATAAATAAACTTATCAAAACATACGCATAGAAGCATAAATCCATGATGTGCACACGTAAATATAAATATAATTATTTTTTGATTCTCTACGATATAATTAGCAGGGAATAAATGTTGCAAGTTTAATTCACGGTATTAAAATTATAATATTTTTGATTTTAATAAAAAATTTAAGTTTGTTTATATAATTATTTAAATTTTCTTTTACGTTCACCGGTAAATTGTCGTAGAAAAATGCTATTTATATATACATATACATATATATATATATATATATATATATATATATATATATATATATATAACAAATATTTCCAATTTTAAATTAAAATTTACAAATATTATTTTCTTAATACTAAACTAATATTAATATGTATAACTTTCTTAATGCTAAACTAAACTAATATGTATAACTTTTCTTAATACTAAACTAATATTATTATGTATACCTTTTTTTAATGTTAAACTAATATTAATATGTTTAACTGTCTTAGGGAAACTAAGCCCGTAATCGAGCATTGGCCTCTTCCAATTTATTGAACTTTTACATATTTTTTCAGCTGTTTCCAGTCCATCCAATTAAGTGCTTTACGCATCCAGACTGCACTTGCGTATTTGAAGATATCGTCCCTCCATCTCATTTTTGGTCTTCGGATCAATTTTTTTCTATTGATTGGTAATCATTCAGTATATTTCCTGACCCATCTGCTTTTTTCCATTCGAACTACATGTCCAGCCCAATTCCACTTTATTTTTTAGTATTTTGCGGAGAGCATCTTATCCCGTAATACTTTATTACTGATTTTGTCCATCCTTGTTATCCCGATCATTTTCCTTTTCATAGTTCTTTCAGTTATTAATATTCTTCTACTGTGTCTAAATATCAGCGACCGTGTTCGCGCATCGTATGTCATGGCAGGAAGGACGCGTGCATTGTAAATCTGTGCTTTTCTTGTGCGATTAACATTTCGTTTAAATATTTCCTGTAATGCCGAGAATTTTTTCTACTCTATCGCTATTCGGTGATTTACTTCTTTTTCTATCGGATCTTTGAAGGATATTATTTTACCTAAACATGTGTAACATCTTCCACCCGGTGTATCGTTTTTCCGTTCATTTCTATTTTTATTTTTTCTCCGTTTGTTAGTAAATTCGTTTTTTCATAATTTATTTCCAGACCCCTTACTTTTGATTCTTCGTATAATTCCATTAACATTGTTTTTAACTATTTCGGGGGAAGCTTAGCTACGTCATCTGCAAATCGAAGTTTCGATATATAAATGCCATTTATATTTATTCCCTTTTTTCTCCAATTCAGGTTTTTAAATATTTCTTCCATCACAGCATTAAATAAAACTGCCGCTAATGGGCCACCAACTTTTCTTCTTCTTTATCCAACATAATTTTATTATCGTATATGTTATGATTCTTATACATTTAGGGAGTATATTTTGGTTTCCCATAGTTTGATACAAACCATCCTAATAAACCGAGTCAAAGGCTTGTCGAAATCCACAAATGCAAAATTTCATATTATATTCATCATCCATTAGCTGATCTATTGTATATAGGTTATCAGATCTGAAACCTGTTTGATCTGGTTGTTGTTGTTCATCTAATTGCACTCTCGTATCCTTGTATAATTAATTTTATAAATATTTTGTATAACGTCTGCTGAAGACTTATTGGTCTATAATTTCTTATATCCTCTTTTTTACCTTTTTTTATGCAATAATGTTATTTCCGTGAGCGACCATTGACTTGGTATTATCTCTTTCTTTAATATCATATTAAACAGATTTGCCGTTTTACATTTTTTCCTTGAATGATGATTTCATTAGTAATTCCATCACTTCGTGGTGTTTTTTCCTTTTTTTTTTAAGTTGTTCACCGCATAATTTATTTCAGATTCTAAGAAACATGGAACTTCTTCTATTGTACTATTTTTCGTTAGTATAATCTTCATATTTCTTTACATCGTGATCCGATAATTTTGTAACGATTGTGCATCAGCGCTGTTGATCCTCTGTTTTCTAAGCCACTTTAGGAATTTGTAAAACAGGTAATTTGGTTATATTTGCCTACATATCAGTTTTGCCGGACTTTCTCGTTGCATCCAGTCATCTATTTCATCCTGAAAAATTATGTTTTCCATTTTACTAGCTCGAATTACGTGTCCAAAAAATGATAACATCCGTTTCCTCACTGATTAATAAAAGCCGTTCATTATCGTCCTACATGCAATTCTTCCAGCACGGTTCTGCGTGCTTTCCATGTAATCGTAATAGTGTTCTATAACACTTCATCTGGCAAGTCTTCAGTTTACCTCATCGTGTGTTCATGTGGTCTCTGATTCGCATCCATGCGACAAGATCGAAAATACGAATTTTTTCACTAATCTATTTTCGTATATTTCCACATTTCGTAACGTTTCCATTCTTCAATTGTCGCATTTTCCTAAGCCATTATGTTTTTTCCATCTTCATCGGAGACACTCTAAAGTGATATACATGCTCCTAACTAAGTATAATTGTTTTGTTTTTCTGTCGAAATATCTTTTATTAATTTTGTCGTTAGTAGCATACCCGCATTATTTCTATTGGGTATTAAAAGTAAGCATTTTATTTAGCCCATTTCGATTTTAATGCTTTCTATTTTATCTGACAGTTATATTTTTTTCTAAATTCACAATTAGTGTCGAGTCATCATTATATATATATATATATATATTAAAAAAAATTATTTAAAACAATGGTCCTCCTTGTAACGTAGTGTCCCTTTTTCATCTTGAGGATTTACATATGTTTCCGGACATAGCGATATTTCTAGGGAAGTTGTCCCAGTTTATAGAAATATGAGTTAGTAAAGTATCACGTTGTGTACACTGTAAGGGAATCCCCCAAAAAATAAAAATAAAAATAAAAATACACAAAACGAAAAGAACGCCGAAAATTATTCAGATAAAAAAAAAAACGAATCCGAAATTTACACGTAATTTTAATTCGACTATTTTCAATCGACTGCTGAATGTAGTCAAGTTGATTTCGCTTTTTCTCGTCCATCTCTATGTTCATCCGATATTTGTGAGATCCATCGTGTCAGTGGTCCATCCATACCCACGTTTTGAAAATGGTTCTGGTTATCTCGCAAGATGATCAACTTGTCGCTTTGACTTTTTCTTACTATACGTTTTATTTCTGTAATCCTTGACTCGTAAAAATCTTACGATTTATGTTGCTCGTACCCGCTAGGAGGGTATTTCATCTAACGTTAAATTGTTTAGCGTGATATATATATATTTAAAAAAAATTCGAAACGTTTTTACGTAAACGGCGAATTTTCGTTATAGGATATTCATATTTCCATTAAAAAATTACGGACGACATCATGGGCCTATAATTCGACATGACTTCGTGATTTGATATTTTAATCGAAAATTAATTCCTCGGAGGAAAGGCTGGCTTTATAACTGGCGCTTGATTAAACGACGAAGAAAAATGCTACTATTAACGGCGTTATTCCTATTGTGGCCGTATCCGCGATCGTCGTCCGTTGGTACAACCGGTTCGACTGACGAAGAGACGGTAATACGATTATTAGATTATAACGAATCGTTTTGCGGACCGTTTAGTAAAGTCGGTACGGACGATTTTTCCGAATTACGTCTACTAGACGGAGCGTACGTCGATAAAAGTTTACTAATCGAAGATTATCTGAAAGCGCCGAAAGGACACATTTTAACCGTAACCAGACCTAGACAATTCGGTAAAACCATTAACGCGCGAATGATCAAATCGTTTCTAGAAATCGAAGTAGACGACAATTGTACGCGAATACCGGACGAACGGAAAAGCAATCCGAAATTATTCGTAGGCGGAACCGTCCGATTGAACAACGATACGATGAAAAAGTATCGATATTTAAAAGTAGCCAGATACGAGTATAGTATGAACCATTTAGGCGAATGGCCGGTAATATACGTCAGCTTTCGATGGGTTACCGGTAGAAATGCCAGCGAAATTGAACGTTCGATAAAGAACGCGATCGATTCGTTATACGACGATTATCGATTTTTGAAACGATTCGTCCGTGCGGACGATAGATTTCTAGAACCGTCGGAAAAGACTAAACTAGAAGCTTACGTCGTTACGAAAGTATATACTCGCGAAAGGTTAAAAGATAGTTTACGATTTTTGACTAGACTATTTTATAAAATATTCTGCCGAAAAGTTCACGTCATCGTGGACGATTTCGATAAGCCGGTAAACGATTTTTACGAATCGTTAATCGAACAAAGTCGACGTAATCTATCGGCGTCTTGTAATCGATCCGAAACGATAGTCGATATATTGAACGAGAAATTCGACGACGACGAATTACAGTCGATCGTACGGTTAATGCGCGACATGTTTACCGATTGTTTTCGCGACGATCAAGTGATCGAAAAAGTTCTAGCGGTCGGACAGAAAAGATACGCCAGAGCTGACGTACTAGCCGGTGTAGACGATAAGATAAGAGAGCAGAGCGTCGTTAATAGCGGCGAATTATCGACTTATTACGGATTCGATCAGGACGAATTGAACTGGTTGATGGACTTTTGGAATGTAACGTGCAGGCGAAATAATTTAGCCTGCTACTACAAAGGTTACAATACGGCCGGTCGCGAATTGTATAATCCTTGGTCGATAATGCGTTCTCTCGAGTCCGGCGGACAATTAGGGAATTTTTGGATAGATATCGGAAGTCCCGGTTTAATCGATTATCTGCTAGACGACGAGGAAGTACGAAAGAGATTGAAGGTCTTAATAGGTGCAAGTATAACGACGACGACCGGTATGTCGACTAAGATCGACTTTAAGAAAGATCGATTTTACGATCGTCTATTCGAAATGTTAACCCACACCGGATATTTGACGTTGATCAACGACAGCGCCTGGAGATCGTCAACGGATCCGGGGAAAATCGATCAACAATATCAGTTGGTAGCGCCGAATCGAGAATTGAAAAATATATTTAAAGAGCGAATCGATTTAAACTCTAAACGGTGAAATATTATTATTATTATTATTATTATTATTATTATTATTATTATTATTATTATTATTATTTCCTATTTCGTTTTGTATCTTATAATCGAAAATTGTGTACGAGGTATATATATCTGATAGGTACATGTGTATTATGTATTACATATATACATATATTTATACGAAATATGAAATCAACTTTAAACCTAATAAATAAAATTTCTTATTCATTTTAAAACAAGAAGAAGATATTTATTATATAATTACGTTATAAAACTATTAATGCCGAGTACACAAAATTTACTTTAGCAACAAATAAAATAAGAAAAATTATATATAATCTTATATTTAAATATTACATGAAAAATTTCAAAAAAAGAAACTGAAAATGGAGAAAAAATGATAAATAAAATGTCGCTGAATTATATTTACAATGTGCTAGAGATTACTTAATGAAGACGGATAGTTTTCTTGTTCTTACTCAAAAACTGCTTAACAAAAATTTTTGAATGAAATTTTATTTAAAAATAGGAAGACGGATAATAATTTGTGGAACATAATATCGTTCAGATGACCCCGCTATTGCAACAATATATTCATTCGGTCTTTTTAAAAAAAATTTTTGAAGCAAATGTCGCTGAATTTTTAAAATTTCTTCAGAAATCCGAATTATCAGGTCTTCCAGATGTGGTGGACGTGTTTTGTAAACGCGGCTCTTAAGGTATCCACGTAGAAAGAAATTCGCGTAACTTTGATTTCTTTACGAAACTCTCTCGGCACTGTCGTGATCGATTCACGCCGAAAATAACATTGCAAAACGGACGCTTTATCTCGTTATAGGACGCCGCGATAGCTGGTACTGGACAAAAACGATTCTCTCGTGTGCACACTAAACGTGGAGCACGCGGTTTGCGTTGTAACAGTGTTACCAACTGCACTATTAAAAAAACAAAGAAAACCGTCCGTCTTCTATGGGTCACCCTGTACTACAAATAACTTAATATACAACGTTACAATATGCATTAAATTAAAAACCGGTGCTTCGGACGACGGCGCTTGTAACAAGTATATCAATTTTATAGGCTTATACTATGGCTTGAATTAATTTATTCTTGCGCATTTTGCAGTTATCGTGGAATTTTTTTGATAGTTTTCAATGTTTGTAAATAAGTAAGTTAAGTTTAATGCGGAATGCACGTCATTAATTTTGGTATATCCTTAGTTAGATTCTGCAACAGTGGTTTTGTAATAGCTGCATTTTCTTATACATGTTGTTGGAAACTAAACTCCAGACGGAAGGGCGGATGATTATATAATAAATTTTTACTTGTAATCGTGAAGTGGGATCTTCGGTTGGATACAGGTAAAATTGTTCGAATAGCTTTATGTGCATTATCTATGATACGATTGATGTGACTGTTGAAAGATAGACGGGCATCCGTAATGACTATTAAATATTTAACTTCTTTCGACCATTTAATGATTATTCATTTTATATCCGATATTAGTGAAGAGAATGGACTCAATTTTTTCAATGTTCTAGCTTCCAACACCTGTAGTACTTAAAAATGATGTAAGCGGCTTTTTGTAGTCTATTAAATATTGTACCAGTTCTATTAAGGCTAAATCATCAAAGAGTAATGTTAATAAATTGGGTTTTAGGTACATAATTTAATAACATTACGAAACCATCATGTTGGAAAACCAGAAAGCAGGGATATATATACATACTAATGCAAATCCATATAAACAATGATCCGATGATATAGTTGCGAAAATGCTTTAAAAATCTGTAGAAGCAGTTGTGGGTGTCCTGCACGAGATAGGTCAAAAAGACTGGGAAACAGGTGAATGGCCAGATAATTGGACCGAAACAATCTACATGCCGATACACAAAATGGGCTCTCGGAAAAAATATTAGAATTATCACACAATTCCGTTGATAAGTCATGCCAGTAAAGTCTTACTCTAGATATAACACTAACTGCTACCGAACATTATAGAGGAACAAGCCAGTTTTATTCAAGATAAAGGATCGAGGGAACAATTTACGAATATGAGGCAAATTATAGAAAAACATAGAGAATATAACGTTCCAGTACTATTCCACTTCCTAGACTATAACAAGGTTTTTGACAATGTCAAATGGTCTAAATTATAGCAGGAATTGTATACAGTAAGTACAACGAAACACTCGATTCTCTTACTACAAAAGATATACGTGTATAATGGCACATATATTAAAAGAAAATATGAAGTATCACAACAATTTTAGGTGTAAAAATAAATGAAAAATATATTGTCAGTAAAGCAACACAAGGATGGGAAGATGGAATTTCTATAGAAGGGAGGAAAATATTTAGCAAGTGGGCAATAGACAAATTAACAAGGATATGACCATAATTTATCGAAATATACAAAATTAAAACTGCTAAAAACACTAGTCTTCTCTATATCGTTATACGGATCCGAAACATTAAATCTTGTAACCGAACAGAAGACTGGAAGTCTTCGAAATGAATTGCGCATACAACGGACATCGCATAGAAGCCCGATCTGGAATAATTAGAAATTAGTGAACGTAAGCGGTAAATTCGTACAATCGGAAGAATAATTTTATCCTTCTACGGTCGTAAGTTAGAAAAACTTATTATACAAGGCAAAGTGGAAAGCCGAAGAAAACGAAGTATTAAAATCCATTCAGTCACAATGTCCACTATATAGGATATGAAATTTTAATGGTAACAAAAATTTTTGTACATTAAATATCTCAATTTTAAAAATAATTATATAAATACATTTAAAATTATCTCTAAGTTTCACCCGAGAAGTAGTATTGTATAATAAACACCCTATAAAATTTATAATTTAATGTTAAGATTTTATAATATATATGACTGAAAAAGGGTAAAATCAGTTTTAAAAACTAAGTGGTCTGCAGACTGTAGGAAATTGATGAGGAAAACAGAGGATCGAAAGTAGTGGTCAAGTCCCGACATCGGGAATCGGACACTACGATATCATGGATGGATATATATACGTACATCATGCATATATATATACACTAGCTGACCCGGCGAACTTCGTATCACCCCACAATCAATAAATGTATAAATTTATTAGCTGAAACGCGGTTTTTTTGTTTCATCCGATAGATCGCTTTATTGTTAATCATGTGAATCATAATTATTAACAAAAATCAGTTTTATTTTCATTGTAGTGCTTTGTGATATACGATGTTTTTCGTTTGATTACCTGGCGCATAGACAAACAAATCTGATGGTTTTCCAACACGGGAACAGGCAACATACAATTGACCATGTGAAAAACATGGGTTTTCCAAATTAATACCACAAACACTTAATGATTGCCCCTGGGACTTGTTTATGGTCATAGCAAAAGCAAGCCGCACTGGAAACTGTAGTCGTTTAAACTCAAATGGCACATCAGTCGGAATCATTGGGATGCGCGGTATGAGAACATCTCCTTTATACGTTCCCTTTAGTATAGTTGCTTCTATCACGTTGTTTAGTAATTTTTTTATCGCTAAACGTGTGCCGTTGCAAAGACGCGGTTGGTTGATATTTCGCAACATTATAACTACCGATCCAACCTTTAATTGAAGATTGTGAGATGGCAATCCTGGCAAATCCAGCGAGTTTAAAAATTCCGGTGGATAGTTGATTACATCATCTTGGTTAGTAGCTGAATCAACTGATTTATATATCCTCGATTCGCCTGTAATTTGTTCTTGAATTTTGAAATTTAATTCATTTACATCTATGTTTTCTGTAATTTTCAACAACATCTGGAAACACCTTCTGAATAAGTTCATCTTTTGATCGAGTTAATTGACAAAAACTTTCAGGAAAGTTAATGCAGCCAGTCAACATGTCTCTAGGAAATTTGCCATTACCAATGTCAATGAGTTGTTTAGAGAATATGTTTCCAGATTGGTCATTTTGCAATTCGACACGCATATTCTTGCTTAAATGAAGTACTTTGACATGTTTCCAAAAATTGGAGGACTTTAGACATGCATTGAGTTCATCAGCTGGCGTTGATCGTGGAATCACTGGCAATGTTTGACGAAAATCACCTGCTAATAAAATCATGGCACCACCAAATCGGTTATGATTGTTCCGTAGATCTTTTAAGGTTCTGTCTAAAGCCTCCAAAGATTTTTTATGTGCCATCGTGCATTCATCCCAAACAATCAATTTACATTGCTGCAAAACCTTTGCCATTGCAGAATTCTTCGAAATGTTGCAGGTTGGAGTTTCATTGCTTTGCACATTTAATAGCAATTTTAGTGCTGAATGGGCTGTTCGACCACCTTCAAGCAAAGTTGCTGCAATTCCCGACGAAGCGAGTGCAAGTACAATTTTATTTTGTGAGCGAATTGTTGCTAATATTAATGAAATCAAAAAAGTTTTTCCTGTGCCACCTCGTGCATCTAAGAAGTAAATGCCTCCAGTTTCATCATTTGTTACTTTCATAAGAGTATCAAATACATACTTCTGTTGTTCATTTAACAGTGGAAGATTTGTTTGAATTAATTCTTTAAAAGTGTTGAGATCATACAGTTTTTCTCGGTGCAACTCTTGATTGAAAGAATCATGCATTGGACGATTGGGCGCGGCCAGGCCTAATTGAATTAATAGTTTGTTTGACATCATCAAGTACATGTCCTCAATTGAAATCAATGCTTCGTTATAAACTTCTTCATTGATTTGTATATTTGGATTTTCCATTCTATTCCGTATTTGATACAAAATATCATCACACATATAATCTTTGTACTTGATCCACAAATCATTTGGGTTTGATGGGAAGCATGTAGATATGATTATAGAAAACAATGTTCGTATTTGATGAGCGTGTGATGATATTACAGCATCATTGAGAGTTTGATCCCAATGAGCGTCATTTTCTAGCAATTGCAAACGTTGACAGGCTTCTCTGTAGGATCCACACAATTCACCATCAACAATTCGTAAATGTTGGAATGATGTTGGGCCATGTACATTGACTAATAGCAGTCGTAAATAAAAACATTCTTCATTGCTTGGATGTACTGAATAAATTCGACCAATCGCATCGGTGGAATATACATCTGGGTATCCTGGAACTGGTTTTCCTTGTTTCCGTCGTATAAATCTCCTTGAGGATTGATTCCAAGTATAATATTTTGGCATTTCAGAATATAGCAATGTTTGTGCAAAATCATCATTTTGGCATGTCTCAAAAAAACTGGTTAATGTAGTAGATAGTGGCTGAGCAGCTCTTTGTACTGCGTTCTGTGCTGTAAAATACACTCTTTGTCCATTTTCTAAATGCACAGCTAAGTGAACAACAGAAGGGTGTTTCTCATGAATAGGAAAAGAAAATATACGCCAAACTGTTTCATTACTACTAACATAGCGGCCTATTTGGTATTGGGTAACTTCATCATTGGAATTCTCTGCACCAATTCCAATCACAGCCATATCACTCCCTTTGGTTACATATTTGCAAATGTATTTAATAGATTTCACTGAATGGCAAGATTCAACGTTGATGTGTGCTTTGAAGGTCTTTGATAAAATGGGTGAATATGGAACAATCCAACGATTATCTATTTCAATATCTTGTTGATTTAATTTGACAATTGTTGATCTTCCATTGTATGCTGTCGATCGGCGACGATACAGTGGATAACCGTCATTACCAGTAATTATTTCCGATATTAATGCCAGTGGATATCGTTTTGAATATTTACCATCCATCATACACGGTGAATTTCGATTAAGAGTTCCACAGGGACCATGTATCATGTTTTTTATTACTACCTCATGCAATCCAGGATCTACTTGTACATTAGGGATTTCAGCTGATATCACTGCATCAACTTCATTTGGCCTTATCTTTTCAACCAACTAAATCAAAATGTGTACATGTGGCAATCCTCGTTTCTGCCACTCCACAGAATACATCCAGCAGCGTGTCTCACCAAACACATAATGTTTTACGATGAAATCCATTAAAGATTTCAACTTTTGTCTAAAGACTCTGGCTGTAATATCATGACGATCAATGGGTGATTGCCAGGGAATAACTCCTGCTTGATTTCTATCCAGTGCGGATTGCACGTAAATGTGATGAACAAATCTGTTGTACCATAATGACGAACATAAGACATGGCATCTTGAGCATATTCGTGCATATGTCGAGGGCTTCCGATGTATGTTGCTGGAAGAATAGGCATCCGACCAACATTCTGTGCATTTCTAATCGCATCTCGAAGGTGAATATACTCTTCAGATCGGAGTTTGGTCTGATTCAACCTGATGAATGTTAATCTCTCCGTTTCAATTTTAACATACATGTCAACAACATATTTGTGATATAGTCGCCGACATTTCAATATGTGATTGTCTTCATTTTCCGGAATCATTAGGCGGTATGAATAATAGTTCATTGAACTGACATTTTTGTTGCTTTCAGAACCTGTAAATGGATTTTGTTTTAATAACATTGAAATATAAAATTAAAATATATAATATAGTCGCCATAGCTAAACTAATATTTCAATTACCTGTAAAGGGATTCATCATTTTTATTGAGAAATCATAGCTATCTTCACCTTGCCAAAATATAATGGGATATTGCAGTGCATCATATGAGCGATGTGTTTCCTTAATACGTTGTAATTGATCATTCCGACGATGTAAAACAATATCACGGGATTCAAAGTTTTCTCCAACTACAACGATAGCAACTTCATCAATAGTTGGTGCATTAAAACGTCTTGCATGTTGACCTGCAGGTGTTTTATCAGCTCTGATTACAATTTTGTGACTATCAGATGGCATCAGATCCAGTGCAGTTTTAAACAATATAATCAATTGATTGTGTTCATGAAATAAAGTTTGTAATTGTTCTACAATAGACCTCTTTACTAAATTGTTATGTGCACAACGCAGATCAATTTCTTGTGGTGAATTGCCCATAAAATAAATTTGCAGGAATTTGTAATTGCTATCTGACACTGGTAACAGCGAACCTGCTTTGTGATATATTTGGCCTTGTATCTGTAAATTAAAAAAAATATTATGTTCGTACCAAACACTATAAAATGAAATACAATAAATAAGCAATGTGGGGTATAAATTTATGGATTGTATAAAATAAAATACAATAAATAAGCAATGTGGGTATAAATTTATTGATTGTCAGTGATCAAACTTAAATAATATTTGTTCTTAAAAATAATTATGATTAACTGCTATAATACATACCTTGAAAGTTGGCATAAAATTTTCCCGAACTATATTTGTTGCCCCAAATGAAGTCATTTGAAAGCAATTGTTATTATGTTGGATATTTGTCGAAAAGTGTATGGAATCTGTTCCTATTCCTGAAACCAATGAGTACAATGGCTCTGGTGGTGGATCCAATGGTATCAATTTAACTTTACCATTTGCGCAACACAATCCATTGGCTTCGTTTTTGTATTTCAATGCCTTACAATGTGAGCAAATCGAGTTCATAGGACCAATAACAACACATTGGTAGTTACTGTAGTCAATTGACACATCGTAACTGAAAGCAGCTCGATTCAAACTTGAATGTTGCGCTCGCGCTCCACGCATTTGTGATATACAAATTCTTTTACATCGGTAATTAACTTGCTTTGTAGCATTTCGAGTTCTTCTACCTAAATTGCTTCGTCTTATAGGAGGCATATCAAATATTGATCATAGGTAACTAAACACTCTGCACAAAACATGATATACGAATTAATGACGTGAAAACTGATGCACTTTAAAACAAAATAAATAATATCTCGAAGCCGACCAAAGAGTTTCGGAACGTGAGATGTATTACACGAAAAAATGAACGTTAGACAATTAAAAGTTTTAAAACCCTTATAAACACGAACACGATTCAGTAACAGCCAATTATTTCTTCTAAAATTAAAAATAATATCATATATAAAAGTAAATGTAAAATAACTGGCTATAAATATATATATTTACCCCTTCAGCCCCCAAACACTCTGAAATTTTTTACGATAAATTAACATTGGCCTGTGCTAAATACATTGTAGTATCGGCGGCCAAAAATCGCCGGCAGAATTTTTAAAAATCGAAAATGAAATGTTCAACTCGCGATTTCTCGATACCGGTTAATTTTTAAGACATTTATCTAATAACATAGATTATAGATCTCCACGTTTTGAAATTTTCGGATCGGGTTTGAAATTTTTTTCGCGGTTTTTTCATTTCATCCGATAGATCTTATTTAGTAACAACTATTTGTAAAGTTGGAATCGTTTAAAAATGTTTACGTCGCTCGCTATGCTTTGCCAAAGGTGGCAGGTCATCGATTTTTAAAAATTCGTAGCTCAACACCTATCGATCGTAACGAAAAACGGTTTTCTGTTTCGTATCGGTCATTTTAATATCTACCAAATCGATTCTATCGAAATTTTTTCAAAATCGAAATTTAAATAATTTACCCCCTTCAACCCCCTAACCTCCCTGAATTTTTTTTTTCAAACTTTTCTCGCCGTAAAAACCACCCTTGAACTTCAACGAACATTTAAAAAAAAATTGGCCAAATTGGTCCAGGCGTTGTTGAGTTATGCCGTTACAACGTTTAGCGATTCATTTTTATATTATATATATATATATGTATGTATATAATTATACAAATAATACCATGTAATTGTTTTCAATTTCTAAATTCTAATGTATATGGATTTGTTTTCGTGTGTGTATATATGTTTGGGAGTAAATACATACCTATACATATTTTTATACATTGGCGAGTTAAACAATTTTACCTTAATTTATTCAATAGTGTGAAATAAACTAAGGATGTTTTCGTTTTATTCCTTGTATGTCATTAATATGATATACATGATGGATATATTCATCACGAACCAAAGAGATGTAAATATATGTGCGGATAACATGTATATACATATAATATATATATACACATACATACATAAACATATATATATATATATTATATATATATATATGTATGTAATTTATAATGTATAAGTGTTGGTTCTAATTTTGACGAGGAAAGTTCGTAATTATAATTAATATATTTTTTTAAATAATAAACGCCGTACTATTTTAACGGTTCGGTTTTTTGCCGGAAAATTTTTACAAAATAAAAAAATAAGGGAAAAAAACAAATGAAAGGTAAAAAAAAATCCGCTGAAGTGATCGTGGGGGCGGGGGCGGGGGCGGGGGCGGGGGCGGGGGCGGGGGCGTTGTAATAAACGCGACGAAGAATTAAAACACATCATCATCGTCGTGTCATTATCATTATCATCGTCGATATCGACTTACTACTAATTGGCCCGGCAGTTCGTAACGGCCCTCGACGACAGATATTAAATTGAAAGTTAAACTACCTCTGAACTTGCGCGATAATTACGCCGGAACGCAATTTTTCAAATTTTTATTCATCGGTTGAAAAAGAAAACGAATCGATTTTTTTCTTCCTCCGAAAAATCGGCCTACAATAACACACCACGGTGGACGAGCGAGTTGAGCCGGAATTAAATTTTAGTAAAGCAGAAAAATGCTTTCTCGACCCGCGTCCGTGTCGTACGTTACTTAAAGTCCGGGTGACGAGGATGAAATTAAATTTAAACTCTTCGGGGGGGCGACGGTAGAAGCGATGCGGCTCTGTAAGTCTGATTCGAACGCACAGAAGATATACCTTCGCGCGTACTCGGGATGATCGGTGTAGAAACAGGTATAACAATCTGCGAAAATAAATTACAAAAGAACTACTTCCCGGCTCCCTTATTAACAGGTCCAGCCCGAATCAATTTCCGTACAGGAGCAGCGTGGTATTTTTTTTAGGATTCTTAATTGCTTCGTCTATTTCTCTCTCTATATATACATGTACATTTATACATATATATGTGTGTGTGTATAAAATTATACATTTATATATATATATATATATATATTCGAGCGTTTAGATTTAGAGGAGGAAAAAAGACATTACAATAGAACGATAATCATCCTGTAAAGAAAGTGGAGAAGAAACTGGATAATGTTGACTAGTGTGCAATACACTTCTTATTTTTCTTTAGGCAACTCAACATTAAGGACAGTTGATTAACTTAAACCCCTCGTCATCTTGACAGAATTCTAACGCTGTATCAACTTTCCAGAAGACGATGTCAAAAAATTAATCGCGTACAAAATCTGGTTTACCAACTGCACAATATAGATTCAGTAGTCATCTTATGTGTTCCAGGTTATAAAGGAACCGTACGAAACGAAGCTGTCGATATGGCAGACCGTTCTGTACTGTTGTGTTCTCGAACAACCGATAGGGCACCGCCATCTCTGCTACTAAACTCAGTCCTCAAATACTTAATTAACCACAACCGACAACAGAAATGAAATCCTTCTCGCTATTAAACTCAATTTACTCACCCTTTCTCATGACCCTCTATGTCAATCTTCTGCTTTTTGTCTCTTTTCTCTACTCCAAACCTTATGTTTTACTACACTGCCTTACACACCATCGTTTACCCTGTACCCGCCCGTATATATATTATCTGGTTTCCTCTCAAATAGTCCTTCAAATGTTCCCCCAATTATGCAATTTCTTGCCTCATCCAACCTTATTTAAATCAATGCCGTAACACCCGCAACAGTTACACACGGCGCTATAAACAAACGAAAAATAAAATAAGGATCTCGATATTTCCATGTAAAGAATTTACAACTATATCGTTATCTCCTTTATCGTCACCGTGAAAATATTTTCTTCTCTGTAGTAGCGCAGATTTTCTTGAGTCATTTATTACGATTCGATGATTAAAGTAAAAACATTGTCGAAGCAGAACTTAAGATTATTAACTCTAGAATACCGACACTAAATCGTCAATAAAATATTCAATCCGTTGATTCGACTGAAACGAACACTGTCACGATAATGCTAATAACCCTTTCAGTCGTACCATTATAAAAGGTTGACACAAAATATTAAATTTTACACATGATTATACTATACTGCATCTTAGATGGACTTGAGATAATCGTCGATATATTAATATTTATAAAACTGAGTCATTTCACGTATAAAAATGTTGTTAGCGTTAAATTTTCACCTACCATATAGTGAACATTGTGACTGAAAGTATTGTTTATGGTAAAATATATTAAAAATAATAATAATAATAATAATAATAAATAGACCAAGAAAATATTTTAAATTATACATCTTTTGCAAATGTTCCACCTACGAATTATCCATTTCGCATTTTTCGATACCGAAGATAACACGAGCACTCTGCATTCGGTATCGCTGCAATAATTTAGGATCGCTTTCGTATCTCATTAAATGAATAAATTGATTTTTAAAATAAACTAAATATTAAATTTTCGATTTTGGCAATTATATTTACGAAAACGCGGCGATAAAGTTACTAATATAGAAAATTGTCAAATACACAGATGACGCCATTTTAAGTGATAACTTAACTACAATAATAAACTTTAATAAAGTAAATTATTCGTAATAACGATAATAAAAGAGATATATTTTAAAACAAATTTACTAATACCTAACATTAAGAACGTCTATTTTAGAAATCTATAAAATGAACGCGTAAACACGTCTTCTCGATTTCGGTCATGCCGCTTTAGCGTCGGTATCTGAATAGAGAATATTATTATTTTCCGTGTGCTCGTACCATCTCTAAATTCAAACTGGATTCTCCCTATATGATTTTCCACAATTTTCTGTAAATTCAGTTTTAGATAATTCGCGGAAATACATTTAACGCGTTACTCTCATTAGACTCGTTAGACTTATTAGTCGAAAATCAGAGCACTTCCTTACATTATTGGTAAAAAGATAGTCAGCCTGTAGGGATTTTTACCGGTTTCATATATTTCTATTATATAACAATCGAACGTGTTACACTTTTCGCTTTTAACGTTTTAATGTGATATTATATGCACCTGTAGACCTTAGATTTTTTTTTCGTCTTCTAGATGGCGTTCAGCACCTCCGCCTCTGTAATGTAGGTTAAAGATATCGTGTTTCAATTCTACCAGAGTTCTCTTCATTATTCCGTTAATTTCTTCGCTTGTCGTATTTTCGTTCTAATAGTTTTGTGAATGGACAGTACTCAGCAGTACTCCCTCTAAACTTATACTGATTGGACAAAGTCTAAAGGCTTATTTCGCCACAATCTGCGTATTTCACCGGAATTATTCAGAAAATCGGTACCAAGTGAAATCATGTGAACTCTAATTCGTGCGACATGTTTGTTTGCTTGTCTTTTTATTTCATCCTCCACAAACAGAACATTTAAGTCGTTATGGACGGTAAAGTTTGAGACGTACCAGGGAGCTGCAATAACAGTTCTCAACCCCCTATTTTGATATCGCTGTATTTTCCGTTAGACGATTTTGCGCAGCCCCATAGTTGTATACCATACACTCAGATCGATCTTGGCTATTTTATATAATAAAGTTTTATTTTCCAACGACAATACTGATTTATTAGTTAGCATCGTGACACAAATGTTCGATTTTTTTCTGAACGTGAGTAGCCCATGTCAGCCTAGTGTCTAAATGCGTGACCAAATATTTTCCACTATTGGTATTCGGAATCACAACGTTGTTTATTTTGATTGGCAGGCGTTCAATCTTTCGATTTGTGAAACAAAATGCGTTGACTTACTTTCATTGACTACTATGTGCCATCGTTTTAGCCGATACATGCCCGAGTGACTTTTGCAGTTTTTCTGTGGCTGTGTTTTCACACTTATCCACAGCTAGAATTGCTGCGTTATCGGTGTAGAAATGCTACTTCTGCGCATTACCAAGCTCCGGGAAATGGACCAAAACGCTTCCAGTCCTTACTGGAAAAATATCTGAGTATTCATCGGCTATTTTCACTCGAAAGTATCCTTCTTGTATGTAAATAGTAGATATAAAAAGCGAGGAATGCCGTACCCTATCAAAAGCCTGCTTAACATCCTAAAGTACAGCTGTACAGATATTCTTGTTTTCCAAGCTATTTTCAATAATCTTCGTTAATCGATTAACCTGTTCTATAATGTTGTGATGCTTACGAAAAAGAAATTGAAAATTCGGAATTGAATTCGATAATATTGGAAACAATCGTTTTAAAATTACTTTTCCAACAACTTTTGAAAGAACAGGAAGCAACGAAATAGACCTGTATGATGAAACCAGTTCAGACGATTCACCAGGATTTGATACAATTATCTAAGACAACTTCCAACCTAAGGGAAAATATTGGTTACTTAGGACGGCGTTATATATTTGTGTTATGAATACAATACTTTTACGTGGCAACTCGTTTGAATGCTCTGCTGTGATTAGGTCAAATCCGGAACACTTTTTCCATTTCATATTTTTTAATAAGTTGCTGTATCTCATTTAGGGTAGTAACCGGTGTTGTAGGTGGACTCATTTGCAGTGATTTTTCTAAGTCTTCGAGAATATTTGCGGAGTCACAGCCTGAGCATTCGGTATGAACACATCGCAAAATACTTTAAAAAGAGCGCTGTTTATCGAAGTTAGTACGATCCCGACTACCATCGAGTTTTTGCACTGGCGGAATATATGGCCGTTGAAAACGTTCGGTCGCTCTCCATAGTGAGTAATCATCGTGTTTGGTCGGCGATAATCTCGATTGAAATGTTGTAAGCATTTCATTTTCACGCAGTACTTTACGCAGGTTTTAATAGCCGGATTTCTCGTTGTATTCCACGCGTTTCGTAATTTTCTCTTTTCGCGTACATGTGTCAGTATATGTTTCGGAGCATTATTAGACCCATCGGGTTGCTCTACAGTGGGAATATGTCTAGCCACGCAGCATTCCTGTTAAGTTTTTACCGTTTTATCAATATTGTAATTAGTTTTCAGCGACATATTTAAATTTATATTAGTCTCTAGGTATTGTTTAAACAAAGGCCAGTTAGGTTTTTTATTGATAAGGCATGGTTCACTTATTATTGGAGAAATGCTTACCGTCAATATAACGAGAGTCTGCTCTCATATATAATGATGATAATCCTTTTATTATAAAATAGTCGAGCAGATCAAGTACGATCTTGAGGCCAGTAGGTAAGTTCTCCTCCCGAGAAGTAATCTAGATTTTGGCTAGAAATTACTTTTTTTAGAATTTTTCCCCACGGATTGTCTAAGCGAGAGCATCATTTGCGACTTTTTGAATTCCAATCCCCACCAGATATGAATATCGCTCCCAATAATGATCTAAAATACTTGAGGAGTAGGTTTTCATCTAATCGTTTATTCGGAGTGCAGTATACGACGGAGATAGCGACAGTTCATTTAAATGAACATAATTTTACAAGCCTCTATTCTCCCCCCCCAAATAATTTTTCTCCCGATAATGCTTGATTTTTTTTTTTTAATAAGAAGAAGAAGTGAGGAAGAGAATAATAAACTTTATTTAATTAAGATAACAAGGGGTTCATAAAGTTAAGTAATAACTTAACAGTTAACTTATATAGTATTACTAAATCTAGATTAATGACACAAATGTCACGCTACAGGAAAGAAACAAAGAAAAAACCTGTAGAAGGAAATAAATAAAATACGGTAAAAGAAACACAAAAATATATGAAGCACATATGTACACATATACATATACACATGTACATACACATGCGCACATACAATATTAACTACGTAAAATAAATAATTGACGTGGACGCAAATTAAATCAGTAACCTAAATTCTACGATGTTTGTACCTTATATCGCGTGGTAAGGGTTTATCGTAATCGCCTATGAAATTAATTAAATTATTTCGATGTATTCTACACCTGTCTTAAAATTTTTTATATTAATACAAGAAGATAGAGAGGTATAAGAGGTTTAGTTCTGAGTGCATATCGGAAATTTTTATATACCTGTGACGATTTAGTATAATTCTGCAACAGTAATTTTGAATTAGTTGTAATTGTTTTTAAGTTTACTCTCTGAAACAGATAGCTAAATAATGCGTAGGTTAATCGGGGCCGAATAATACGTGTATATAATAATTTCTTATTAACGACAGAGAAATACGATCTTCCGATTAAAGATTGTCGAAAGTATACGGATTGCTTTATTATCGATTATATATAATTAATGTTAATTAAAGGATAGACGAGAATCCAGAATGACACATAAATATCTAACTTTAATTGCACTACCACCGCGAACTTTATCATCTGGCCGACAAGTGTACACATCGTAGTTTATCGAAACTGTTTTATTTGTAAAATGCGCTCAGTGAGAATAGAAAAAGTGTTTACTTTCAATTTCCATCTCATCTTTGTCCGCAGAAGCGGTTTAGTTATAAATAGGCTCTGAAATTTGTTAAATTATCCTTTGTTAGTATATTTAAAAAAAAACGATTTGAATAAAAATACAACGCTTAATCGTTAAATACTTTAGTTTATTTTAATCATTTACACGTATTAAAAATTTAAAAATAAACGTTGTTGCAGGGAGACTTAAGGTAGTATTTAACGGACGGAAGATATATATATATATATATATATATATATATATATATATATATATATATATATATTGGTGTGGAATAGTTGCTGTTAAAAAATAAGCTTAATCCACGTGTTTGACGAAAACGCGTTGGGTGGCCTGCCAAACTGACGCCTGTTAGTTCTTTCAAAACAGTTATAGAAACGTCAGTTTCATTTAAAACGACAAATAATGTACGCGCGTTAAAAATAAAATAAATAAAAAAATAAACAAAAAAAATTTTAACCTATTATCACGACAGTTGCTAAACCTATCGAGTAGTAGCAGAAACCTTCTTAGTTTGTTAGTTTTACCATTTATAATTTTATAATTTGATTTGAAATATTTATAATAGACTGTAGTATATATATATATATATTTTTTTTTTTTAAATAAACAACTTAAGTGATTTTACTTATTCGATCGATTAACGTACTATCTGTTTGCGGATATGTACTATTTTCGTTAAATTTAAGAAAAGCACAAATGTGTAACCGTTAATTATAACTGCTACAATGTTATACGAAGAAAAAAGACTAAATCAATTTATTGTTTTTACACGAATTCAGAATGTCGACGTTATGTAGGTGTTGCAATTGCTTTCGCGCACGTAATGTCATCTATCGGACTAATTTCGAAGCAGTTATTTACGTTTATATAGCAGCCCATTCCATAGTGTGCTCCTCAACAAGCTATAAAACCTCCTCATCTACAGCACTGCAGTCCTCAAATAAGTTCATTAACCACAACTGGTGAAAGAAGTGTATTTCACGCAACCGTAACTTCCTTCTTGCTATTAAACCCAATGTTTGAAAACCGCCTGTTAACTTGATCCAACTATATAGTACTCAGCAGGATCCGCTTTGATATCATTCTCTCATGACCATCTACTCCAATATGCATTTAACCCTGCTATTGTCGCTTTTATCTACTCCCTAATCTATCTGTTATTAGCCCTATTTTACTGCACCGCTTTTATACTCAATACCTATCGACCCCCCACCATCAGTCACCATACCCTATCTGGTTTTCTCTCCGATAGTCATTCAACTATTTTATATAATTCCTTTCCTGCCATAACTTGATTTATTACATCTAACGGCTACGTCAGCAATGTCGTAACGGCCTCGGCATATATTTTCCCTCACTCATTCTTCATCCTTTTCTACCGTCTCATTTCAAAAATAACATAAGGAACAATCTTCCCTATAATCGTGTCCTGCTCGTTCGATTTTCGACGTAAGATGAAATCGAAATTAAAATTAAGAGGACAAAAATGTAGAAGTAATAAACAACTGACACAGAATTGTAAGCGGCACTTGGCTTAATTTTCTTCTTCGGTTATGACGGGCCGTTTTACGAAAAGTGCAAAAGATAAAGTAAAACTTTCCTATCGAGTTACTAGTTGTTATATTTTCAGCGATATAACCTTATTCGGTCCACGTTTCAAGAGTTTCGCACAGCTTTTACTTAATTTTAACTGCTCTTACCTCTACACGATCCCACCAAGATTTACAACGCTTAGCACAAATATATACGTAGACACGGAAGAAAGCAATACGGTATAACGCCATCCAGTGAAACCGCCGCAATTGCTACACCACGAATTTACGGAATAAGTTTTACGATGCTATATAGGAAACTTTCCACCAGACTTTAACCGTTTCTTCGAGTTTTTCGATTTTATTTTTACTTTTCATTTTTAACGATAACTCATCAACTCGTGCGTGTAAAGGAAAACGCCTTACGAATTATTTCTCCTCGATCGAACGTGCGCAAACATACAATTTTACACGCAAAACGATATAGTACACATACAAATATTACATATACATACATATATATATATATATATATATATATATATATATGAACTTAATAACAGAATGCTACAACGTGTCAACCATCGACTTATTACATAATGTACTCGATCGAGAAGTAATCACGTATAGTCAAAGTAACGTCAATATGGTATACCTATAATATACGTCCAGTTGTTAAAGTCGATTAATCTTTAATCAAGCAACTATCTAATCTCAAGTCTTTTTTAGGAGATAGGGTAAAGAATAAAGAACAAAAAAGGTAGTTAACTAATCGCTAATTTTTTTATATGTATAAACGAACCACGAAAAGCTTTTCAGCCATATATATATATATATATATATATATATATATATATATATATATATATATATATATATATATATATATAAAATCAATTGAAAATTAGTTAAATCACTAATATTTATTTTCTTAAGGAAAACACAAAGCTTTTCGGCATTTACGCCATTATCAAGTGAAAAATTTAAAAAATCATAATTTTAAAAATATAAATTAAATATAATTACTTAAAAATATGTGATGGTAATTGTGAAAATATGATCCAAAAACGATGTCTGCTTCTGTCGGTCTATTTTTTTGATTTGTTGAAATTTAATATCAATATATTTGTTTATTAATTTAGTTTTTTTATATTAATTTTTTCTTCAATATTATTTTCCTGATTCTGTAAAAGTTGTATACTGTTGGAATTTTAAATTTTTCATTATATAAATATATATATATATATATATATATATATATATATATATATATATATTTTTATATATATATATATATATATATATGTATATATATATATAAAAGAAAAAAAAAATCAGATGTACAATATTACAAGAAGTATCAAAGTAAAAAAATAAAAAAAAAACAGTTATTTATAAAATAATATTAATCTAAATTATTATTTTTTTTTAATTTAATTTTTTTCTTTTATATTTATTCCGAATTGTATATAATTTTTCATTTTATTTTTTTACGTCTACTTGTTAATGGCTTAATTGCCGAAAAGCTTTGTAGTCTTTTTATATAAAAAAATTAAGTGATTTTAACTCGCTTTTTGCTGTTTATTTTTTAAAAATCACTACATTCCACACTGTTCAGATTCGGTAACGGTTCGATTATTATCATAATATACGGTAATTAGACCGACGCAAAAATTTAGTATTACTCTTTTATCGATTAAGTACTTGACAGGGGACGTCCCCCAAAAAAAAAAAAATTCGAGCGATACCATATACAAATTCTGTTCATTATTCGGCGTTTTCCACAAACTGTCTACCTTAGTCGTACGCTGTCAGAAATTGAATAATTAGTCTCGTATCAATTTTGTAGGGGATCCTATGTGCGCCGGGTCAATGTATCCACATCGGCGGCGTAAAAACAATCTTCAGAAAATAAAAATTTAAATAATCCTAATATTATCGCGTGGAAGGTACAAACCACCACGGACAACACCATATGGTACACTACAAAAATAAGCGGGCCCGCATATTGTGTAAGCGATTACAATCAGTTTTCCACCGAGTGTGCGTGTATATTTACGCTAATGCCATTTTATAATTGCCTTGTACGCTTACGCTATATAACAAAATATTGATAGTAGTCACCTACACCCCCGAGATAGACCATTTAATGATGATGTATTTATTACGCTTCATTTATTATCTACTCGGAACAATACTAACATATTTCGGCCACATAATAAGATCAGACGGACTTCGTGCAAGAGTTGTTGAAAGAGTAGTAGAAGGAAAAAGAAGAAGCTGTCGCGTTCCTACAAGATCGTGGTAAGGAAATCACTTTGATGTGTTTTATTCATTTACTTTTCTTTTCAATTGTTTTGACAAATTGGGATTTTTAGACCTATTCTCAATAAATTCATTTATAAGCTGTAGACCTAATTCCTTCTGAAATGTTCGTCGATTTTTTACATTTATATTATTCGCATTTAATATAACCGTAGTATTTATTGCGGCAATACCCAGAATATGAAAAAAAAACATTCAGTGGCCAACGATTTGACACGCTATATAAGGAAGTCTTCTTATCAACTTCATCAACTCCTCCCTTCGTTTCATTGTAAAATATCGATGGTTTTTGTTTCACATCTGTATTATCATCAATTTCAGCAGACCTGTGCAATGTAGAAAGCAAAATAACTTTACGATTTTTTTTTTTTTTTGGTATGTATGACACCAGTGTTGCAATGTCAGAAAAACTAAAAAGACTTGAATATTCCGCCCGTCCTTTGGTGTTTACAAATGATTGAGGAATTTCCTTTTTATTCGATCGAATAGTCCGACAATAGATAGTTTATGATTTTTTGTCAGATCAGTCCTAATGGTACACTTGTGTAGCAGTTGTCCGTTGTAGTAATAATAAAGGTTGTATAAGCCGTTTTACCACCTCGAATGCAGCATTTGAAACCTGGTACGGTCCTTCTGGTTGCTTTCCAATGTAAAGTTCCACATTTAATGTATAAAAAGTTTTTGAATCCACAAGGGCATAGAATTTGAGGCCATATTTGTTTGGTTTACTTCTCATATATTGTTGAAAAGGGCATTTTCCACGGAATGAAGTGAGCATCTCATCGACAACCACATTTTCACCCACTGAATACGGTTCCTTGATATTGTTTGTAAACATTTCTAACACCTCTCTGATGGGGGCAGCTTTGTCAACTGCCTTTCTAACATCCCGTGTTTTGGCATCATCAAATCGTAAACAGCGCAAAAGAAATCTCAACCTCTTCAGCGACATAGTAGTTGGAAATATCTGAATTCCGATCCCATTTGAAGTATACAAGTCATCCAAATGTTGCCAACTATATATAACAAGCCAATCAAAGCAGAAATTTCGATTGAATCTGTTATTTGGCAATCACGGCGTCTAGAATATTTGTTGGTTTGATTTTCAATAAACTGGTTTGTGCAAAGAACAATTTTCTCAATAATATCTTTCGAAATGAAAAGGTGCCAAGCCGAAAGAGATGATGTAACATTTTTTCCATTTCTTCGCAAGGAAGGTGAGTTATAATATTATGCTGCTGATTTCTCATCCGGTTGTTGCGTGTCTTGCGCCATTTTGTAACCCCATCTCGATACGAAACATCAACCTCTGATTCCACATCTATATCGTCCGAACCACTTGATAAACTCTGTTCATCAGCAGTAGACAAGTGATCAGAGGTCTCTGAACAAGTGTCATTCGGTTCACTATCAACTTCCTCATCAGCCAAAAGTATGTTTCGTATTTCAGAATCGCGTAGTTTCGAAATACTCATTTTTTTTCAAAATAAAAAACAAAATTTCACTTACCTAGGTAATCTCTTCAGATCAACAGAAAAACGCAACACAAACAAGACCAAACAAAATAAATTCACAATGTTGGACTAGTGGCACGTGTTGTTATTGCGATGTAAACCAACAACGAAAGTGGTCGCGTGATGTCGATTAGACGTATAGCGCGCTCTGTTGATCGAATTGTTATAAATAACTATTAACACCATGTATCGCTGTAGTATGTTCAACAGACATAAACAAGAAGTTGCACTGAACGACGAATGAATAATTTGAAAAATAGTCAACTTACAGATGAAAGTAAAGCATGCGATGTCTTTTCGACACCACGCGACCACTCCACGGTTAAAAGTACACAGTGCGATTCAATAATAATAGGGAAATTGCCGGAACTGCATCGTATTCATTAAGACTGGTGAAAAGCTCACACTCAGCGGTAATGAAGGTAACGTAATTTGTGTTTCTGATATAGGAAAAGAAAATATAAATTGAATCTTGTCGAAAAATTTATTGACTGCGAAACGTTAAAATCTCCAGCGACTAATATTTTGGTAAAAAAGCGGGACTAAAACGAGAAGATTTTAAAACAGTAATGCAATTTCTACAGTGCTCGACTGTCGAAAATTCGCGACCCAAAGTTTATAAGTTTTTCCTCATTACATAATTGTTAATTGAAAACAATCGCACCCTGTACCGTATAGCACATCGTACGCGCGTGGATCCGAGTTGCATATAACCTCCAATGCTAGTCCATTTTATACGTAAAAACGTGAAGTGACTAGTCACGGTGTTCGGTGACGAACAATATGACGTTGATGATGATAATGATGAAGGCAGTTTTTGGAGTTGAAATAAAATGATACGACGTTCGATTCGTAAAAAGATAAAACATAAAAAAATGCTGTAGATTTTTCGGGTAAAAATGTTTGACAATCGAGGAAGACAACGTATTAAGGGAATAGGCAGAAAAAGCGGCTTCAACGAACTCGTCTGTTTTTAATCCGTCAATGTAAACGGATAGTTGGGTCATTTTTACCATACTTACTGCTTCTAGGCCAGAGGCACGAGAAAGGAGAGAGCGTAAGATTAGTAAGAATGAATTGAAAGTTGGATGAATAATCGGGAAGAACGGATTGTTAAATTAGATTATACAAATTTGAGGATTTAAGAAAATGTAATAAGTTATCGAAAGCATCGCGCGTGTAGGAAAGATTGTTTAGGAGGCTGAGCGGTTTTTCGAGGATAGAACGTTCGGAATTGAATTGCGCACATTCAAGGAGAATATGGTGGACGGTAATGAAGCTATTACATGTTGAACATAAAAGAGGAGGAAGATTTGTTAGGATACAACTGTGTGAGATGTTAGTGTGGCCTAGTCGCAGACGGCCCTGACACACCCAGTGTACAATTTTGGATACACTATTTTCTAGGTGGAATATTTATAAGCCCAATGTTATCGATTAAAATTGTTTTTATAAATAATTTATTCATAATTTACTAATTACCTATGTCTATACTTTTGGAAACAACAATAATTATAATTTTTCCTTATTAAGTCCGTTTAAAAAAAATAAATTCAAAAATATTATAACTGCAACACTTTTAATCATCTACTAGAGTCCCGAAAGAATTTTTATCGTTGCGAGGTCTATGTGTAGGCGTGAATGAGTTAAGGAAAAAGTTCGATTGTCACTAACTAGGCCGGATAGGGAAAGAATAAATCGTCGTTTAAAATATTCGTAATTCGACAATGACAAAAAAATAAACGTAAAATGAAACGGGGGGGGGGGATAAAAAAAAAAGGAAAAAAAAATCGCCGCAATCTTCGAGGAACAAAAAACATGTAAATGAGGATGAAATAAAAAGAAAGAGAATTAATTAAATAGAACGGAATATAGAATAGAAATATGCTAAGTACGAACAAAAAATGAAAAATGCGCCAATAAGTGCGGACGTAAGATTTTTACTATAGACGGACACCCTCTCACCGTGTAAAGGCAAATTCAAAAATGGGGGAAAGAAAGGAGTAGACGGTGTTCGTTTTAAAAACCAATTAAAAAAGGAAGACACGATCGTAATTAATAAGCTCGAAGCGTACGTTTTAACCGTCCCTGCACTCCGACGACGTACCGACGTATTTATTCAATTTTCGGATTAATTTTAAGTAGAAGAATCTACCAAACCCAAAAACTGCTCGGTCGACAGAGAGAAGTCTATCTGCTTTTATAATAATAGAACAAGTCTCCCGAATAGAGTGACACAAAAAAAAGGGGGAGGGGATAAAAGAAGAAAGCGGCTCTATATATAGTTGAGAAATTCTATATCTGCAATTGAAGTTATAAAACGAAATAACGGTCCTAGTCGTTGTTCTGGTTGCGCCTTTGAAAAAGCGATTCATTTCCATATGGCCGGCCATAGGCCCGTTCGAAAAAGGCTTTTTAATCGTTTTCAATTCCATCGTTCTCGCGTCGGGAACACGGTAAATGCGTCTAACGTTTAATGTATATACAACAAGCTTTAACTATTTTTTTTTTTTTTAATATATTTTCCACCAGTCGGGTTTTCTTCTTCTTCATCATCATCAGTAGTTCCGAGACTAATTTCCCATCCTGTTCGCATCGCTTATGCATATATTAACCGTATTACACCGCGCAATCTCATTTTTACTTACCCCAATAAACACTAATCCACACACACACACACATATATACATACACACACGACCGGAAGATAAATTCATTTCGCTAACCGCGTTAATTCATTTTATCCAAACATAAAATATTTTACAACCTACATATGTATGCACATTTATTATATATACATACGCATGTATATATATATAAAATATTGGATTGACCACAAGTCTGTTTTGTAATTAGCAAGTTATGAGAATAAATTACATTTTAAATTGGTTTACGTCTATAAGAGTATGTAAACAACGTTGTAAATTAAAACATTCGAAATAATTACTCAGTTTTCGGCACACGCACACACACACACACACACACACACACATATATATAGCATAGCTAATAGAACGACATTTAAGCATTTCAGGTGTATATGTATATTTACAACGTCACGCTTTCATTTTAATAATAATAGTAAAAGCGAAGAAAACCTGATCGAAGAGTCCATTTTATTTAAATGAGTTTATAAATAAATATAAATATGTATGTATATATATACACCATACACACACACTAATTAAAACCAAGTTCTTTTATATTTTTCGCGTAAATGACACGATAATTAAATCTAGCAATGGGTAGAATAATTGGATTTGCTAGTACCTAGAATACTGAGATTATCACCAATAAATAATCTGAACTTAATATTAATTTGTCACCGTGAATTTTATATATATATATATATATATATATAATTCGAAAAGTGTGGAATGTAGTGATTTTTTCAAAAAATAAACAACCAAAAAGGAGTTAAAATCAATAAAATTTTTTCTTTACCAAAAATTAAAAAACTTTTCGGCTGTTAAGCCATTATGAAGTCATTATACAAAAACAGTACATATTTAAAAATACATGTACAATATATAAAAATATGAAATATAACATTTTACTTTAGATATACAATTCGAAAAACAAAAATTATATTAATCAAAGCGATAAAACAGTGTTTCGAAAATAACGTTGTAGCGAATATCAATTAAAAATCAGCAATATAAAATTTTCATTCATAAACAGTTACACAATAAACCAAACAAAATCATAACACAGTTTAATCACTATAAGTTTTAATTGCAAAGCTTTTCGACAGTTACGTCATTTTTAAGCATACACAATAAATTGATTAGAAAAAATCAGATCATAGCTTGATTGTACTATTGTGTATTTCAAATGTACAACAACAGGTCTAATAGATCGGGAATTTAATTGATATCAGAGGGTGCTGTGTTGGTTCACCGGTTGAAAAAATCTACATTTTTGTTCATTGACTTCGTTATAGAGATTCGTGTCTTTTGAATTAGTTAGTCGTGATCCATAATGGACATGTTTCGCATTAAAATCTTCGTCAACTAAAAACATAAGTCCAAGTTCTAATAGAAGATTGCTGAATTTTGTAACATATATTGTATGTCTTGAAGGACGATATATTGCAGCTATAGATAATTGGTTTCTTGATTGTTCAATTATAACGATTGTGGCTTGTATTTCTGTAGTTTGGTACTTGTCGCTTTCATAATGCTTTATATTGTCTTTTACAATTATCGCAGTTCCTCTATACGCGTTACCAGCAGGATGTAGGGTATAAAAGCATATATATATATGGAAATAACTTTTATTAGTAAGTCGTGCCTCAGATATTAATAGTTTATCAATTCTTTTATATATTATTTCTCGAAAATGTTTTAATAAATCGTTTGCGTTCAAGTGTATAATTTTTAGAAATTGCGAAGTATAGTTTTGTTATTAGTTGGGTTAGAATATTCACTATTGCGCTATTTTCATTTATCAGTTGAGTGAACACTACCAGTTGTCTTATTCTCTGATGTAACTTGTGCATACGATCTTCTGTTTAGATATGTAAATTGGAGTTCGTTGGATTCTATACACGAAGGAGCCGGTAAAATTTGCTCCCTAGATGTATATTGTTTAATGCGTTCTTTTTTTATCTTGTTTAATCTCGTTTAATCTCTAAAGTTAGGATTTTTGTTAAGTAATGTTTTATAAACTTCGCATCCTTTGTAGTTTGCAGGATGTTTTCCTTCGCACAGTGTGCATGTAGCTGGTTCTTCCATTTGTAGTATAAAGTGTAGAATCATGCCCTTTGCCACATTTTATGCATATAAAACAAGGATAGCGATAATTTTTGTATGGCCGTACTGCTGGTATCTTATATATTAAGGAATTATATTAGTTTTTTCGTAGTTTCTACGCGAATTCTAACATTCAGAAGACATTTCAATGTGTGTAGATATCTTTATAATTATCAGCCGGCTGTAATTCAACTGAGAATAAATGTAATGGGTGTTTTGACATTCCATATTTAATATTTAAAGCATTTCTTACATTATGACCATGTTTAGATAGGTTTCGTATATTATCAGCTATGCTTGTACGGTGGTGCAGATATCTAATTATTACTTTATACGCCCTTTCAATTTTTGGTTGTTGAGTATAGCGAAATACATTCTTATCATTAAGGTGCTTGCGTAACGCACGATATGAATCGATATCTTTAGTTGTTATTTTTACTTTACTATACACATAAATAACATCCAACGATATAAACTTTTTATGCATATATAAAAACACAATTCTTCTTCTAATGGTACAACCCGACTCGGGGGGGCTCGGGATGTGCCTTCACGCATGCTGTGGAATCAAGAGATATAAAATGAATAAATAAAAGAAATTTAAGCAGCTGGCGCCCCCTGGAAACGTCAGCAATTTTGGTGGCGTCCAATCGAATGAAACGGCCCTTTCAGGGCCACCTTCATCATTACAAACAGTGATTAAGCCAAAATCTTTTAGAATAATGTCTATAAATATAGAAGGTCTAACAATTACCACGGAATATATATTGAATGATTTAATTAGACGTGAAAACATTGGCATACTTCTACTTCAAGAAACACATTGCGCAGAGACAAACCGGAAGCCCAAAGTATATGACATGAAACTGGCAATTGACAGACCACATGAAAAATATGGTAGCGCAATTCTAGTAAAACATGATATCGATGTTATTAAAACAACAAAAACTGATGCTGATAATATAGAAATTTTATCTAACAAGCAAGTGTACAGTGACACCTGTGTACAAACCGCCGAACATTGTATTTAACTATCCAAACGTCATACAAAAAACTGAGATTATTATTGGAGATTTTAACAGTCACAGTGTCAATTGGGGATATGCTGCAAATGATTCGAACGGTGATCTCGTAGAAGATTGGGCAGAGACATAAGCTAAATTTGGTGTTCGACTCAAAATTGTCCGCATCCTTGGTTATAATCCAGATAATATATTTTTCACCGAAAACATCATAAATTTGTGCACTAAACAAGTTTCTGATCCAATTCCGCACACACACAACACAGGCCAATAATATGTGAAATACATGCAGCTGTCAAATCGACCCGTACTAATGATACAAAATTACGGTGTAGAACTTTAGAAAAGCGAATTGGACTAACTTTACAAACGAACTTGATATGACGGTGATAAACATACCTGCAGTGGCCGAAGAATATGAAACCTTTGTTGTAGCAGTAAGAAATACTTCAAAAAACATATACCACGCGGAGTACGTAAAACATATATTCCGAGTATGAAAAAGGATATCCAAAATCAATATGAAGATTATATAAAGAAATTTAATTTAAATCCCTTCGACGAACAAACAACAAGAATAGGTTTCGAAATTTCCGAAAAGATAGCAAACGAAAGGTGTAAAAATTGGCAGGACGTGGTAGAAAATGTTGACCTTAGCAAAGATAGCCGCAAGGCGTGGCAGCTAATGAAGAAACTAAACGGCGATAACATACGACAAAATAGTATTGCAAACGTTACCGCAAATGAAGTTGCCCACCAACTACTCCTATATGGGAAAGCAGAACAAAAAAGTTAAAATGAAAAAGAAATCTATTACAAGGGTACACATCTTTAGAGTCAAACCATTTTAACGAACCAATTACGGAGATCGAAATCGCAAACGCTATAAAAACAGCAAAAAATAGGAAAGCAGGGATAGATGGCATATATATAGAGCAGATAAAACACTTTTGAAAAGCAACCAGTGCCTGGATTCAAGATATGTTTAATGATTGCATTAATAGATTAACTATACCAAAAATTTGGAGAAAGGCACATGTTATTGCCCTAGTGAAGCCGGGGAAAGATGCTGAGGACCCCAAAAGCTACGGTCCGATATTATTACTATGTCATATATACAAAATATTTGAAAGAGTCGTTCTAAATCGAATTACATCGACAATTGATTCTAAGCTTATTCCTCAACAGGCAGGATTCAGGCCATGGAAATCCTGCTCTCGACAAATTATACATTTAACGCAGCACATAGAAGATGGTTTTGAAAATCGTAAAATTACCGGTGCTGTTTTTGTGGATCTCACTGCAGCCTTTGATACAGTGTCGCACCGAATTTTGGCTAATAAAGTGTATGAAACAACCAAAGATTTTAAATTTACTCAGATAACATCAATGCTGCTAAAAGATATACGTTATTATGTGTCCTTAAATGGTAAATATAATACATGGAGAAAGCAAAAAAAAAATGGACTACCGCAGGGCACTAGCTCCTGTTCTTTTTAATATTTATACTAATGATCAACCGATAGGAATCGATACAAAACACTTTCTGTATGCGGATGATCTAGTAGTAACAGCTGAAAATAACACATTTGAAAAAGTCGAAGAAATTTTAAATAAAATGATCATGGAATTGGATGGTTATTATAAAAAAAATCAGCTGCAACTGAAGCTAATGAAAACTCAAACCTGCGCTTTCCATCTTCGAAATAGGGAAGCAAAACGCAAGCTAAGCATAAAATGGCGTGGCACAAAACTAAAACACACTGATAATCCTAAATATCTAGGTATCTTACTTGATAGATCATTGACATTCAGGCAGCACTGTGAAGCCGCAAAGATGAAAGTGATGACAAGAACGAACTTGATTCGAAAATTGATCGGTAGTAGATGGGGAGCTAAACCGCATCTATTACGAACATCGGCCTTGTCCCTTTGTTACTCTGTAGGATGCATATCCAGTTTGTAGCCGTTCCGTACATGCGAAGAAAATTAACGTTGCTTTAAATGAAGCATGCAGAGCAGTAACTGACTGTTTAAGATCAACGCATTTATCCAAATTATATGAACTTGCTGGCATAGCACCACCAGAAATTAGAAGACACGTGGCAGGGAGAAGGAAAGATGAAAGACAATTCATGATGTTATACAGGAGTAGCCAAAAGCCGATTAAAATCCATACGCAGCTTCATTGGAACAGTGGAGGAACTAAAAAATACAGACCACGCAGAAAGACTCCAAATGTGGAAAGCTGACAACAACCAGGCAGCAGATTCACTTCCAGCAGGTTGTCACCTGAATTATTCATCCTGGAGAACACTAAATAGATTACGAAGTGGTACCGCGCGGACGAAATACAATCTATTTAAATGGGGTTTGGCAGAAGATGATCAATGTCAATGTGGTGAAAGGCAAGATGGGAACCATTTATTCAATTGTAAATTAATTGGAGCATTTGATCCATCAAAACTTTATAGTGATTTCGGAGAAGACACATTAAAATTTATACATTATTGGAAAAATATTGGTATATAAATCGACCGGATACGCGAAAAAAAAAAAAACCGACTCGGGTATTGTTTAATCATCATCATGCATCGAATAGACGATCCGCTGTATCCGGTTCTTATTTCTTGTTATTTTGATTAATTCTTCCAGTCCCCTTTTTTTTTTTTTTTTTTTTTTTTTTTTGTTATGGAACCACGATTTACATTTTTTCCTAGTTTCCTTTGTTCCTTAATAATATCCATTGCTATCGTTTGTAGTAGCTTGTACTTTTCGCCCCTCATAAAAATGTCCCAAAAAGTTATCTTTCGTTATTTCACTATTGCCATTAACATTCGGTTAGTTTCCTTTAATTTTAGAACTGATAATTTTAGAGTCCAATGTATTGTCCACACTGTTCGATGACACCACGAACGACGATATCCATTTCTTCATATTTTCTCTTATAGCCCAAGTCTCGCTTCCATGTACGAGCATAGCATTTCAGCAACTTTTTCCTGATCTCTAAGCTTAACTTCCTGTTACAAAGGGCGTTTTTTAGTTTCATAAATGTATTCCTAGCTATTTCAATACAAGTTCTCATTTTCATATCCGAGTTATTATTTTCTGTTACACAGCAACCCAGATATTTATATTTTTCTGTCTTTTAAATTTCTTTGGCATCTAAAAATAATTATTAGGTTTCCTCGAGACTATCATGAATCTAGTTTTCACGGTGTTTATACTAATTACTTTTTTCTTGCTTTCCAATACCACTATATCAAGAAGTGTTTGTAGTTCTGTTATACTTTCTGCTGGAAGTGCTGTATCGTCAGCAAAGCGAATTACTGAAATACGTTGACCCTTATTTTTATTACTTTACTTCGTCCTTTTAGGGATTGGACTAAAATTGCCTCAGAATATAAATTGAATAATGACGGCGATAGCATGCCTTATCCTTTGGTATTTGGGCTGATAATTTGTCCTTTATCAGTATCCTTGCATGTTGGTTACCTATACAGAGTTTGTATTATCCTACTATGTACTACACAAGGACATAAATATGCCGTATGTGAATACGTGAAGCAGTACAGAAAGTTCTTCGAAAAATTGCAGACCAATGTCAATCCTTTATAGTACACAGAATGTTTACTGTTGAACATCCAGTCAACTATAGTAGAAGACTAAAAATAAGAAAATGGTGTCGTGACGCTCTTCACCTAACCACTCAGACGGTTCGCTGTGATGTTGCACCGTACGCTGGAATAAGAACCGTTCTTATTGCGGTGAAAATCTAGCCTTCCGTTGGACCAGCTAGATTAATTATTATTTTTGCTGTTTTTTTTTTTTTAGTTTTAAGCAATGTCGTTTATGGCTAATCTTAGCCGGTACGAAAAAAAAAAAAAAAAAAAGAAAGAAAAATCTGCCTGATTGATGCCTATTTCTTTTATCGTTTTTATTAATTCTGCGTGCCGTAATTTATCAAATGCCTTATTATAATCTATAAAGCAAATGTATACTGCTTTTCCGAAAACCAATTGTCTTTGGATTAATATTTCCATTTTAAAAAAGGCTCTACCCATAACATTACGGAACACAAACTGATTCAATTTTCTTCGCTTGATTTAATTATGCGTCGATTGATTAAATATATTTTCAGAACATGACTCATAATACTGATTAGCCTGTAATCATTACATCCGCATGCATTTGTTGTTTTTGTTAGAGTAATAAACCTTTACTCTAACCAGTATGCCGGTAGTGCCTCTTTTTTATAGGTCTCATTTAGAAAGGTCTCATTTAGAAATTTAGTGATTTTCTTAATCTCCGCAGGCCCCAACATTTGTAATAGTTCTACCGGCACCACATCGGGACTCACAACTTTTCGCACTTTAGTTTTATTTCCATCTGCACCACAGATTCCAGGATTGTCAATGTATCCATTTATTCCTTCAGTGTCATTATTGTTTGGTCAATAAATAGAGCCGTAATATACTTCTTCCATATTTCTATCTTTTTATCTTTATTCGTTATAATGTCTCCATCTTCCGACTTAATCTTTTTCCTGATGTTTTTGCCAATTTCTTTGTACTTAGATGGATTATTTTTCCATTTTCTCTATCTATCATCGGGTCTAGTATTTCGTTGCTCATCCGGTTCTTATGCTTTGCTTCCTTGTAGATGTTCTTTTGTTACTTCAGAGTCTTTAGTATACTCAATATTTTCTATGTGGTAATTCACCTCTTCTTTTATTTTTTGTCATACTTCTTGATTCTGTAAAATTTGAACATCTTCCCCTCTGATATGATATCTGTGGCTTCATATTTCTTGCGGCTTTTTAATATTACTTCAATAGCCTGCTAAAACACAATAGCCAGTAAAGTAAAAAATCATCATCATCTGGTGCAACAGTCCGCGGACTGGATAAATACGCACAATTTATAAAAATATAAAATGTAAAAAATATTACTTTAGATATGCAATATAAAAAAAAATATATCAAAGCGATGAAAGAGTACTTGTAAAATATGTGATGAAGAACACAATCAACAATATATATTTTATTCTATTAAAAAAAATAATAATACAATAATCCGTAAAATAAAAATAAATAAAACAATCCAACAATATAGAAATTGTTATACATAAACAAAAACGCAATAGCCAGTAAAATAAAAAAATAATTAAAAATAGTTGTTCATATAAAAATGAAATTTATAATATCTTAGAACCAATTTTTCATCAATTTTTAATTTTTTTTATTATTTTTATATATTTGATACTGAAACATGATGTAGTATATATGTATATAAATTTAGCAAAACAAAATAAAATCGAAGTTAATCACTAAAAAATTTTTTATTACACAAACACGAACGAAGCTTTTCGACTATTAAGTCATTATCAAGCTGTTGTTAAAAATGTTATAATAAAAAAATTTTTTTTACAATAACATGTAGTTATAAAACCGATTTTAAAATTAATTCTTCATCAAAATTAATCATATTATTTAATAAATTATTACTACTTCTATGTTTTATAATTTGTAGTTTTTCTAATAATTTTCTTTTTTTAAATTTATATTCTATGTGTAAAATTTTTATATTATCTGTAATGTTTTCTATAAAATGTTTTTCTTCTCTACAGTGCTTACCATAAAGTGACTTGTCATCATTTTCATTTTTGTATGAATTAAAGTGTTCTCTTAGTCTATTATTTATTTGACGTCCTGTTTCACCTATATAAAACTTATTACATGTTGAGCAGTTTATTCTATATACTCCAGATTTTTGTAATACCCTATAATCTTCTATTTTATTGTTGCAAATTGATTTAAATAATGTTTTATTGATGAAGAATTAGTTTACTGTAAATTTCATTTTTATATTGAAAACTATTTTTAATTATTTTTTTATTTTACTGGATATTGCGTTTTTGTTTATATATAACAATTTCTATATTGTTGGATTGTTTTATTTATTTTTATTTTACGGATTATTGTGTTATTGTTCGTGAATGAAATAAAATATTGTTGATTGTGTTCTTCATCATATATTTTACAAATACTCCTTCATCACTTTGATATTTTTTTTATATATTGCAAATCTAAAGTAATATTTTTTTAATTTTATATTGTTATAAATTGTGCGTATTTATATATATATATTTTTATACTTACTTGATAATGGCTTAACTGCCGAAAAGTTTTTAATTTTTCGTAGAGACAAAATTTTTCGATTTTAAAAGTCTTTTTCGTTGTTCATTTATATAATATATATATATATAACATTTATATACATATATATTACATCATGTTTCAGTATCAAATTTATATAAAGTGCATGTAGTTGATGATCGGTGTGATATAAATTGTCGACGAAATACTAAGAACAAATAGTGACGTAATATTCAATATTCTCTATTGAACGATAAACCTGATCACGTAAACATGTGTTCTAATGGGTGGTGCTGTCGAAAGCGTGACTGCATGCTTCATACTTCTGTTTTTTATACATATATATATATATATATATATATATATATATATATATATATATATGATCTTTAGCGTAATTAGTAACGAGGGAATATATGTAGCATCCGTTAATATTCCCAACATTAGAAGTGGTTACTGTGAATATACCATCGTAGTAAGGGGAGAACTATAGATGTAACCTATTTAATTAGTGTCGGGCTGTCACGTATAAAATGGTCATTAATAGTAAAAAAACAACTAAAAAGTGATAGATAATCGAATAATGCGTCAAAAGTTAATAGACCGGCTAACTCTAAAGTTCTAACGTTCGGTTTGTTTAATATTAATGAAAATATCTTACTGGCATGGGATATTGTATGACAGTTTACGCATTTCGTTTTCACGTGCTACACACACATACACACGCTGATTCTTATAGGTCATATAACCTTCCATATCAAGTGGAATCTAATTTTTTTTCATAACTTGTTTCACCGTTTTCTACATATTTAACTTTGCTATTTTCCAAACACATAATAACTTTTCAAAATTCACTTGTAAGAATTTCTGATCAGGTTGTTCTAAAGCATTATAAAATTTCATCGTAAATTATTCCAACTCGCATATCGTTCAAACCAGTTAAATGTCGACACATTTTATTCAGCAAAAAAACGTGTAAAGTGTCAGAGTCCAAACTTGACATTTGGTAAGTCGCAAATTCCACAACTGGCTTCCGTTCGCTATCACTGAATGCTTATGAATAAACGCGTAACGTGACATGATCATGTAAAAAATACGACGAGATTTATAATAGCTAGGGCTAGACAGTTATGGCCGTTGTTAGGACGAAAATCAATTCTAAACCTATCCGCGCACAGCTAAATGTCCGTTTATCGATTATCACTCCAGTATGGAGATATGGGTTAGAATTATATGAACAACGAGCCGAAGTAATCGTCGCAGAATACAACAACGGCAGTCAATACGTAAAATAGTATCTGCGTCTTATTATAGCGTGCGGACTTGAACATTCTACATGTAAAGGATGACTCTATACGGAACAATACCGAAGGTTCTATGAGAAACTTCAGTTCAACCCAAATCCGCTGGTACTGACTTGAACATTCTACATGTAAAGGATGACTCTATACGGAACAATACCGAAGGTTCTATGAGAAACTTCAGTTCAACCCAAATCCGCTGGTACTGATTTACCAGCTAGATCTAGCAAATGACTGAGAAGGAAGAAGTAATGCCGCGACGCACCTCCAATTTTTCTCGGGGAATTCTTATGCACACTGCCAGAAAAAAATAATAAAAAGATAAATGAACAGTTTCTAAAACCCAAATTAGGCAATTCGTTTGAATTGTCCGGTTGATATAGTTTTCCATTCCTATTCCACTCTAATTTTCCGTCCTCTTTCCTTCATTCTTTCCTTTTCGTGATCGACATTGTTTATGACAGGGAACTGAGTCGGTACGATATATAAAAAGAAAATAAAAAAAATCAACAAACTACATCATCGAATTGATAATCAAAACGGATACCGTTGAAAATAAAATAGATTTTTCATCTCCATCTTCGCTGTCAATCTGACAGTCCGGGTTCGATCCCAGCTCGCATTATCATCGTTTAATAATCATCACGGATAAGACGGTATGACACTAACTCCGGATAACGACATATACGTATACGCGCGCCTACATTTATCGTCTTGAATGCTAGCCTACTCTAGGCGTAAAAGAATAGCGTGCAAATGGGCTAGTCACGAGATGTTCGACAACGAACGAGAAAACGATGATGTTCGTTTGTACCAATAAAGTACAGCGGTTGTTTCTTAATGTTTAAAGTCGTATTTATCTCTTCATATTTTCCTTCTTAGCCGGACTTATACGACATTATATTTAAAGATACAAGTGACACGGTACCGGATTATGTACCCTACATTTTACAAAGTGAAGTTTCGCTAAAACGTTTTTCAACGTGAAAAATTATCCAGCAAATAAAAAAATAAGAAAAAAAAAACCGAATCTGGTTATAGTAGCGAGAGTAATGATAGTAGTTAGTCGTATTAATAGGGTGGAATCACTAATGCCCATTTTTTAAAAAAAAAAGTTATGTTAGTAGTAGTAGTGGTAGTAACATTAGTAGTGGTGACGTCATTAGTAATAATAGTAGTAGTAATATTGCGAGTTAATCCTTTCAGTTTCACCAACGAAAACAGTAAAGCCGGATTAATATTTTCCAAACGAAATTCGTCCGTAACATCCGACCTGACTTAGCTGTCCTCTTCTTCGACTCCTACAGTGTTCTACTTAGTTGTCTTATTTGCGGTTGCCTTTAATTTTTACCAGTGATTAACTTTTACATATTATATAGAACATTTTAATATTTTATATATATATATATAATATACGACCGCATCTAATGAATCGTATAAAACTGACGCCATAGAGAACGGGTTTTTAAAACATATTTTCTCCAATTCGGGCCTTTTAAAACGGATCAGCGACCCGGTACCATTATGAATAGCGAATGAATTAATAACTAAAATACATTTTCAGCAAAAGATTAATTCGTGACCTGAATCTATTGAATTTACGGAATTTATCGAAATATACACGACGAATGCAAAGATGTAAATAGTATTTGTTATCTATAATCAAAAGTCGATAAATAATTATTTTACCATTTTGTTTTCCTTTACCTAAGCTTATTTTTCGACGCGATAGAAAGTTCGAATCGTGATTACCGGATAATGTTTACTATTTAGATCACACGATCGTCACACTGATAACAAATGGATGATAGATGTATCGAATTCTACCTGAAATCACGGTTATTAACAATTCGGCGAAAAATAATTTTCAATAAAATTCATCTCCTACTGCAGGAGGAGAATTTCAAGTAGAATATTGCAAGTTTTATCCAGTTGTTGACATTAGGTCTTGTCTATATTTTTCCTAGTTAAGTCGAATACTTATCTTCTTTGTATAATTTTCACTTAATTGTCTATAAGTATAACAGCAAGAGAATTATCATTTCGTTCGAGTCAACGCAGGCAACTTACAGCTTCGTGCGATATTAGTTCTGTTATCTACTAGCGTTTTACTCGAAATAACCCAGCGAGGATTTGTTACTCAGTACTTTATTCTGAACCGGTTGAATTATTGATATGTCGGTCCTTTTGTTTGCATCTTCAAAGTGGGGCTTCATTAGATCAAATTGGTTTCAACATCGTCTGATATAGAAGAAGTTTGTTATTAACTGATAACTCTGATTTCCTACTTAGCAGCCATATCACGAAATTTTACTGCTTTTGTTTCATCTCAATTTGACGTTTTCGCGTTAATATGCCAAGATATGATACTGCTTATGCGCGATGATTTTTGCACGTTTATTTCCAATTGTCACTTATCGAACCGCGGTTCAATTTTTCCGAGCGCACGTTATAATTTTATATTACATTCTCGAGTATTGTTACCACAGATCGATACAGCGCTGTGTCATCTGCAAATGCTACCAGATCGACGTCATTTATTTCTGGCATATTCGACCGTATAAACGACGTACATCAATGGCACCAATGCCTTGCGGTAATCCAGAAAATATTTTTAATTTGAAATGTTCGATCTTATAATTTTTAACGGGGTACAATACTTACATGGTAAACTTTTATCCAATTTGTGCAACAGATTAGTGTGCTGCACAGTATCGAATACCTTCCGTACATCCAGGAACATCGTGGCACAGATGTTCTTCTTTTTCAAGGCAGTTTTCTATTTTACTGACAATACAAAGCACCTGTTCAACAACGGTATACCATGTTCATTTCTAAATTATAATTGATGTTGTTGTTTCCTGCAACAATTGAAAGTCTTTTACGCGATAATTTTTCAAACATCTTTGTAAAAACGATAACACAGCTTTTTCCTTTGGTTTTTCGAATGTTCTGTTGAAGAGGGTACTATTGTGTCCGCACATCTTGTAGCGCATTATTTAGTTAGGTTAAATTAATTCACATCGAGAAAATTTATTTCGTTACGTCTTTCAATAATATAATTGATGTGTATCTTTACTCTTAAAAATTTATCTCGTCGACATCCTCCTCAGTGTCGATTATTATGCCACAACAATCCGAATATCGATCATTTCCGCTTATTGTAGACTATAATCCAAAAACGACATATTGGAAATTAATAGCCGAATCGGGTATTAATAATATTAACTTTAAAACTGAAATGAAGTTTCCGAAATTAGCTATCACGATTAGAAATTGTAATTATCTTATTGTTAAGTATATTAACTCTGTCTTATTGTGATATATCGTTGTTTCAAAACTATAATTAAGCGTTATGTGTTGAATAAGTTTCGCCGGGGGCAACAAGTATCAACAAAAAGGACTCTTCTCCTGACTCGTGTACTTCATATAGAAGGATGACGCTAGGAAACTACTGAACAGCGGTAATAACATTATAGACATTAATACTTTTCACCGAGGAACGGGTTAATCAAAATTGAATATTTACCTTTTGTATCGTCGAGGAAGTTTATCTTTTACGTTCATGAATGCCAATTGACAATAAAAAGAAAAATAACAAACACGATTTTTTCCCCTTCAAACGTGGACGATATTTTTAAAATATTAAAATTTAACATTTTCAGCACGCGTACGGTATCAAATTTTGACACAAGAAAATTACGAAATTTCGATAAAGGCGTCCATTATACAATCTTCTTAGGTGGACTGTGCAGTGGCGTAGCCATACTTGTTTAAAGAGGGGGGTTCAAACAAAACTAAATTATAACAGTAAACCCAAGTTAAATTGAACTTTAAGTAAATAACCAAAACTGAAGTAGGTTAAACCCCAATAAGCAATCCAACTCGCTAGAGTTATTTTTATACTTATTAGACGCGAGCTAAAATAAAACAGCGGCAGCCAGTATCAATATAACCGAAAACGAAATCAATAGATGATTACATATAATATAAAAATGATTATTTGTAATACATTACAAAACTATTTATTTACTTCAAAAACAACGAAATTTAAATAAAATAAATGAAAAAAAAACAAATAGGTTTAACAAATGCAAAACTGAACAACGAGTACATATTTTCTTAGACCCTCAAAACCGCCCCTGGGACTGTGCATAATTTTCGACGTATTTATATAAATATAGGGTGACCCAGAGTAGATGGAAGAGTTTTGTTGTTTTTTGAATAAGTCAAAAACTACTCGACCAAAATATTCGAATGAAATTTTATTTAAAAATAGGAAAACGAGAGATTAGCTTACAATCATTTGCGGAACCCAATATCGTTCAGATGACCGTTATTTGTAACGATACATTCATTCAGTCTTTTTAACAAAGACTTTTTCCAGCATAGGTCGCAGAATTTTTGAAATTTCATCAGAAATCCGCGTGATCAGATCTTTCGGATTTCGTGGATATGTTTCGTAAAACCGGCTCTTAAGGTATCCTCACAAAAAAAAAATCGCGTAACTTTGAATTTATTAACACTCTTCGCACTGTCGTGATCGATTCAAAAAACTTCTCGTTATAGGATGCCGCGATAATTGAAACTGGACAAAACGAATCTCTCATGTGTACACTAAACGTGTGGAGTACGCGGTTTGCGTTGTAACCAATCGCGCTATTCAAAAAACCTTCCATCTTCTTTGGGTTACCATATATTTTTAAAATTCAGATATTTCACTTAAACAACAAATTTTGTTAGTATTAAAATTTCACGTACCACATAGTGGACACATCGTAATTGAAACGGTTAAAACAATCAAAAATAAGAATAGTAATCGCTGTTAATCCGTTATCGACGTAATGACACGAACATGCGAGACAAAATCAAAATACATCGAAACGAACGAGAGTAAGCTAACAATGCGGAATGAGTTTCGTCAAATACCACGGTAAAATATAATCCCACGTCCGACCACGACCGGTTATAGTAAAGGTGGATTTAAAGAAGAACGACGCGAATTTACTCTCGTCCATGGCTAGTATTTTGGCTTTATAAAACAACGCGTCGACGGCTAAGCTTTCGAGACGTAATTCCGAGCACGAATTACGACGGCGAAGGATAATAATATGATTTCGGAAATTCTCGTCGGATTACCTACCAATTAGGATAGCGGTCAAACACGAATTAGCTCGGCGGACGATACAGTAACAGCGTGCGGGCAATAAGTCGTCCGTTTAGAAACCGGGTTCGATTAAATATTACGATGGATATATACGATGTAGGGGCCGCTTGTTATAGATTATACGGACGTGTAGAATCGTATAGTTTTCTCGGTATTAATTTTCTAGATATTAGACAGATTAAATGGCGATATACGCGTATAATTTTATTTTCGGCTAATTCCTAAATTTTAACGGTAGAACCAAAATGAGATGCAACACGCTGTTGTTAATGAAATCGTCGAGCTTCGAAAATATTAAACCTTCCAATGGGACATAGACCTGCTGCAGATTTCATCCGCTACTTGAAGAAAGCCTCTGCAACTTTGTGGAATCATGGGTGGATAGGTGTTTCAACCACAATTTTTTTTTTCACTTTCAGATAAATTGCAATCTAGCTGAAACAGCTAATACGCAATTGAGATATGAGGAATAATAAAATGAGCCATGACGTGTGCGTGTGTGTGGAACGATCGGCCACTGACGACATTCCGTACTATCACTACCAATCAACGAATACGGCGTGGCAGATCGAGGGGCGTTAGCCGATTGATTCGCCTGACTTCGTCACTATTATCTAGCAAATTAGAAGACAGCGAATTAAAGTGCCTATCTAGTCTTTGCAGGTACCGAGCGCTGTACGTTCATATTTCATCTTTGACCGGTGAAGAAGATCATTTCGAATGTACCCGGGTGCGTTAATTAATGATCTCACTAACTGATTGGAATCGCTGATTAATTTTAATTCTCGACCTGCAAGCAATTCTCCATAATTGTAGACCGTAGGTCCACACCGGTTTAAGCATGGTATTATAAGGTACCAATTTAGAACTGACAGAAAGCTCAGATTTCCTTCTTAAAACCCAATACATATGTAGAACCTGATGCTTAGTTACTTTTCTTCAAAATATGACCTTTCCAGCACAAGCGCCTGTTTAACCACATTCAAAGGTACTTTGTGTTAAAAGTCCGTCAAAGTATACAGGAGGATGGGTTTCGAGCCCATGAAAGTCACTTGCACCGATTTAGAAGTGTTGATTTTGATTTTCCATTTGCGGGTCCTGTCTCGGAAAGAGTCTAATCTAGATTGCAACTTGTTGGATGCCTCAGCTGCGTACAGGCTTTTTGATAAGAAAACTGTGTCATCCGCAAATGTCGCTACCTCAACATCCTTCTGAAGTTAAAAAAGCGGACCTAATACAGATCGCTGATTTCAACCACAAATAAACTCCGTCAAATTAAATGTAACGTTTTCAGTCGACGTCGAGATGAAATAGTCATCAGCAGAGACTAGGCCATACACAACTAACGCATGGCTACCTTTTGCAGAAGAAACCGGCTGCAATATGTAATACATGTGATATTAATATTTCCGTTAATCATATTCTTACGGAATGTCCTCATAATTCTATCCGCATTAAATTTTCCATCCCCTTAAACTGAAACATTTACTGACGATCCTAACTCCTTATCCGAATTAATCGCATTCCTTCGTCATTTAAATATATACGATTTAAAATGAAAAAAAACGTCAGTAATCTAATTTATATTTATCCGCGTCTCTCGCCATTAGTAGCTGTTCGTAGCACGTAAATTTAAGAAATAAATAAATAATAGTGTAATTAAAAAAAGCGTAAGACAAGGCGGCCCATTGTCACCTAGATTATTTAATATAATAATATATTCAGAAGAGATCATTAAACCAAAAATTTGTAACTACGGATTCGAAATGAACGGATTTCTAATAGGATGTGTAAGCATCTGATCGAGTATTATCAACTAAAGAAATGTAGACGATGATAAATTGGCTGAACAAAGAATGGGAGAAATATTGCGCGAAAATAAACGTTATGAAAAAAAAGGCTATAAAATTCACGAAGACGATTGACAACATAGATCTCAAGTTAAAAATTGGAAAAAAAATGGTGGAAACTGTGGAAGAATTTAGATATTTAGGCGTACTCTTAACAAGCGATGGTCGAAATATAAAAGAAATTAGAAAACGTGTCGGAATAGCTAAACGAGCGTTCAGAAATTTAGAAACGGTGCTGAAAATACAAAAAGAAGTGACTAATTTCGAAGTAGTTAATAATTTCATCTATTCGGGGTTGACCATTAGTGGAAGTTAAATTATCTGCGGTATGAAATGGGATTAACATATTATCAAGAATTTGAAGAGATACAGATTTTTCGAACGATAAGAAATTAAATTTACAAGCTGTTTAGTTTTCTCGAACTTAACATACGCCGAGGAAACCCTCACTAAAGTAAATCTTTAAACGCTTTAATAAATGTGGTCATTACACGGAAGATTTTGAACAGTATGATGCAACGAAGTTGTGTTCTTTGTTAGCAGAACCACCACCGAATAACATTCCGTTTACCAAAAAAAAAAAAAGAAACTGGATCGTAACTTGGCTGATGTTGAAAAAGGCGGATCACAATATTTGGATTCCTACTCTCATGATATAACGACGGAAAAAAGTAAATATCGTACGTAATTTTACAAACGAAAAGAGATTAGTAACACTAATCCGAAATAAAAACTGGAATTTGGTTCCAAGTGTTATGGAACGTCAACCACAGCATTGTTACGTAAGTTAGATTAAAAGTACTCCAGTGCCAACATTAATGGCAAATACCTCCTTTTCAGCTTAGACGGAGTTATTTAGCACTGAAACTACTTGTACGTAGGATGAATATTGATCGCTTTTCTTTTGTTTAATATGCTCAGTTAAATTTATTCCAAATTGCATAAAAGCAAAATGCTCTTAATCTCTTCGGTTATAATTAGATTGCAGGAATTATACGTCTCTCACGTGCACACAAGCTTCTCTTCAACTTATGGCGCCATAGTTATACCTTTTCGACAAACAGAATTAATCTTTTCCCCCGAAAATTACAGTCTGTACATTTCTACACTAATCGTTGCCACTTTCACCGCTTTCACATTCAATAATATCTTCAAAAGCTTTTCACTACCGAGTAACACTGAGATACTGAAGGCTAGCTGTTGTTGAGATTGGGAATGACTTCGACGCAATCCTAAGTTCAGCATTTTGTACCATATCCAGTATATTTAATGGGTCGTTTACTGGCAAACGAGTACATAAATGAACCATATCTTGAGTGGATAAGGGCATTGTAAATCTGAAGTAATGTTGAACTTCTTGGACCAAAAGTCTTATTACTTATCATTTTCATTATATTTAGTTGTGGCTGATACCCCAAGAAATTTATAATTCGTAAGATCGAATTACAATATAATTTGGCTTCGGTTTTTTTTTTGTGATTTTCTTCGAGGGAAAACCCTAGTAGTTCTGCTCCACTCTTGTAAATTATTTATGCACTTTTGTAACGGATATTGAATCTAAAGAACATCGGCTGTTTGTATATGTTGACATCATCAGCAAATAGTCTAGCTGAAATTGTTGATTGAATATAATCTACAACCGTATTTATTCAGACAAATAAACAGTACGCAATGAACTGCCTTGCGGCACCACATTTCCTATAATAAAGTCCTGGGAATGTTTATTTCCTGCTCGGACTTTGATAGTACGATAAGGAAGTTTGAACTATTCAAGCCCATCTTCAGGAGTAATTGAATGACTTTGTATCGCCCTGCTATATCGTATGTTTTTTCTATCTGAAAAATATAAAATGAAAAAATATTAATTCAATATTAAAATTCAGAAAAATCAGCTAAATGAAGAACAGTATTAATAAAACAGTCAGCTTGTTTTATTGCTCTTCATTTTGCTGATTTTTTGTGAATTGTAATCATAAATTAATATTTTTTTTTATATTTTTAAAAATTCACTTGATAATGGCCTAAGAGCGAAAACCTTTTTTTTTTCATAGAGAAAAATTTCAGTGATTTTAACATCTTTTCCGTTGTTTACGTTTGGTTATCGTTTAAATTTTATATCGTTGATTGTTAATTGCGTTGTTTACCATATTTACGATGGTAAACAACGCAATTAACAATCAATGGTTTTTTCATTTTGTGAAATTTCTTATAAATTGTATATATTTTTACAATTTTTTTTTACGTTTATTCGATAATGGCGTAACAGCCGAAAAAGGTTTGTAATTTTTTTTCATAATACAGTTTTGCGCTTTTAACTAGATTTTTGATGTTGTTGTTTTATGTACTTAACGATTGTCGATATTAAATCGTTATTGATAGTAATTAACAAAGCTCGACTATTAATCTCTATAATACAGCTCACGATTACTATATACGAGGAACAGATTCGAAAAACATTAACAACCATTTATCGTTAAAAAAAGACAAACGATATTTTTTACGGGAATTATCGTTCGCATTTCATATAACGAAAAACCGAATTACGTACAAAATGAATGAAATAATATGCAACGGATATCGTCGCGTGATATATGGACTGTAAGAAAAAATGTTTATTTCCGTTTCAACGAATATTAGTAACAGGAAAAGATAAGGATAAACGTGTACATGTAAGAAGATATAGATTATTATTCTGAAGTTCTAAACGGCGTCATATATGTAAATATGCGAATAAAAGCAGCACATAATATTACTCGTAGATAAAGCACTAGAGCAAGAAGGTAAGAAAACTTCTATATAGCACGTTCGGAGAAGAAGAAACTATAACTAATAGAAGAGAATGACTGGAGGATGAAAAATGAACACACCGGCCTGTCGAAGATAACAAAACGCTTAGGTCCCCGAGCCCATCCAAATTATGTTAGGCAACAACATATATAACCCGCGTCTTCGTTCAGCATCCATCCAGACGAGACGTATAACAAAAATTTCACACACACAGGGATCGAGTTCAATTTTTCCCCTCGTATAAGAATCGAGATACAATGATACTGTGATTCCCTTCTTTACCTGCTACAGACGTTATTCCACACTTCTATAATGTGCAAAACCGAAGAAGAATAACCGACATAACACCGCCGAGAACTGAGTAACGTCAACGTATTAGCCATCATTATCCGCACCTAGCTGTCCGCATTCGCAATGATTGATTATGAAGTTAAGGGTGAGAACATTTACCACTATCAACTTCTCCACGGCACTAGTGTATACATATTAGTATATATATATATATCTCCTTTATACATTCGTTTATTGGGGACGAACCAGTGACAAGAAGGAATAACCTTCAAAAGTATTTCAGACGATGAGAAGACCGCTGCCTAAAGCGTAATATTGCCTCGTATAAGGGAACGAAGAATACGAATAATAATACCGTTCAAGATGTATTATGAGGATATGTCTTAAAAAAAAAAAAAAAATAAAATAAAACTATGACGACTACCTACCATCTCGGGTCTTGGTCTTGGGGTACAGTTTATGTCGGTTCTGGCTGATGGATGCAAATTCTTCACGTCGCCTAGCAAATGTACAACACATGCACTGAAAGATGTTTATTTCGTGTTTTTCTAGCCGATAATAGAAAGGAAAAAAGTGGAAAAGCAACGAGTTCGCTTTCAACCGAAATTTGCAAATGGCTTCCTAACCCAATTCTGGCCATTTTTTCCTCGATTTTCGAAGATACCGATGTTAGTTATCTTTTTTCGAGGACGTATACGCAAAAATACATTCATACGTACACACACACACACAAAAATGATTCGATTTGTAATATCTCCGTAGTGATACGAAAAATGTGAAAGTTGTATAAAATATTACATACAGATGAATGTCGATTCAAAGGCGTATAACTAATAATCAGCTTTCTCTATTTTTCGTTTACAAGATACGTTGATGTATTTTCTGTCACACTCTATCTCTTCGTATATATATATATATATTATATATATATATTATATATATATATATATTATATACATATATATATAATATATATATATTATATATATATATTATATATATGTGTGTGTGTGTGTATGTGCGCGTGTGAATAACAAATTTACGAATAAATCATTTCGCTTCATATATATTCTATCGTCCAGTAATTGATGAAAATGTAGATTTTTAGATGGGAACACATGGAAACATCTGATTCATTCGAAAGTGATTTGCAAATGAAATTAATCTAATTTATCAGTTACGCTCATTAATGCGGAACTTGTTTTACTATTTTAAGATGGAATTGTCGAAAAATAGAAAAAAAAAAAGTATGTATAAAACTAGCCGGTTGTATTCAAATGGGTTTTTATATTTTGAGGTTCAAAACGAGTAAAACCAAAAAAATGTCATCAAAATCTGACTAGTTTTGTAAGAGATAAGGCGAAAAATACTGTTTTATGCGGATTACATATATCTGTTACATATTTATTAAAACTTTCGTGGTTGTTTTCCATTCGTCTAGAATTATTTTCGGTGAAAACCACGTCCTGATTATTCAAAAAATTTAACGTTTCGAATGTACTTACACCACTCATCATCAGAAACGAACTAAACCTTCGTTTCTGATGATGAGTGGTGTAAGTCCATTCGAAACGTTAAATTTTTTGAATAATCAGGACGTAGTTTACATATATCTGGTTTTTTGCTGACGTTACAAAGGATAATATGTATGAAAAATAATTACCTCTCTAACGGGCTACGCTAGTAGGAAGTGTCTGAATCAAAATAAAACAAAAAAGCTAAACATATTGAAATGAAACTTCTATTGGCGCGTTGAACATGGGGAGTTAACCCGTAAAACAAGCGAGTGAGCCAAAGGCTTATATATATATATATATATAGTCAGGCCTATTTTCACAGTGTAGTCGGACTCCTCCACTATTTCCCGCTTCTGTTACTCATATACATGTATATTCAGTTTACATACATATGTACAAATACATACAGAAATTAAGAAACAATATTTTTTACGTGTTCATATTCTTTCTTTTACGCATGTGGGCACGGCTAGTTATTTTTTTCAAACTTCGCTGCACAAAGGTATGTGCGGCGTAGATTTGAGAACGATAAAATTTGAGTCATGACCACATCAAGTTGAGCATAGTGGACAGTGCGTTCATATATTCTTCTTTGTGGAATTTGTACGAAATCGCGAGTTCATTAAATAAGTGTCTTTTTAGGAAAACGTCTTCAAGTTTCACTTCTTCTCTGCGGCCTTTCGGATTCGGTTTAAAAAATTTTTCGCGGGTTTTTCACTTTATACGATAGATCTTATATAGAAACTGTTATTGGCGGAATCGTTTAAAAATATTTACGTCGTGCGCTATGCACTGCCAAAGGTGGAAAGTCGGCAACTTTTAAAAATTCGTACCGATAAACAATTTAAATTGGATCTAATTGTAAATCTAAACCATTTTCGAATCTACCTGAAGACACACAAAATATTTCATTCAAATCGGTCCAGCCGTTTAGGAGGCGTTCAGTGCGTACACACGCACAGAAGAAATATGTATATATATATTATATATAAATTGCAATCTGGCTGATGTAGTCAATAAGAAACTGGGTTGTAAGTTATGACAGGGTGGGACATGTCATTCAACAATGACACTCCGAAGTACCTCTCCAATTATTCAAATCGGTGGGGTAGATCTAGTGGTTTGCAATAGTTTAATCTGCGAGATACATTGACACGGTCTAATCAGAAGGCACTTTCTCTAAGCTGCATATACCGAAAAGATAGTTAGGTAACTGTTCAAGTCGTAATCTGCTAATGAGTACAATTCTTTTGGGATTAATCTTCTTAAAGAAATAGAACCACAGGAGTAGTTTGGAGAGAGTCGGTTGAAGTTGATAGTAAGAAGTGAGAGGTTAATAACTAATGCTCTTAGTGTACATCATTTCCCAATGATCCTTGTGCTCTAGCTGAATAGAGTGAATGATATAATAAGGATACTGGAACAAGTCGATGAATATATATATATATATATATATATATATATATATATATATATATATATATATATATATATTTAGGTGGAGTAATTACCACAGAGAATGAAGAAATGGTTAAGGAAGTAAAAAGACAAACGCATTTCTCGTGGATAGCTTTTGGAAAGTTGAGTACGGTGTTCAAGAATAAATATATACCTAGCGGACTAAAAAGAAAGTGTACGACCGGTGCTTCCTTCCGATGTTTACATATAGAGCTGAAACATGAGGTCTGACGAAATACATAGTTATGAAACTTATCGTGATTCAGAGAGCACACGAAAGAGTAATGTTACGAATTAAGATATCGGCAGGAAAGGATAAGATAGCAGACTAAACTGTCGGATGCAGTAGAACGTGCAGGCAACTGAAATGGAACTGGGCCGGCCATAAGAAGAAACGATGACAGATAGAACGAAACGAATAACGGAATGGCTACGAAGGAAAGGATACAGAAGTCGGGACCGACCGAACACAAGATGGCAGGATGATATAAATGGTCAGCCGGTGTAAAATAGATGGAAGAGGCCGGATATCGCCACGGATGGAAGAAAAGGGGGAAACGATTACATCCAACAGTCGATTGATATAAACGTGTCGTTATCGTGAATCATGACATAATAAATATGTTAAAAATTTCAATTTCATTTGGTTTGGTTGTTATCAATAGTCTCTGTATACCTTTGGTCGGAAGATTGTTTTTTTAATTTATAGAATTCTATTGTTCGATCCATCATATTTATTATAATTAATAGTTTGACGTAATTCAAATTTATTATATACATATATAAAAAAACCTCAGTACTACAGACGTAGATGATATCATTACCAATGTTTAAAATATCCTTCAATCGGATTCAATTCCGACAACATCATATAGCATCATTCTTCTTACCTTTCTTATTGTATCGGTCAGGTTACATTAACTTTTTTTTCCAATTTTGAACAATCTGAATCGTCCGTGATTCAGTTTATACCGGTCATTGCATCCTGCATCGTATAGGTAACAACGAGGAGACTAGTAGGTCCTCTGAATCTTGTGTACCATGCGGCATTCACAATTTTATCAATTTAGTAGAATCACAGTACGAGTGTAAAGTGTATTGTTCACGCGAACTGGCAAGCTATAATTCCCGATAATATATTTTTTCAACCGCAAACACTTCTGCGAAATGAACTTTGTTCAATTTCTTGAGCTATTTAATGCATTCAATAAAGATTTCTTCTATTTTTACAGCTGAGTCGGTAGCTATTCTTCAATCTCTCCGCTTTATACAACTCAATTAATTATCTGAAAAAGTCGTAATATTTACTGATTCTAGAAGTTGTCTCTCTGTCTTGCAGTTTTCTCTTTTTAATCCACATTGCTCTCCCATAATACTCAAAATTCTTAATACTCTATTACAGGGCGTCGGAATCGCTGTTAAATTTACATGGGTTCCTGGTCATGCTGGTATCACAGGGAACCTTCTTGCTGATTACTACGCCAAATTCTTCTCCCCTCTTAGTTTACTTATTGCTTATACTCCCTGTATCGATCTTCTCTCACTTATTAAAACAGCTCATAAAGAATACTGGAAAACTCTTTGGAATAACCCATATACCGCATCACAGTTCAAACTACTCCAACCGGATCTCCCTTGTTTTCCCTGGTTTTACAATGTCCCATTACATGTTAGTCTACTTCGCAATTTTATTATTACCATGTGTAGGCTGCGATTCGGAAAAAATCGGTTACCTGCTCCACTGTTTCGTATGCACCTTATCTCATCTCCTTTCTGTTCTCATCCTGCAGACATTCACTGCACCGCTGATGCAAATCAGATTTTTCTAGAATGTTCTCACTACCTCTCTTCTCGTTCTACTTTATACAATCAACTCATCTCAGTACACGTTCCTTTCCCAGTCAATATTCCTTTCCTTCTCTCCATCCGCAACTTGGACATTTACATTTACTTATATAAGTTTATTATAGACTGTAGAATACTTGTATAGTTACATATTAAGGCTATTATTTATTAGTTTTTGTAATGGGTAAACCGTTGTGGAAGCCCAGTTAAAAAAAAAAAAATGCATTCAAATTAAAATTTTCCGAATTATTCCGAAGTATCGAGTGGATGTCGCGTCACGGTTGAATTTGATAAATTTATTTCACATCGCATCGTTACGAAAAGTTGAACTTCAACTTCTAATAAGTGGCTCAATAATCATCACTTACAGTAGTCTTATTAATCTGTTTATATACATATATATATATATCATCAATAATTCCTGTTGGTAGACAGCTAATTTGAATGTCGAAATTCTCTGCATAGCGTCATTTATTTTTTCACGTTATTACTGTATCCTGTAGCTTTTATATCGTGTTGTATTTGTTTGATATATTTCATTCTTGTCCTTCCTCTAGATCCTTTCCCTTCTATGGCGCCTTCAATTATTTACGTTAAATATCCATTGTGTCCGTATCTCTCTTTTTTTTTTTTCTTCTTTTAACCGTGCTATGTACTGCAACAAGGGCCAGACGCACGGAGAAAGGAGACTTTAGATTAGATTATATAGATTGCATGATTTAAGGAAAAACAGGAGTCTTTTTTCAGAGGAAGGTACGTTTTGAAGGATTAGTGGAAGAGATCTAGGCATGCTTAGAGAGGAGCGAATATTTGCATATAAAGGACAGATGATTAATATATGTAGGATAGTTAATTGAGTGTTACAAAAGTGACAGAGAGGAGGGCTCACTTGTTGCAGCAAATAAGCGTGTGTTAACATGGTGTGACCCATACGTAGGCGAGACAAAACCACTTCATTTCGTCTTCCAGGTATAGTAGTCACAGATGGTTTTGGAACTGTTTTGAGAAGACGAAGCGAATTTGATTCCGTTGATATGTCGGTCCATCTCTGGATCCACTGCTGTTGAATACCGGATATGAGGAATGTTTGAACATCACTGGCAGGTGCTGGAATTTTTGGAACTGGACCCATGAAGCACGATAACTTGGCAGCTTTGTCGGCTCGCGTGCTGATGCCTAGATTCGCATGGCCTGGTATCCATGCTATGCAGATCTGGTTTTTCCAACCATGACATTCTTCCATGATCAATTTTACGAATTCATGTTGTTTTACTGAGTGGCGCTGTATACGATTGACCGCATCTAGAGAGTCTGTGCAGATTAGTAAGTTTGAGTGTTTGGTATCTGGTACCGTTAGTGTTAAAAATATGCTGTATAATTCACACGAAAGCACACTGAATGTTGATGGAAGGGGAACATGGATAGTAAAATTTTCGTGTACTAAAGCGCATCCACAATTATCGTCTTTTTTAGCTCCATCTGAGTGGTAAACTGTAAAATCATTATATTTAGCCAGTAGTTGGTTGAAGTTCAATGATAGATTGGAGTTAGATGTGGTGGTATTTGTTTCTGTAAGCGGCGTGTCTGTCTGGATATTGGAACACCACGGTGGTGTTTTTGATAATTTCTGCTTCTCTTCAGATGCGAATAAATGTTTCTTTTTTTTTTAATTTCCCAAATAAACTTCTTTTCCCGCGGTTTAACCTAAATACTTGTTTGTTACTCATTTTCTCTGTTCACGCTATTCATTTAATTCAACACCTGATTTCGAACGCCTGTAACTGGCTTTGCGTCTTTCTTCATCTATTGTCCGAGTTTCCGAACTATAAATTAAAACACTGCGTACGAATGTTTTCATCAATTACTTCTTAATTTCTGCATTCGTGTGTCTTGATGTTAATAATTTTTTTTTTTCATTAATCGACAATTTCGCCAATCCTATTGGGATCATCGATGTACGTTAAAAGTGAATATAGAGATATTCACAGAAGTGTCGAAGTAGTTTTTTATCGTCGATAAACAAAATCTCTCGAACTAAAAAATTATTACATCTGTGTATTGTTTTGCGGTTATCACGTATTTTAAAGAACACAGCATCTTCGTATAGATATCTCAGCATTGGTATGTATAAGTTCGTGCGTTTTATGTGGGTAATAATATTGAATTATCCGCTTACGAGACTAGTCTAAAAAAAAATTTGGAATAGTCCTATTTCAGTGGCGGCTCGTGCATAAGGGCTGCAGGGCTGCAGCTCCACCTACAAAATTACCAGTATAATTTTTTTTTTCATATTCAAAAATCAATTAAAATTATCCAAAATTTTGAAATTTCGTTTAAAAAAGTAATTTTTTCTCCTTGGATGCTCATTCTAGAACGTTGGTGAGGGCTACGTATGATGCAGCTCTTGTTGGCACGTTTAGGAAACATAAAAAGCGTGGTTCCGCGAGAAAACGATGTTAAAGGCGCATGCGCAGTGGTTTCTTTTTGACCGCTTTCGGGCTGCACGAAAACCAGCCCAGCCAGTAGACTTGTATTAATAATATTCCAACTGCAGAATGAAATGTTGACGCGCGCGTTCTTCTATTGTTGCTCATTTACTTATGTTTTATTGATTGAATAAATATTGAATAAATATATTTATTTATAAGGATTTTATTACTTCGATTGTTTTGATAGAAAGGCTAACTTTAATTATGGCTGGAAATAGCGATTTTCGTGAAAGTGAATTGAATTCGGTTTCATGTTTGCTGAATAACAAATTTTCGCGGTTATCGTTTGCAGAAAAGTGTAACGTTAAGGCTCGTGGGAGGCCGACTCCGCAATTGAATATTATACAAACGTCATCTAGCCGAAACAATACTTTTGAAAGAAAATTTAAAGCGGATATTTATTCAAAATGTGACTGGCTTTGCGGTTGTGAAATTAAAAACGCTTTCTTTTGTTTTCCTTGTCTACTTTTTGGCGGTGAAATTTCTTGGACTCAAACTGGTGTGGTAGACTTGAAACATCTGAATGAAAAAATCAAGAAACACGAAAATTCAGCACAACATATAAAAAATTCGATAGATTTTGGTATGCTGGGAAAAATTAATATCGCGACACAGGTAAGCGAAGCGTATAAATTAAATATCAGAAAGTTCAATGAAAACGTCAAAAAGAATAGAGATATTTTATCAAAAATCATCGACTGCCTGATATTTTGCGATAAATTTGAACTTCCGCTACGAGGACATAATGAAAAAGCGGATTCTGATAATCCTGGTATTTTTCGAGGACTGTTAAATTTCGCAAGGAAATTGGATGAAAATTTGAAAGTGCATTTTGAAAGTTCTACAGTGTTTAAAGCTAACTCAAAAATAATTCAAAATGAATTGTTGGATTGTATGTTAGACATTTGTCGAACTGAAATTTCTAATGAAATTGAACAAGCTCAATTTTTGGCTGTTATGTCCGATGATACGACTGATATCTCTGAGAAAACACAGGAGGTAATTGTTTTTCGTTACGAATTCAATGGAACCATATACAAAAGATTCTGGGGATTTTATAACCCTGTGTCACAAGATGTAGAAGGATTATCGAAACAGATTTTGGAGCAGTTGAAAATTGTTTTAAAAGATAATACTGGGAAACTAATTGCTCAAACTTATGATGGCGCCGCAGTTATGAGCGGAGCGCGTGGCGGTGTACAAAAAGTAGTAAAAGAAACTTACGCAAATGCCCATTTCATTCATTGCTATGCTCATCAATTAAATTTGGTAATGGGTAAATCAGTTTCAACTAATAGAGAAGTACGCATCTTTTTTAGTAGCTTGTCAGGAATTCCAGCATTTTTTTCGTGTTCTTTTAGCTGAGCTTGAAAATTGTATGTCAAAAGAATTCCACGTGGTTCCGATACAAGATGGAATTTCAATTCAAGAGTCGTAAATACAGTTTTTGAAAACATTGAACAGCTGAAAGAATGTTTCGAAAAATTGCAGAATTCAAATAATACCCAAACGGTTAATGAAGCATCCGGTCTTCTTCGTCTTCTCAATGACAACAACTTTATATTTTGGCTTGGTGTCTTCCATCCTATTATGCCACACATTGATTTACTATACGATACATTTCAAAATCGCAACATTAATTCTTCGAGCGCTTTTTCATCACTGGAAAATTTTTATCGCGCAATTTCTTTAATCAGAGAAACGAATTTCGAAAACTTGGTGTCCACAAATACTGATTCTATGCCGTATCTCGTAAGAGGAAATGTGAATCGAAACGCTGCTGTCAAATAAGTTTGTGACACAATATGTATGCAAGCTAGGGTTAGATTCTAATTTACTGGTCATCTATCTACAGGAAAGTTGCTGTTACAAGAGAAATTTGAAACGTACTGCAGGAAATTTCCTTCTCAAGAATTTAACGAAACTTGCCAGGCATATTATCCCACGCTAAATAAAAATCGTTTGGAAACTGAACTTTCTGTTCTATACGAAAGAAATTCAGAATTTTCCCTTGCATCGGGAGTTGCGCAACTCCACCAATTGTTTCGAAACACCGGTATTTACAAAACACTCGGCGAAGTATATGTTTTGATGAAAATTTTGTTAACGTCTCCTATGACAACTGCTGAAGCGGAAAGGTGTTTTTCTTCTTTGAAAAGAATTAAAACATATTTACGGAGTGGAAGACAGAGTTTCTGCGCTTGCCATGATAAGTATTGAGAAAACTCTTATCGATACAATTCCTAACTTCCACAGCAAGGTAACTGACCGGTTCGCGAAAATGAAAAACCGTCGTATGGACTTCATATACAAATAAATTTTGAAGTAGTGCTTTGAAATTACACATTTTTTAAAATTTTCTTAGAATGGCCGATTCTAAATATTATTTTTGTTTAGAAAATTTAGAATTTTAAGTTTTTATGAAATGGTAGCCTAGCTGTATGTTTTTTATTAAAAAAAAAAATTCAACTAGGTAAAACTTTCAGCCCCTCCGCTTCGAAAACCCACGAGCCGCCACTGTCCTATTTATAAAACGGAGAAAAATCGAAATACAAGAACTCCGTAGACGTATCTCGTTCTTTCGCTGGAAGAATTACCTAGTGAGGAATCCGATGGTGGTCCTAGTATATTGGATATGTATACCCAGCGATGAAACCGATGGTAATCCTACCCTATCGGACACCCGTCCGACAAAACTCGGGAGGAATATTTTAGTAAACAATTTTTTTTTTTTTTTTTTGCGAATTTACAATAATAGCAAACTGATCGACGAATTAGGAATTATTGTAATTATTAGGTACTTACCGTTACGATAGAAAATCGGTATCGATTTTTGGATTTTTTTCGAATTTTGCCCTTTTGCCGTCATTTCGGTCTGTACATTATTATAACCGCTATGTCGTATTTTCGATAAAAAAAAACCACACAAACGAAACGATATTTTAAAATGTCAAATCTGGTAGCTGGTGGAAATAATGATAATAATAATAATAACGACGATAATAATAATAATAATAGTAACAGTAGTAGTAGTAGTAAAAGCCGTCGTTTTTTCGAAAGTTAAAAAGCTTTTATTAATTAATTATTAAATAATTTTCGAGTCGGACGGTTTCGATTTAACCGGAAATGGCCCGGCCGTTGTTCTTAAAGATTTTAATATTTTAAAAGACACGCAGCTTCCATTTTCGAATGATGATCGTGTTGTTTCTTCATCTTCAATAATTTATCGCATTGTTCATTTCGTCCGTTACGAAATGGAAAAACAATATTTTCGACTATAGAACATTTTTATTCAAATATCATCAATTAAATTATCTTACATATATATATATATATATATATATATATATATATATATATATATATATAAAGGAACATCTCGTTGATAATTTATTGCTATTATTATTATTAGTAGTAGTAGTAGTATTACAGCTGTTAATATTTTATTTAATTTTTATTTTATACTAGCTGACCCGGCGAACTTCGTAAATCAATAAATGTTATTAACTTATTAGCTGAATTAAATAAAACGCAAATACCGATGGAGAGTAGGAATTATGCAAAAAAATTCAAAGACAAATTTATAAAGAAATTTAAATGAAAAGTATTTTTACTGGCGAAACCAAGTTCGATATTCAGGTATTATACTGGATTCTCGCTTATCCTTTAATAATAATATTACTTACATAATTGATAATAAAGTAGCCCGTGTACATTCAAACATCTTTAATCGACGATCTTGTATCTATCTGCCGTTAATAATATAATAAATTATTATATAGGCATATTATTCGGCCCGGATTAACCTACGAATTGTTTGGCTATCGGTTTCAAATAGTACACTTAAAAAAATGACAACCGATTCAAAATCACTGTCTCAGAATTATACTAAATCGTCACAGGTATACAAAAATTTCCGATACGCACTCAGAATTAAACCTCTTATACCTATCTTCGTATATTACTAAATTATCGAAAATAAGTTTTAGGATAGGTGTTACATCGTAAAAGATTAATTGCACAGGTGATTACGGTAAAGTCTGGTCATACTTTATATACACAAACATCGAAACATCGTAGAATTAAGCATATTTATTTCCGCGTGCATGTCAATTATTTATTCTGCGTAGTTAATAAGGTATGTGTTGATGTGTAATTTTTATCGTATTTTATTTATTTGTAAGTTTTTATTTGTTTTTTTCCTGTAGCTTAACATTTGTTTCATTAAATTTTTAAAATTTATTAATGAACCTCGTTATACGTATTATTCAGAAATAAAGCTTCTTTCTTCTTCTTATTCCATCAAACAGTGACAGCGGATAGCTCTAGCATTGGTAAACTGTATTTTATTATCGACGTCATTTCGCTGATTTTTTTTATTATTTAAATATAATATAATCTTATTGTAGTAATTTAAAAGAAGGAATATCAAGAAGAGCGCAATTCACCGATACAGTTGTTCTGCACTCTTCTTCACTTCTTGCTGCATACGCTTTAACCTATAATTTTATATTTATTTATTATATATATATATATATATATATATATATATTGCCTTCTGTTTTAGTATTGTATTCTCACGAAATTTATTGCTTTTCGTGGTAATACCTTGTCTATTTTGTAAGCATTTCGTATTTGTTCAAACGCTGAACATTCTAGAAAGGTATGTGTTCAGGTGAATCTGTTCCATCTTTACACATTCTGCAACAATCGTATGTGTTCGAAGGAAAATTATATAAAGTTCGCGAATCGCGCGATGCATTGCGATACAATTTCGTTCGAAGTATTTTTATGAATATTAATGATTAATACATTTCGTCACACGTCGTTATTACATCATGGAACGGTTATATTACAATTAGAATGGAACAATCGAAGGATGTAAAAATAGGATAAAAGTTAAACTGGTGTCGATGAAAAATGCTGAAGATATCCTGAACTGAGTGTAGTAATACTATTATCACATGATGACTCGACTATAGTAGTAGCCCCTGTACGAGTGTGGAGAAGAACTTTCGATGGCCGAGGATAAAAATCGACCTAACGGAGTGCGATCTCCTGACAAAATCAGTGACAGATCGATGATTGGGAAGGAAGATATAAAACATTCGTGAAAACCAAGACGAGAACTTTCGTTAAAAATCACACGCACGATGTTTAATTATCTATTTCGAATAAATTTTAATTTACTTGCAACATTTCTGAACTCTTTATCAGTTTTGATTACTTGCTTTAAAATTATCTATTCATTTTCGACGGTATTGCAAAATATAATTAAATTCCGACAAATCTTCTATAAATCTAATCACTTTTATATATATATATATATTTATAGCAGACATCATTATCATTAAGTGCCACCTCCGTATCGGAGGCAGGCGACTATTTACCGACACATATTTCGTTGTACAGTGTAAGTAGCGTACAAGGTAATCATCATATGGCGTTAGCGTAGATAGGCAACACACTCGAGTGAACTGATTGTAATCGCTTTGTTGTCACGGCACGATGAAACCACGCATGGTTTTTGTAGTGTACTATATTATTACTAATGGCGCACGTGGTGTTGTGAGTAGTCGTTCGCCATTGGCTTCCACGCGATAATAATATTGGGACTATTTATATTTCTATTTTTTCAAACTCGGTACCCTCCGTATAGAAGTCCGTGTTCTAGTCACTGGGCTATCCCGAAGACTATATATTTCTATATTTTTCTGGCTCAATTAACGTATATGGTGATGTATAGATTACTATATATATATATATATATATATATATATATATATATATATATATATATATATATAAATATAAGTTAATTATGTTGTTTACCACATTTCATCATTGGGTTAGTTTATAATCAAATCCGTTTTTTTACATTACTTTTCTTTGTAATATTGTACATCTAAATTAAGTTACCTTTTATTATTTTTTTTATTTATGTGCACTTTAAAATGGCTTCCGAAAAGCTTTTGTTTTTTTTCAGTAATTTTAACTACTTTTTATCGTTTTTTTTTTTTTTTTTTTAAGAAAAAATCACTACATTTCACACTAGTTCAAAATAAAATTGATCAATATTTGTACAAATTTTTTCGATCAGCGTTTAAACAAAATTATAACGCCGTTAAATATAATTTTAAAATTGTGTATAAAAACTCAGTATTTGAACGAATAGCACGTATCCCACGATGTTAATTGCAGTGTTGTAAGATTTGTTATTAATAATTAATTACACGCTGAACCAAAAGGTATCTTAGAATGAACTTTGAACTCCGGGAATTCAAAAGCGCTGTTAAAGATAACTTTTACAGTTCCAAAGATTTCAGCCGTAATTTTACGCGTGCACACGTGTCACACACACACATATATATATATATATGTATATATATACACATTCATTATGAAATCTAGGTTAATACGAACTGCTTAATTGGGTTTATAAGACGCTATCTTAAAGATTATTCCGAATTTTGAGAACAAGCGCGATGAGTCAAATTTTCGGATAAAGTAAATAGTCTCGCTATCTGGATAGCCTAGTGGCTAAGACCACGGACTTCTATATAGAGAAGGTACGGCGTTCGAATACTATCGGCAACACAAAAATTATCATCGGAGAATAATAAATAATCCTAATATTATTATCGCGTGGAAAGCGATAGAAAACCACCACGTACAACACCTAATACCGGCTAGTAATAATATAATTTACAACAAAAAAATACACGGAAATCCATTGTGCCGTGACGACAAAGCGATTACAATCAGTTCTCCCAGCTGTATGTGTGTCTGTGTACACTAACATTATGATACGTTACTTATACAACAAAATATGTATAAGTAAGTAGTCGCCTATCTCCGATACGGAGATGACACTTAATGGTGATATATTTTGCCTACATTATTATTATTATTATTATTATTATTATTATTATTATTATTACTATTATTACTAGTATTATTATTTATTTATACGTAATATCATCTTCGGGGTTATTAATACGATTACTGCGAAGCGGCATTGTTCGAAAAAGTAAAAGTTATAACGATCTTTCCTTATGAATGAAGAAACTGGAACGACAAGTTACATTCGTGCCAAGTAACGTTCGTTCATTTCATTCATAAGATGTAAAATCGATTTAGTCGGAGTAGCAAATTAAGTCCACGTCCCTTTTTATGTTATTATTTATGTTTTCCGTTTATACGTTTCGCATTCCGAAGAAGACGACTGAGGAGAAAGGAAAAAAAACCGTAATGGACCGGAAATAAAAATACGGCCGAGATGCGGTTCTCTAATGAATTGAAGAGGAACGACTGGCACGTGAGAAACTGTGGAACTACCGAAACAAGTTGTGTGTACACGTGTATTCATCGCACCGCGATACTTTAAAAGTTTAGCCAATTGGATCAACATTACAGAACCCGTATAAACTCTAATATATTTACGCCGCTCTACACAATTTACGATATATATATACAAGTAATATAGTTACACGTGTAAATTGTATATAATAGGCATAGTGTACACGTAAGTGAGTAATATACACGTGTGTATATATATATATATATTATACATTCGAATATTATAGGCGGTATGAGAAAACTGTCACATCTGGTTCCCCGCAAAATATCCCCGTTTCAAATCAAGAGAGAATATTATATATAAATATATATATATATATTTTTTTTAGTGTCACAATGACAGTTTTTTTCATCTCGTTCATAACCGCATATTCCTATATGATATATTTTTCTATTTTTTTATTTGGCTTTCTGACAATCAAGTCACTGTCAATTCTTCTTTTTCATTTTTTCATAAGCCACACACCGTTTTTCCGCCGTGACCTAACCCGTAAAATGTATTAGCATAATTCGCGTATTTTTTATTTCAAGAGGTCAAAATTTTGCAACGAAATTTTCAAAAAAGGATTACTATATTGAGGACAATTTTTTTTTTTTAACGTCCGAAATTGTATTCCTTTGTCCCGGCACAAGTAACGAAAGTAGTTATAATAACTGACCGCTATTTCCGAGCAATTTACGTACATTTCAAAAGCGATTAATATTAAGACATATAAATGTCCTGTGAAAAATAGACTCCTATCATATAATTCAAGCGACGGACCGGTGAAAAAGATAGTAAACCGAAAAGGTGAATAGAAAACTAAAGAAAAGTTCACCGTGGAGCCATTTAATATGGACCGAGTTACCGAATTACGTGCACCGTGCATTTATTCATCTAACGCGATGTATAGGGTGACCCACAGAAGACGGATGGTTTTGTCGTTTTTTGAATAATTCAAAAACTACTCGACTAAAATTTTCGAATGAAATTTTATTTAAAAATAGGAAAACGAGAGATTAGCTTTCATTTTCGGAACACAATATCGTACAGATGATCGCCATTTGTAACGATACATTCATTCAGTCTTTTTAGAACATTTTTGAAGACTTTTTCGAGCATAGGGGGTGTCGTAGAATTTTTGAAATTTCATCAGAAATCCGAGTTTTCGGGTCTTCCAGATCTCGTGAATGTGTTTCGTAAACGCTGCTCTTAAGGTATTCACACACACAAAAAAATCGCGTAACCTCGAATTCTTTAACTTCCTTCGCACTCTCGCGATCGATATAACCTTCCACGCAAAACGTGCTACATCTCGTTACAGGATGACGTGATAACTAAAACGAATCTCTCGTGTGTACACTAAACATGGGAGCACACGCAGTTTTCGTTCTAGCAGCGATATCAACTGATTCAAAAAAAAAAAAAACATCCGTCTTCTCTGGGTCACCCTATAGAAGTAAACGTCGACATTGGATAACTTAATATTTTTTCATTTTATATTTTTCTCCTTTTAAATATTCACTCGATAATGGCCTAACGGCCGAAAAGCTTTTAGATTTTTCATAAAGAAAAAACTTTTAGTGATTTTAACTTCTTTTCCGTTGTTTATTATAAACATCGGCGTCGGTTAAAAAGAAAAGATTGGAAAAAGAAGGAAGATCGGAGTAGAATAGAAACTAGAGCACAGTACGATGAAAAGGTAATCACGAGTTTTCGATTAAAAGCGAAATTTTTGACACGAGAAATAACTATCGTCGTTTTAATATTAGTAGAAATTTAAAAATTTTTAATTTTAAAATTAATCGTATCGCCGGGCAAATTCGCTTAAACTTTTTTTTCTTTAATAAAATTTCAGCCGCGGTATATTTTCATTTACCTTTGTTCATTTTTTTTATTTTTTTTTTTTAAGAACAAACCTATTTTTTTCATCTATCAAAGAAACCAGAGAATAACGACAATAATAAAAAAGGAGAATTATCGGTTAAATATGTTCTAACACGAAATATATATTCTTCCCATTTACACGTTAAATACACACACACACAAACATATATACATATATAATGTACTAACGTTGAATCAGGTACGTATTTAAGATAATCACGAGCAGCAAAATGTATAGCACGCCAGTTAAATAAACGAGTGTAATAAATTTTTTTCCCGAAAAACAACCGAACTCAGAAGGTGAAACGGTAAAAAATAAAATTGCGACCGTTATTTAGAAGTGTAGGAAAAAATACACATTTAGAGCAGCAGTTTAGGTATCTAGATAAAGAAGGCGATGATAGGTTTTTAACACGCGATTACCTGAATAATCGACACACTGGGGAAATTTGCCAAAAAACTTTACCAGCAACTTTTTCTCATTTTCAAACAATTTGTTTTTTCTAGTTCATACTACTCGCCTTCCTCTTCGCATTTTCTGATTTACGTTTTTATTTGAGTTAATTACACGGGAACATATATATATATATTATTATTTGTATTTTCGTAAGAGCATGACCGTGTTATGAGACAGCAGCTACATCTCTGCTACAGTTATTCGTCTTAAGATAAGTGTTTCCTCAAACGGAACGTATCTTGAACGAAAGAAAATTGAAGCTACACCTAAAATTGAGAATTTTGAATTTTTCGCTTTTTTCTTTTTCTGATCACCACTATACACACTTCGGAAAGACATTATCGGAGGTCAACAAAAGAAGACGATAGTTTTACGCTTACAATTGGAGGGGGGGAAATTTAGAGAAAAACAACCACGATAAAGGAGTAGGGCTAACGGAAACTATGTTATTTTCGGAAATGTTACTTAAATCCAGATAGAGACGATTGTAGCGAAACGACGTATCGCTTCAAACTCCTAAATAGTAGTTGGAAATGATGATGATCTAATCAAATCACCGGAATTAGAAATAATTATATAATCGTACGAAACAAGACAGAGAACTCGAGAGGCCTACTCTGCGATTCCCTCCACATGTTTAGCTGCGTCTGCGAAGGCGGATTTGCGTCATCGCTGGAGCTCCATGTTTTGTGCTACTCGGAATAATTTTTATAAACAAATTCAAACAAGTTTACCGAAACAATCTCTCTTTCTAATTAAGCCTCCTCATTCAATACCAATCCGTAAATTTTTCTCTCTTCTAATTCGTATTAGGTTAGGACATAATCTGCTGCCTAGTCATCTCCACCGGATAGGGCTGGTTAGTTCCAGTACTTGCCAGTCATGTGGTTTGACGGCCGATATTAATCATATCATTTTTTCATGTAATCTATATAGTGCACACAGAGAAATCCTAATAAAGATATTATTACAGTTAGGTATCTTCCCTCCGTACTCTATTGCATATATCCTTAAATAATCCTCTTGTGTTAATATGGCCTCTTATATATATAAATCCAATATTATTTTGTAACCTTTACATCCTCGTACAGTGTATTTTCCTTATATGTCTTAGTTAAGTTATTTATCTTTCTATTTTATAACTTATTTGTTATTAGTTGATATAAATTTATATGTACAATGAGTAGTAATGGTTTTATAACCTAAACTCAATTAAAAATAAAGGGGGAAAAAGAAACAAACAGAAAAACCATCACTGATGAAAACTTTTAGGTCGTCCTTATGTAAAACGAAACGGGAGCTTTTCAAAAAGTGTTTCTATAGTGTTTCCTTGCTTGAAATAAAATGAAAATACCTTTCTATCGGATCGCAATATATTTAACAAACAGAACTCGCCAGCTTCACAGGCTACGGCATCGTCATGATTAAATGATAAACGAGAAAATTCAACCTCCTTCAGTAAACAAAAGAACAGACCGAGATTCCAGAATTTGTTTATTACTTAACCACCTGTAGCGAGGAAATTTGAGAAGGGTTCGTTTATGTCTATACTTTCAAGGGAATCAATGATCCGATTGTTAATGGAAACGTGGTGCCAGTTTGGGAAATTACAGCAGGATTGAAGGAATGTTCATTATGTATTAAGTTGGTCAGAAAAATTGGAAAGACCAATTTTTTATAAGACAGTAAGTTTTAGAAATCTAACATTAGAGTTCCTACTAGTTTTTCCCTCAATGTATTTATATATATATACATACATATATATATATATATATATATATATATATATATATATATATACTTATATAATATATATATATATTAATATTTTAAAAGTTTTCTATGAAATAAACCATTAGATAGATTATTCAAATTTAAAACGTAATTATATTTTTAAAGAATATTGCTAATTTTGCAACTATACCGGAGAAGGAAATTTTATTCTTTCTTTTTTTTTAAAGTTCTGTCGGAATAGTGAGGAAAATAATTTTTTTGGCTTCGACGGACCGACTATAAAAGATGAATTTGTTGGTTGGAAGACTGACATTATTTGTGGAATTAGATGAAACGAATTTTGCGGTATTATTCAGTCAGCCGGATGCACGGGATGTACCGCCACGAAAGTTATTAAACAATTAATTCATTATAAAGCTGTTGCCCCCCCCCGGAAACGGTAGTGAGTAAATTCGAGTTTTGTTATCGGCCAATCATCCCAAGCACAGTCGACCAAACAACCTTCACCCAGGTTAGAACGGCCCTATTCAGGGTCACCACCATCATAGTAGACTTACGAAAAGTATTGAAACTGCGGTAATTATTGTTTAAGGTAGTAGATAAACAAGAAAAAATGGATTGTCTTTGTAGAAAATCGAATATTTTGTGTTCTTACAGTTCATAGTTCTGAAGGGGTTCTGCAGGTGTCTACTTTTCCAACAACAAATACTATCGTCAACATAACGATAGTAATAGTGTATGAAGAGTGTCAATAATTCAGATTTGAATGGAAATAATTTTTCTGTAAAATCATTAATATCTGATAAAGGAGAATCGATTGAAACTAGCTTACGGTACTTTTATGTTGTTAATATTATTAATTAATTAAATGAACGGAATTCTTAATGCTAGATAAGGAATTATTTCGATTTCGATTTAAATCAGTGTTGCTGGTAGGTAAAGAAACTTATATTTAAATGTGTACGATAACTAGTTCAACATGTAATAGTTTTTCATATTTACTATGTAATTATTTTATAAATTAACGGTATAATTTTCTAAATTCGAAAGTCGCGTTACGACGATTCTGCAAATATTATAGTTTCAAAATATACTCGGCAATTTCAGATCATTCTCGAGTGGAATATCAACACTATCAAGCATTCTACAAAAGTTTTCGAATTAATAAATAAATAATTAATAATATCGAAAATAGTATATCCTCGGGATACATATCGAATATGTTAAAAACACTATTTTTACAATATCGCAAAATATTTAAAAATACGCTCGACTAGTTTAGTTTTGGGCTACATCATCGGGTGAAAATCATATAATGCTCTCGTTGTAACCAGCGATAAGGCTGTAGCTAGTTGATTCGTTTGATGATGAGATGCGTCAGATTCGAAAGTTAAAATATGGAAACACTCGCTGTACGATATGGCAATATATTTGAAAAAACACGGTCAACTAGTTAGCTGCCTATAACATCTTTAGTCGAGATAAATTTAGCCGGTGATAATTTAATCAGACGAATCATCCGGCTACAGAATCATCTCATTCACATCTCATGAATTATCTAACGATGATCTTACGATTCATCCGATGATGAAATGCATCAGATTCGTGAGATGAATTAGAGATGTGAATGAAAGGATGCTGTAGCTAAACTAGTCGACTAACTATAGGCAGCTAAACTAGTTGACTGTATTTTGAAATCTATTAAGATACCGTATAATAAGTATTATTTAACTTTATTATTATTAATTATTAAATATAATAAAAAATAAAAATATGTTTTCTTCGAATCCCGTTCTCAGATCCGTCGTACCGTAACTTTAGCGACGGTAATATTTATTTTTTAATTTTTTTACAATTTCTTATTAGCACTTCTTAAATTATTTTAAACTCTCATAAGATTGGTTGTTAGAGTGGTACGAAATGCACCACGGCATATTCTTAACGCAATAGTATCTATAGTCTCTAACGATTGTGAGCTTGGCATTAGCGTAAACTACAGCTAAATATTCGATTCTAGAAAGGATGGTAGCGTTGTAAATAGAGAATAAGGATTGTGCGTCCGCACCATAGCTTCAATGAGCTAGAGCTAATTTACGCACTTTCAGTTTTTGTGTGAACTTTTTTTCTTTGCAGTTTAATATGATGTCTCCGTAGTGTCAAACGCGAGCCCAAATATTTAACCATTTCTGCTGTGGGAATTACGTGTTTGTTGAATTTAACCTCGACAGTAACAGTATGTTGACAGCTTCGCTCGCGACAAAAATTGACAGCAATTGACTTGAGTACCGAAAATTTAAAACCCGATTTCAATGTTCATTAATTCGTCAACCGTTTGTTATAATACCACCGAACCTAAGGAAACATCAAAACATGGTAAAAGTAACGCCAGATCATCAGCCAATAGAATATCTTTGATGGAATTTTAGGTCGCGAAGAATTCGTATTGTTACGATAATAATAAAATCGAAAATAAAGACCCCCTTAAAGGGACGAATGCGCCGTACGTACCGGAGAAAATTAAATCCCAGCGTTGGGAAAATTAATTCCCAGTGTTGGCAAAAAGTCCGACTATATTAATCGAAACTCGGATAGCGAATTAATGTTGTGTACTTCGCATTAGCGATCTTACGTTCTATCTTTTTCGTACCGACCTGAATAAGTAGATTGTCTAAGAAACTGGCAATAAGGTATTAAGAACAGCTTCTTAATTAAGAGAGGGAGAATATCTCGTCTTTAAAACTCCGCAAAATTAATATACCTCGCTTGGGAATGTGTGACTTTTCCACACTCTTCATATATATATATATGTGTACATATAGTAGCTTAAATTTATATAAGTTTGCAATATACTAGGTGACTGTTAGAAAACTATACGCACGTATTTAAATGCGTGTAAGCGCATAGGTAATATACACGGAAATATACAAAACTGTTCTCGTTAAACTTATCGAGGAAGGCTGTCGTATTTTCGTAAATTTTAATAACCCAATTGTTCGCAGCGAGTATGCACATGTTTTTGTAAGACGTGCAAATACACATACACACACAAATATCGATATACCTCAATTATGAGAAAACTTTAATATGTACTACTGGCGTAAATAAGATGATGATGAAAAGTTAAAATTTTGTCATCTCTCTTAACGACGCTTAACCTTCTTTAATTCTCTCTTTTTCCATTTCACGTATCGTCAACCTTGTAGTTTGTCTTTAAGATCGCATCTGCTTAACCGCATTCGCAATTCGTTTTATCTATCCCGAATACGAATCTCTTAAACTGTCGTACGTTTCGTCGCTAAACCCATTCCCGGTTATATCGTATTTATCGGATGATGGAATATAGACGAATCATAAACTTGACGATGATAATTTATTAAATTATTCCGCTAGCAGATTATCTACTCTATACGTCTGTGTTCATTTCAGACGAACATGCGTATTGTTCATCTTGTTCGCGTGCAGCACGAACAACCTACAACCCTCAAAACGTGTTTGTAAATAATACGTAAGCAATAGGGCGAGAATATTATCATCTCTAAACCCCAACTAGATTTTCATCGCCCCCCCACCGTCTAACCGAACGGACGATAATTAAACGATTCGCTCGATTAATTTTAATTCGGCGTCACCGCATTGTCAGCAACTTTCGTCGATAGGTAGGTACACTCTGGACAAAATTCAACCCGATTGAAAAGAAAAAAATTTCGAGCCGCCCGTATTTTCTAAACCAGTGGTCCTTAAAAATTCTACTTTGAAACATACGTATAACGTTGCTCTCTTCTGCACTTTTTCATGGAGTAGGTTGTCAAATGCATTTTTAAGTAGGTATATATATATATATATATATATATATATATATATATATATATATACATCGAGGGCATTAAAACATCTTAGTCAGCAGCCAAAAAAGTTCAACCTTTTATAACTATCGGCCTGTTCGAGAACCGTACATATATAGTACACAATATGTGTATATACAAGCATATATTATAATATTATACCCTTGGGACCCTATATGACTACTACTATTACTAGTATAAACACGTATCCTGATAGGTCCTATCAAAATCATTCTACTGTGTAAGTCTAACCACGTGTAAAGGTTACACACATAAAATAAGGTACGACAAAGGAAATGTATACGTTCGTTTCAACGAGCGCGTATATAATGCGATGCACAATCTACCAGTGTAAAACTTACAAACGTTTAAGTATATTAATTCCAGTTTTGCGCTGTAGAAAAAATACTAGTTACTAATATAAAGAAATTGCTGGAATTTGCGTCAAAATTATAAACTGTTTATATTGCTACATATTTTTGTATCTTCGTTGCATTGGTAAATCGCCGATATTTTAAAAATTAACAAAACGAAATAAAAACAATGTTAACCATTATAAAAGTTATTTTATTAATACAAAACTTTTCGACATTAACGTCTTTTTCGACCATATACAAATGCTTGAAAATGACGCTAATGCCGAAAAGCTTTGCATTAATGAAATAACTTCTATAGTGATTAAAATTGTTTTTATTTTGTCTTGTTAATTCATCAAATCACTACTCTCCAATACATCAACATTAACTAGAAATTTATCGACATCTTTTTTAGAAGAAATTTTTTAAACATTTAAACTCAATTCCTTCTTATACATAAGAATAATTTAACTATGTCACGCATAGTTTTAAAATGCGCATATACCTCTGGTTTTGTTCAATACAAGTCTGAGGCGGTGATTTTGTAATCGTAATTTATTTACGCATTACTCTGGGGCTGGAGTTCGAACAAACCGACCGAGCGTGTAATATTTAAGTGCGACTACTTATTCGTATGTTAATAGCTTATTTATTAATAGCGTTGGTTTGTTTTTAAATGCAATTCATTTATAAGTTTAGTTTATTGTGCGATGTAACGCCGACATATCTAATGTTAGGCTTCCAGTCAAGGTGTTGATATTTGATTTTAATATAATCGATTAAAGATAGTTTACCGTCTATGTACATTATTATGGTTTCAAACTATCGTTACTCCACGAGCCAACAAACGTATATTGTTGGAAATAAAGTGGTGCGATAAACGACGATTTAATCATTAAGCGGCTTAATATAGAAAAACTGCTACCACAAGACATGGAATTTAGACAGCACTCGGAAGAATTAACGGACGTAGGAGAAATGATCGGTAAATGATTTTTGGACGCAGCCAAGCATGTAGGCGTTCAGGATTTTCGCTATCTATACTCAAAATACGACTAAGGGGCCGGTCAATCATGATCTATACACGACGCTAACAATAATATACATACGTCGGAATGAACACGGACGGTACCGGGTTCGAATGCGATCGATGACGTAAAAATATCATCATTAGAAAATAAAAATATAAATAATCCCCTAATATTATTAACGCGTGGAAGGCAATGGCAAACCAACACGCGCAACACAATATGGTGCTAGTAACAATATAGCACACAATAAAAACATTGTGTCGTGACAACAAAGCGATTACAATCGGTTTTCCCGGGTGTGTGTGTGTATGTCTATCTGAGCACCATGTTATAATCTACTTACACTGCACAACAAAATAATAAATAGTCGCCTACCTCCGATACATAGAGAGCACTTAATGATGATAATGATTATATATATATATATATATATGTGCGCGCGCATAAAATTCGGCGTATCAGTATCCTTAATTAATATTTTTCGAAATTTAACTATCGCGTAATACAACTCATAGTTGTATTTATTATGATTTATAATTTATTAAAATATTATTGAGATTATTTTTAAATTTTTAGAAGTAAATGAAATCTTCAAATCATTCACTATATTTTAAAAATGAAAAAAATTATAATTGATTTTGCGTTAGACATTGTGAAACGTACTATATATATACTTATATATATATATATATACAGAAAGGCCTGACACAGAGCTTATACTTATGTTGTGCTGGTATCTACTATAACTGTTTAACTAAACAGCTAACTCATAATTCTAATTGTCGAAAATTTTTGATTGATTTAACATTCTCACATATAATTGCTTCAAATATTGCTATTCAAACTACTGCACGAGTATTGCCTATTCATCTGTATATTTACAAAAAGATCGCTTACTTTTGACATTAAAAGAGAACATAATGGTGTTATAAGTGAAGAACAACTTGAACAACTTGATTTACAGATTTTTAATTAACTCGATGATGCTCAAATTAGTGGTAAATTAATTTGCAAGTGATCTTAGCACTCGAGCGTCTATAAATAAAAGAGGAGGAGGAAAAAAGAAAAACAAAGTCTACATTCAGCAATATCAAATTTATACGTAACGCACAGCAGAAAATAATTAAAGAAAAAAGAAGGCTCATCTCGTGTCCCAGAGTCCGACAAGTTACAAGAAGTTTTGCTACCTGGGTTCATAACTTACCGCGGAAAGTCTAGTGATCACGCAATAAACTGACAACTCAAACCGAGCGATGCTATCAGAAAATGGAGCATAGAAGAAAACGATAAGTGCAACTGCGAGGAAACACAAACTTTTGATCAGCTGCTACAATGTTCACTGATTGTTCAGAACTGTAAATGATCTAACCGCTGTAAACGATAAAGCGTCGCTACATATTAGGATGAAGTGTAAAGTATCCGCGGAAAGTAAGTATATTACTTCTTGGAACTAATTCTTCATCAAAATCGAATTTAATAAATTATTTTCTTACTTTTAATATTTCCACTTTTTCTATCTTTTATATATATATATATATATATATATATATATATATAATGTTTTACCATACGTAAAATTTTTATCATTTCCGATAATCGTGGCTTTAATTTCGATCGGACGATATCGTTCTTTCGTCTATTTCAATTATTTCCTGTTTATCATTTAAATTCCCAACTCAATTTTCTATTAGAAATCGTTTTACTTTGTACATTAATAGTTTGTCGCGATATCATTCAAAAAATCAACTCTTATTCGATTGGCACTAGCTCTTTTTTGATATATATATTTTTCGATATATATATATTTTTTAGTTTTTAATTATCGGGGGATTTATCCTGAAATCGCGTTAGTGAATCGGTTTAAATTACGAAAAGCTGCCGTGTCAGCTTCTTAATGCGTATATAGTAATCGCGATATGCTTTTTTGAAAGATTTGAAATTACCGGGGTCCCGATAGGAAACCGCCCTTGCTTCTATAGCGTCTTTTGATCTGGCATCCCACTTTCATTTTTCTAAAGTAATAAAATAATAAAATCCATCTTTTGTTTATATTTTTTTTTTCGTTCCTACGCTTTATCGGCGTACTTTAAAAGGGCTCGAAAAAACTTTTTCCTTTTCTCGTACAGATTTACTCACCTATTTCCATCGTTTGAAATATCCGCATCCATAAAAGCCATATCATCGTCTCTTTCTCCGTTTACGCTTACGTTACACTGAAACGATAATGTAACTTTGTTATGAAAGTTTCACTCTCGACCTTTTTTTTTCGACTTCTTTTTTATATATATATATATAAAGTTTCATCGCTGCTTTGTCGAAATATTTTATCGAATTATGGAAACAATGTAATGACGCGTAACATTTTGTTATCGATATCTGGATTGCCATCGTCGAAGAAATTTCATTTAGGTGATGGTATTAAAAAAAGAAACGTCGGTATATTTCAAAAGTCGTTTGTCGCATCGGCTGAGATATAGTTATTTCTGCTGACTAGAAGAGGTTTATTACCTTTGCCGAGTAAACTTACATTAATTAATTAAATAAATAAATTTTTATCTTTAAATCATCGAAGTATATTTTTTTTTACATTTTCAGCTCAGTTTTCATATTTCGGCTAGTTCAAGTGGAATGCTCGGATTATATATTATTAGCCTTAATGAAATTATATAATTTACGCGCACCCAAAGAGGTACGTTCCACAATAAGTTCTTCAAGTTATATTGCTAGCGTATTTTCGATAGAAGTTCTAACAGAAAGCTATCTGTATTTTTTGTATTTGGAACGGGACCAAATCTCATGTTCGATTTTTATCTTCAATATTACACACTCCGCGAACTCCTCTTCTGATGATACATAATTTGACAAGATGACTAGGTGCAATGACCGCACACTTCTTAATCTGACAAATACAGTGGTAAAATCTTAATGGAGGATATTTAACCTCGTTTTTGAATTGGCTTTCGAATAATGGAATATTTTTTACCGTTTAACATTTCCAAAAGTTTTGATAATAGTTTAACATGATTATCAATGGCCGAAATCAAAGTCCGAGTAATCGCATTCGCTATCTCATTTTCACGGACGCCACAGTGGACAGAGACCCACTTAAATTTCACCTTATTTCCACGCTGGTGAAGTTGACAAATCCATTGTCGTAATGAGAATTCTAATATACTCATTGAAAATTCCGGGAGTGTAGACGGTTGTAAAAGAACATTCAGACAGAGTTAGTAAGCCTTAGGATATATATACAATCTAATGAAAGAAACAACCTCTTATATGGTATACATTTTCCATAAAAAATAATGAGCTTGCATATGGTATGCGGAACAAGTTAGAGATGTTTCGATTGTGGTAAAAAAATACATCTGTATAACCGAAGTACGATGGAATTTTTAAGTCATATATGTAAATTATAACTTTATACAAAATCGGATTTCGCAAAGGGCGATATCGATCATCATCATATCTTGCATTGTCGAACATTAGCCCATTGTACGTTATTTTTATGCACGAAATAGGCTAGTATTTAGGGTACTAATACATATGCAACGTAAAAGCGTTCGCGTATATTGTTAAATTAGCGCTCCATTCTCCGTGATAATTAAAAGTTACACGATGATAGAAAACTTTAGGCCGCGAGCTGAGATCATACGCGTATTGTTTATTTAGTGATACTATGGATCTTCATGAACAAATGTGTTTTGCCGCCATTGGGTCCGATCTATTACCAAGTATATTCTCGTATTGATTCAGCTCCTACAATTTTTTTATCTCTATCAAGATATCATCTCGTTGGAGATCTACGACGATCTTCAACCATACCAATCATGATTATCTTTTTATGAGGTTTTTTATCCGTTTCTGTACTACGTCTTGTAGTATCTCATCCATCTTTACTTCTTGGAGTATGGACACCAGAGTTAGAGTCCTGCTTTATATAAAAAGCATTACGAATAAAATTAGAAGACTGTTACGCGGAAAAAGTATTAGACTAGTGTTAAATACCCACCGAAAAATTGAAAATATGATTAGAAGTGACAAAGATCGTTTACCATGGGGAGAAGTTCTAGATGCGTATCGTATTCCGTGTTCATGTAGGAAGTGTTATATTGGTCAAACAGGAACGTCCGTGCACGTTCGTATTAAGAAACACATAGCAGATATGAAATACCTAAGAACTAAAAAATCTGCTATATGTATAACTCAAGTCATGCCATCAAATTCAATAAATTTTGGCTAAAGCGAATAAATATCACGCAAGGTCAGTAAATATCGAGATAATTGCGATAGAGAGAATGGCTTCCGTTTGAGCGATACTTGGAATCGTAGGTCAAATTAGGGGGGAAAAAACATCAAGAAAAAGGAAAAAACCAATGCAAAAAATAGAGACGAACCAGCAGCTGGAGTCGGTCCTCTAACAACCTATCGAATCCGTGATATTGGTGACAGTGCTAATAGTAGTTACAGATATCGCCAGGGAAACAGCACGTTCGCTTGAAGATGTACAGACGTTCGTTCGATATTTCAGTCAATTGATGTTCTATAATATATGCCTATAGAATGTAGGCACGAAACGATAATAATCAAATCAAAACAAATCAAATCGAATCATTTTTTTTTAGAACTCCCCACTCGAATTAGCAGCTAATAAAATTTATTTAGACATACGGAATTGCATTGTGGGGTTGCACTAAAAAGTCCAATCTCAACAAGATACAGGCGCAACAAAACATTATACTCCGAACTATTGTCGATGCATATCGTTACTCTCGTAATGATGATATTCATCGAGACCATCTGGGAGTATAATTAATCAGGCGATTAGAGACTATTCAATTGTCCATCAGAAGAAACTTCATCAACATATCAACGCGTTGAATAAGTAATCAACTTCGGGCTTCAGGAAGAATGTGAAGTTGTTGTTCGCGATAATTAGTACCGTACTTTTCCAACATTGAAATTTATAAGTCCAAACGGATATCTTCATTTCGCTAATACCATTGAGCACCGGCTGTAGTCTGATGACATTAATTATGCGTCCACTAAATAATTAACCGATTTGATTTTTGTCACGGGCTCATACTTTGATGCTGTGTATACTTCTGAATAGGTTTAATTATTCGCATGTACAGAAGACGTTTATTGCGAGAGCTGAGCTGTGATAGCGGCCAATCAATCGATACATTTAACGCAATTTGTGCATAATTTTTAGCTTTTACTGCAATCTTAGCTGTAAGTGATAGCCAATCTGATGCTACAAATAATTTGCAACATAGGCTCGATCAGATTAGAAAATGGACTATAGATTGGAAGATTAAACTAAATGAGCAGAAGTCTGTTCATTTCTTATTTACGTTACGACATGCTGATAATATGTACCAATTGTACTTACTAACTCAGTAAAGTACTTAGGCATGTATTTGGATTCACGATTGACCTGGAAAGTTCACGTTAAAATGAAGGCTCAGCAGATCAAGAATAAAACACGTCAATTATATTGGTTAATAGGCAGGCAATCGAGTTAGATGTTTCCTGCAAGCTTCTGCTATACAATCAAATTATTAAACCTATTTGGACTTATGGCCTTGTTCTGTGGCGCTGTACAGCCAAGTCGAATCGGGATATAATACAACGCCGTCAAAATCATCTTACACGGGATAGTTGATGCTTATCGTTACTAACGTAACGATGACATTCATTGTGATCTTAATATGATGTTCATTAATGATGTCATTAAGCAATTCGCTGAATTGCACAAGCAGCGGTTGGACAGTCACGTCAATGCAGGAAGCAAGACAACTACTTCACATTAAACATGGAATTAGACGACTTGTTCGTCGCCACCCCATAGATTTAGTCTTGTAATATGTAAATTTATGTATAATGGATGCGTAGCCAATGGGATACGTACTCCACACTCGTTTTGTACTTAGTGGTTAAGTTAAATATTAAGTAATCATTAAGTTAAAGATGATAATTATTTAGCCAAATGGCTAAGATTGTATCCTTAGTGATAGCCTAAAGGGCTGTATTTAAAAAAAAAAAATTCGCGATAATCTAAATACGTACGTATTTTGTGTAATTCGCTCGTCAAGATAAACGGAATGGTATAGTGGTAAAAATTTATTTTCTGGTTTGATATATATATAAAAAAATGTTGTTGTCGAAGTTCAATCGCAGCTCGCAACGAATAAAATTTGTTTGAAAATGATCACGAAAACATAAAAATTTTCGTCCGTATAAACGAATTTCGTGACTTATTTCTTGCTGGATGAGGTGAAAAAATTGTGCAACATTCAGAAAGACGTTAGCTCGATTTCAAATAAGAACCGTGTTCCGAAGAAACAATTTTAATTTTTGGTTTAAAATTCCTTAATGTTTATTTATGGCGTGAACAACGTCTTTAAATAGATTTTTTTTTTTTAATTTTTCGAGATAAGTAAAAAACTTTATCGAATTATATTAATCACGATCAACAGTCGTCGCGTAATTTTGCAACGAAACACCGTTAGAAATCACGAAAACCCTTCTAAGGCGGAATAGGTGTTTAGGAATATGTTTTTTTTTTTCTTAAGTGAAGGAGGTTAGTTAACGACGGCACTTATAGAAGAAATGTAAATTTTGAAAGATAAATGCGGTTCCCCGATGACTGAGAATATCGCGTTTTAATAACGACGGGTTTTAAATAGAGCGAAGAGGTGACCATCCGGAACGATAATAATATAGATAGAAGAGCTCCGTGATGGCAGGGCGCCGGAATTTATTTCGAAATGATGACGAACAGTGCCAGGTGTGAAGAAGCGCGGAAAAATATTGCCCCGAACAAGGGGAAAAAGAGCGGGAAGTTATTATCGTTAATAAGGGTAACAACGTACCTTCTAATGGAACAATGAAAGGGGCTACATATATACCTGACTGCTTTTGCACGGACGTGTACACTATATCTAGTCTAAAGACGATGCTGGAGGGGGTTCGACATTATCAAGCAGTTAACACACTAATAGGAAACAAAAGAGAATAACACTAACACTTGCGCAGGGAATGATGAATAGTGGCGAAGTATTTTCTAATTAAACAATGGTCGCTTCTTATCGTTCATTTCACGTATCAGCTTCCGTGTATATAGGCCGCATTTCGTCCAACCGCCACCCGACTCCTAAGTATACAAGTGTTAGATTCGTACTACTATTCAGTTCGGCACGTTCGATTCGAAATGACCGATAGATTTAGGATTTAGGATAGTAACGAAACAAGTTTTAATAGGGGAAAACTGTAATTAGAAAGAAGATTATATATATATATATATATATATATGTATGTATGTATGTATGGAGGAAGGGTAATAAAATAGGTTACTTCTAAATTAAGGATAATTCGAAGATTAGAGGACATTATTGGGACTATTTAAAACGGGAATAATACTAACCTATTTCCATTATTAGACTAGTAATACTTACAAGGCATTATTACTGATTATTTACGCACGAAGGAACTGGTGTAAATACGATTGTATAAAGAAGATGAAACACGGTCAATTTCGAAATCTCGTAAATATCTTAAAATGTAACTAAGTAACTCGAACAGTACGGAATGTAGTGATTTTTAAAAAATAATTAAGACTAATTAAAATCACTAAATTTTATTCGCTATCAGTTTATATATAACTCTTTTTTCAAATTGGTATTTGTTTTTTTTTTGTGATATTGTACATCTACTAAATTAAGTATTTTCTTACATTTTATGGTTTTTCTATGTTTTTTATAATTATAAATATACTTTTAAATTGCTATTTTTTTTTTTCTTGTGATATTGTACACCTACTAAATTATGTATTTTCTTACATTTTATGGTTTTTCTATGTTTTTTATAATTATAAATATACTTTCAAATTGCTATTTTTTTTTTTGTGATATTGTACATCTACTAAATTATGTATTTTCTTACATTTTATGGTTTTTCTATGATTTTTATAAATATACTTTTAAATTGCTATTTTTTTTTTGTGATATTGTACATCTACTAAATTATGTATTTTCTTACATTTTATGGTTTTTCTATGTTTTTTATAATTATAAATATACTTTCAAATTGCTATTTTTTTTTTGTGATATTGTACATCTACTAAATTATGTATTTTCTTACATTTTATGGTTTTTCTATGATTTTTATAAATATACTTTTAAATTGCTATTTTTTTTTTGTGATATTGTACATCTACTAAATTATGTATTTTCTTACATTTTATGGTTTTTCTATGTTTTTTATAATTATAAATATACTTTTAAATTGCTATTTTTTTTTTGTGATATTGTACATCTACTAAATTATGTATTTTCTTACATTTTATGGTTTTTCTATGTTTTTTATAATTATAAATATACTTTTAAATTGCTATTTTTTTTTTTGTGATATTGTACATCTACTAAATTATGCATTTTCTTACATTTTATGGTTTTTCTATGTTTTTTATAATTATAAATATACTTTCAAATTGCTATTTTTTTTTTGTGATATTGTACATCTACTAAATTATGTATTTTCTTACATTTTATGGTTTTTCTATGTTTTTTATAAATATACTTTTTATAAAAATTGTATATATTTTTATATATATATAGATTTTTTTTTTACGTCCACTCGATAATATCTTAGTAACCGAGAAGCGTTGCCGTCTTTTTCTATGAAAATTTTTACGATTTTAATTACTTTTTTTTGTTACAGCTAATCGACAAAACGGCCGAATTAAAAGAGTAACATTCTGTTTGCAAATGATAAAACGCACAAGATTTTATTCTTCTTAATACGGCGAATCTAAAGTGCTGCAAAAATAACGATACAAAATATTCACACTGATTAGCCAAGGGGAAAATCAATCATTAAATTTGTTAATTATCGCGTACATTTTAGATTTTAAATGTGTACTTGGACGCAAATTGATGTAACGTTTGTGACAATTATAATGACAATGATACAAATAACAGTAATACCAAACACTGATATTACCGAAATAGGTAACTGCGCACCAGTTATAAAATTTATAGTAAATTAGCTACCTGTATAAACGTTGGAAATTGAAACTGAACACCGACAAAACTGAAGCCATTTTTTTTTCAGAAGGCACTAATTACGCTTGCCGGAAATTGTATTTATCGGTCGAAGTATAAAATGGGTTAACGATGTCAAGTATTTAGGCGTCACTCTATACTCGCGTTTGTCGTTCAATAATCATATTAATTATCGATAATGCATATAAAGATATTGGAATTCTTTCACCTATATTTATTTATTTTTTTTTTAACGAGTAGTTATTGCCTATAAGGCTATTACTCGAAATATTAATTAATTAGAGATGATTACACAGTTTAGAATTTATTATGAAGTTGGTGTGGAGGAGGAGGTTGTTTACATCCGGTACATTGTTCTTCAGCTGATTACACCGATATTGAACAAATTTCTGGCAGATAACCACGATATGGTAGACTGTTAATGGAGAACAGCACAATTCGCATATTGGTGCCGGTTGGGCACTCAGTAGATAGGAGTGCGTAATCAGCGTGTGACCAATGTACACTCTGTTGACAGCTGTTTCCGACCTCGGTGAACAAAAGTATACTCGGCCGAAAATGGAAGGACCGAGATTACACGAGTTTAGAATTTTCTGGCAATAATATTTTGCGTTGTCTCGGCAGGTAAACTTGGGTAGGCCCTTGTGCAGCACGGCCTCATCGTGGCCTATTATCCCTCGATAACTTAGAATTCAGACAAAAGTGATGCCGGTATTACGTTCACTTAATTTGTGAGCACTGTACCACATTTGGTCTACCACAGACACAGTAGAATTTCTCGCTTCAATGCACTGTAACGCCAAAGCTGAGTCGGTCAGTATAACATACGGGTCAGCAGATAATTCCGCAATTCGTAGCAGACACTGAGGCTATCATCTCAGCCGCTAGGACTGATAACATGGTCGGTAAACTGAAGGAATGGATCATGCTTTCGATTGAGAAGGCACCTCCAACATATTTTGATGATTTAGATGCGTCGGTGAAACAAACGGCTGCGTTGGGTTGCTGTTGCAAGACAATCATAAGCTTCCTATGGATTTCGACCATCTGTTTTATTTTAACATCTGCTGAAAATAAATCCCAACAGATATTCGGACTGAATTGGCTTCAAGACTGTACAATCGCAGGTATTCTACATAAGATATTGCGTAGCATCTTTGATTTTGTAGGTGGATGCAATTTGAATTCTGCTGAAGACTAGCTATCTTCATTGCATACTTGATAGCAAGTATTTTTCTTCGGTAGCAGAGAGGCGGAGTACCGCTAAGATACTAGTGGCTAGCTGTTGGTGAGGTTGGGAATGCCTTCAGAATTTTGTATCATATCAAGTAATTATAGTAGCCGTTTATAAACGAACCATAGTCTAGTCTTGAAAGGATTAGGGGATTGTAAATTCGAAGTAATGTTGAACTTCTTGGCCCAAAGGTCTTATTACTTATCATTTTCATTATATATAGTATTGGCTGACACTTTTGTCTAAGTCCCATTATATGATTACGCCAAGTCATTTTATGATCTAAATGTAGACCAAGAAATTTATAATTCATTGTACCTTGTATAATGGAGCTACTGACGGTTAGCTTTAATGTAATTTGGCTTCGTTTTTTTGTGAATACCACTTCGTCTTTTGGAGGGAGAACTCTAACCCAATAGTTCTACTCCACTCGTGTAAATTATTTAGGCACTTCTGTAACAGATTTTGAGCGTAAAGTACATCGCCTGTTAGTAGAGTTATGTTGACATCGTCAGCAAATAGTCTGGTTGAAATTTGTGATGGAATATGGTCTAAAATCGCATTTACTAAAATCAATACACGCTTAATACACTGCCTTGCGGCACCCCATTTTCTAAATTAAAGTCTTGGGAATGTTTATTCCTATTCGGACTTTGATCGAACGATTTGAAAGGAAGTTTCTTGTAAATTCAAGTAATCGACCTTTCAACCCCATCTTCAGTAGTAATTGAATAACTTTGTAACGCCATGCTGTGTCATATGCTTTATGTATATCGAAAAATATTGATATAAGGTAATATTTCTGCCGAAAAGCTCTCAATATTTCCTGTTGCAGATTATACAGTTGCGTTAGTGTGCTCCCATATTTGCGGAAACCTGTCTGATTTTCCAGTTCAATTCAATTCTTTCTAAATAACGCAATAAACGACGTGCCACAAGTTTTTCCATAAACTTTCCTGCAGCGTAGGAAAGAGAGATTGGTCTATGTGAAGATGGGTCGGTATGTTCTTTCTTATGTTTCAAAATAAGAATAATAACTGTTTTGCTCTATAGCCGGGAGTAACAGTTTTCTGTCCAGATTTTATTAAAAATATTTAGAAGGTGTTTTTTCATAACCAGAGGCAAATTTTTGATAAATAGAGGGGAAATTCCATCCGGTCCTGGGGCAGAATTTTTAACTATTCTATTGATCACTTCATTTAGTTCCTTTTCAGTGAAAAGTGAATTGAAGTCTTCCTGGTTGTTTGAGTCGATTAGTAATGGTTTCTGCTCCTCTTTTTTGTTTTGTAAGAGAGAAAATATTTGTTACAATTTTTATTTGATGATACATCGGCAAAAAATTTACCAATCTTGCGTAAGACCTGCTGATTTTTTCAATATTATTATTGGTGGTGGCCTTCTGGTTCTATTTAAGATATTTATTTTTTGCCACATCTGTGATATGTCAGAGTGTGAATCGGTTTCGTAAATGAATTTCCCAGCTTTTCCATTTATTTGGGTTAGCTAAATTTGCACTCTGTCTTGTAGCGCGAAATTTCTTCAAGGTACTGTTTCTGGTTTGGATAGCCACTTTTACTTCATGACACCACCCGAGGACATTGCGCATTGATATTAATGGAGACGTCTTTGGAACAGACTTCTATGCCGCTTCAATTATGTGTTTGCTAAAGTTCTTAACCGCAGAATCGATGTTAGTGAGACTGGAATTGAAGGGTAAATTACATATCTCACGATACTTATCCGAATTAGCTTTTCCTATAATCGAACGCTCAGGTTTATTTATTTTGTATTTCTTGTTTATGTTATTCATCTGTAAGCAAATTGGCTAGTGATCACTGTGACATAAGTCAGGGTGAATTGAGCATTGAAATTTTTTGAATAGACTTCATTCGTAGATAACGTTAAATCAATAGCCGATAGAGTTCCGTTAAAGGAGTTGAGTCTGTTCGGCTGTTTGTTATTAAGTAATGATATGTATAAATTTGCATGGAGCAGCTTTTCAAATATTTTCCTTTTCCTGTTTGTTTTATTTGATTCCAATAATGGACTGTGTGCGTTCATATCGCCGAGTAGGAGAAACAGTTTAGGCAACTGACGTATTAGTTTATTAATTTCGTGGAACGATGGTGTGAAGTCAGGAGGCAAATACATGTTAAAAACAGTAAGTTGATGGAAAGGAGTTGATTTACAAAATTAGATATTGACAGTAACGTTCTGTATTAACGTATTTATTCATTATTTGTATTGATTCGTGGATAAAAGTATATTTCATCGAACTGTTACGAATAAAATATAAACTATTATTCGATATGCGTGTCCCGTCTTTTGGTTTTCAGTTTTCAACAGTACATATTGTAAATTACAATTAAACCGTTGTCGCAGAATTTAATACCACCCGGTTTGCCATGATTCGAGATATGCATTTTCAACTAAAACCTGGAGCTCATATTTTTCTACGCTAAAAAATTTTATGAAAATTGTAAAATTCACGAAAATGAATTAATTAATGTCCTATAGGAGTCTATAATAATACGGCCAGCTTCCGTAATATACGCGCTACAAACATCGCCGACTAAAAAACAGATTTTTAATTTTATTTGTTATTTTATATACTCGTTTATTTATCTATATTAACTAAATTAACTGTAATCTATTTTTCAGTTTAATTGCATGCTATTTGTATTTCTCTCTTTCTGTTTTATTGTAGCAGGGTTTTTTTTTCTTCAAATTTTCCTGTATTATATGGTCGTTGCTTTTATATGTTGCACTTTGTTGTTATTATTATTATTATTCATATTCATATTATTATTATTATATGAGCTATTAAGGGTAATTCGGTGTACTTAGTATAAAATGCGTCGTTTTTTATGTTAACAATTTAAGTTATATTTTCATCTTCTTCCACCAGTTACGTTGCACACAACTGAATGATGAACACATCGGGTGACTTTTTTTCTACTGGCAAATGCAAGCTTCCATAAGGCTATATATAATGGATAAATAAAAATATTAATAAACGAATATACATATATGTGTACGTGTGTGTAAATACAAAAAACACATATATTTTGTTTTTTCATTTATTTACATTGTTTGTACGTACGACCACGTAAATTACAAATATATACATACGTATATATATATATATATAAAACACATGTATCAGAATTATATATGTTTTTTATGGGATTTCGAATGGTGGTAGTTTTAAAAAAGACGACAACTTGTAAATGTCTTCAACTCCGTCAAAATTTCGGATAATTTATGAAGTACTTAAACTTTAGTTCCGTTGCTACTACCTTTATCCGCGCCAAACGGAGAATAAAGGAACGTATTAATGTGTCCATTAGTATACCAAAATCCGGAGCTTACTTTACCCGAAAGCGCTTAATTAAGCGCATAAATTAACTTTACCGTATTTCGTGTGTGCGTGTTTCTTTCTCCCTGTTTTTGTTACAACGTAGAAGTGTCAATCATAGAATAAAATGGTAATTTTAAAATTTATAAAGACCGTTTTTAATCGTTTCTAGAATAAATACAAAATGTCGAAGGTAATAGTGTGGTAGTTTAAGTGTGAGCAAAAATGTGTAAAAGATGTGAACAAATGATGTGTCATTGAGAAGAAGTGTAAGCGTAATTCAATATATGTAAGTTATCAAAATTATTACATAATTATATTCAGGCGATGTAATAAACTATATATATATATATATACATGTAAATCTGACGGAACAATTGACAAATGTTAATTATAAGACATGTTTATGTTACCATAGAAATGTGCATGTATTATTTGTAAATTTTAATAAATACACGTTTTTAACAACAAAAAATAAAAATAAAAAAAACCTGATATTAGTAGCACATATTTTCAGTGTGAAATGAAATGTTATATATATACACATATTATTGACGTAGAGGAACCAACAAAGGTAGCATAATTTGAAGAATGTGGGAATATAGTGATTTTTATGAAAATAAACACAAAACAAAATTTTAAATCACTTTTTTTTTTAAATGAAAAATTAAAAAGCTTTTCGGTTGTTAGTCCATTAAAAACTATTAATATTTAGCCGATTTTTACGAATTTTAATCTAAAATTAATATTTTTTCATTTTATAATTTTTATTTTTATTCGCCGGACAATTAACAGCCGAAAAGCTTTGTGATTTTTCATAAAGAAAAAAAAATATATTTAACGATTTTTATAAGTTCATTTTCGTTGTATACTTTAAAGGTAGCACCATTTCGCCGAACTGACGCTAGACGTTTGAAAAGTTTTGACATTACGTCATTTCTTTCGCTTTTTATTTACACACAGATGAGATTTTCGACGCTTTTATACTATCAAAGTTTCTTGTCATGTGAAAGTAAACAACAACAAAATATGACGAAGGAAAATAAATGTAACGTAAGGAAAAAAAAATGCGAAAGATTTCTTCATAGGTAAACGCGTAACAGTCGGGTCGAAAATTGTTTGAAAACATGCCATCTTAGTTTCGATATTACTATAGAGCGCGCATAGTGTATTAAAGTCGGTTCTATTTCGATTCTATTTTATTTCCATCTAACATTCACACTATTTTTCTACTACTACAATTACTACTCCCACTACAACCTCGGACATTTTCTTTTTTATATAAATAATTTTCGCAGGCGTTACGTCTAAAATCAGGCTTTCCGAACTATTCGAGTGCGAAAGTAGACGACGAACTTCTTGGAATCGGGTGACAACAAAAGTGCCAGTTTTCGTTTAGGCATTCGTGCCTTTCTAGGTTTGATATTTAGAGAGGAAAAATTTTTAAACATCTTTCGCCCGAGAAAAAAAAAAGAAAGAATTTAAGAGATTTCCTTTTTATCTCAGGGGCAAAGTATACCAGATTATAAAGTGGACAAGTTCGATCGTATCAGCGTATACGTCTGGAAGTTCGACTTTTTATATTTTATAAAATACGGAAGAATATTTTTAGATCTCACAGTTTTATCTAGAATTCCTTCGAAATAATCTCTTCAATCGTTTACTGGCGAACTTAAAAATTCTGAGCAGTTTTTTTTTTTAGTTATTTCTTACCAATAGAAAAATCTGCTAAAAATAAAATTGACCGATAACCGAAGTTAATGAAAACGGAAAATAGGATAAACGAAGCTAATAGAAAGAGAAATAACAGAGGCAGGAAGTTAACATCCGAAGAAAGAGACCGTCTATGTAAATCATTAAGCAGAACAGGTCTTACACGCTGGCGTGTTACCTACCGACCTTGCTGCCGGTAAAATCTGTAAAACTATTAGCGCGGAGAGAAAAAAAATTACGTCGAAATACATTACAGTTGTGAAAATCGATATATAACAGCGCCGGAAATAAATCGACCGAATTTAAAAGTTCCGGAATGAAATTAAAATAAATAAATCCTAGAAGGAATACATGAGTGAAAAGAAGACATTTTAGGACATGTAGTGAGACGTAATGACTTTATAAAAAAATATAACGAAGGTTAAAGTTACAGGCACGAAGAACACCTATAACCGAATAGTAGTGTAAATATCCAAAGAACTTCGGACACCGGCCTCCAACAGGACGAAATGGCTGCAGCTACGTTGCCTTTAGAGAGTAAAAATAAAATTAGTATTGAAAAGAAGGTTGCGACTGAGCGAAGAACGGAAAAAACTATGAAGAATCTTGAAAAGAATAAATGCATTCTTACCTTCCTTTGGCCGGCCGACTCGCGTACTGCGCTGATTTTACAATACGTCTCGGTCTTTCCCTAAGGCTATACGGAATAATCGGTTTTCTGAAATTGTCCAAACCAGAGATAACCGTGTGCACGTTATTATTGTTTGTAAAATTTACTATTTAGCATCTCACACAAGTTGTCCGAAAATACTTATTTTTATTACACGTTATTTTACCATTAGTTAAATATTCTTTTTTAAATGTTGAATATATCGGAGGATAGTGATTTTATTAATTATAACATAGAACACCGTTTAATCACTAAAAGTTTCTTTATTGCGAAGCTTTTCGACAGTTACGTCATTTTCAAGCACGCACAATAAATATTACATCTTTTTTTGTTTATTCTTTTTCAGATTTTTGTCTATCGTCGATAAGATGTCGGTTAATCGCCACATTTTAATGCTAGAGGTCTATTTTATTCTAAAAAAGAAAATAAATCTAAATTTTCTTTCTAGATCTGACGTTGATTTCATATTTTTTTTTGTACGTAAAGTAAAAAAAAATAAATTAATTAAATCGTTTAAATATATATAACATTTATATACTCTTTGCTGTTTGTTAGGTTTTTTTGTGGGCGGGAAAAAAGAATCATCGAGCTATTTAAACGTTTGTTTTTTTTTGGCTACGAACACGTGTTGGTATTTACTAAAAACGGGGGTGGGGGGAAAGAAATTAATTCGAGACTTCTATCGTTTTTTTTTGTTTTCTTTTTTAAGAAAATAAAATTCCTTTTGAAAAATTCATTCGACAAATAACTTTCTTTAATCTGCTAATGGTTTAACAATTAGAAAGTTCCATAGCTGTTTCTTATTTTAAAATAGAGCACCATTCGCAAAAAAAGTTCTTCTTTGATACGATATAGCTTTCCTTTTCGGCGAATTTGCCTCTGACCTTCTCATTCGCGTTCTGTTCAAACCTCTGAAGTGTACGAAGCGAAACTAACCCAAGTTTCGATAGGAAACCCCGTAAGTTAGAAACTAATTAACCGTTAACATAGTGCGCGACAAAAATTACGTTTATAACGAGCCGAATGTGTGCTACGTAGGGTAATAGCTGCTACGACGGTAAGTTCAAGATTCAGCTCTTTTGACGGTAATCGAGCGAAGCAAATCGTTGAACTCAGATTATTAGGATATTTTTAGTAATATCGCTATTCTTGATTACTAAAAATAGTTGAAATCACTAAATTTATTTAATTATGCGAAGCTTTTCGGCATTTACGCCATTGTCAAGCTATATACAATTAAAATTAATTATATAAAATCATAAAATATTAATTTAAAACTAAGTTTACAATTTTACACAAAAATGAATTATAAATACTTAAAACTATCTGACAATGACAGTGGTAAACAACACCATCAATTATCAGTAATATAAAATTTACAGAACAGTAGCTAGAAAATAATTATTTTATAAAAATATGTATTTGAACGATGAAAAATATATATTTATGTAATTAAAAAATCAATAGTTAGGAATAATATTTTTATAATATACTTTTCAAAATTAATTCTTCCTCAAACTTTACCATCGAATTTAATAAATTATTTTTATCCCTTTCTTTTATTATTTCCATTTTTTCCAAGTAGTTTTCTTTTTTTAAAATGTTTTTCTGTATGTAAAATTTTATAATTTTGATTAATATTATTTATTTTGTGTTTTAATTCTATACAATGTTTTCCAAATAATGATTTTTCATCATTATTTGTATATGAGTTTAAATGTTCTTTAAATCTTGTTATGAATTGTCTGCCTGTTTCTCCTATGTATTCTTTTTCACATTGGTTAAAATTTAATTTATAGACTCCTGAATTTTTTAATATATTTTTATCTTCTATTTTGTTATTATTTATCAAACAACGTCGTTATATTTAGAGATTTCAAGAGCAATATAGCTTTGGAGTACATGGGGGGTGGGCATTACTAACCTGTCTTTCCAAATACTTAAATTAGATCGGCAATATTACCAAAAATAAAAAAATAAAAAAATAAAAATAAAATAGTAAAGTGAAAATGCCGTTATTTATAAAATAGTCTGATAGTGAATATGGTAAAAAACACAATCAATAGTGTAAAATTTATATATATAATTACATTAAATAGAAAGATAAAATCATCGTGATTAGTATAAAAATTGATTAAATTTATAACGTACTTTTTAAAATTAATTTTTCATTAAACTTTATCATTGAATTTGATTATTTTTATCGTTTTCTTTTATGATTTCCATTAATTCAATTAGTTTTCTTTTTTTACAATGTTTTCCTGCTATAACACTTTACGACGTTTTTTCCGAGTAATTATTCTTCACACGTAGTTTTTATTTTTCCGGCTATTATTTTTTTTTTAGGTGCCGTGTACCACAACTAGGGTTAGAGGCTCCGAAGCTATTTTAATTAAACGGATATATATTTGTTACTTTTAAAAACTGAATGGTTTTTTTCAAACTGGATTATCAGAGAATACCGTGTGAATTGAAATATTGCCATCAGAATGGTGTTTCTGAAGTGGCCTACACTTTGTTAGCATGTGTTCGACTGTTACAGGCTCCCGTCCGCAGTAGCAGTATATCGGTTAATTTTATTTTTCTACTAGGTAATTGTCGGTTAATGCAGTGAGTCCAATTCTGAGCCGAGTTAGTACAACATCATCACGTCGCGATGGGATGATTGTTCTCCACATTGAACTGTGTTCAACTTGACGTTTCGAAGTTTGTTGGTTGTGGGAATACGCTTCCAGCGTAAGTTCCGTGCTTCGTGAAATTTTGATATTATGTATTTCATCTTGTATTAGGATTGTAATTTTTTGCACTGGAAACATCTCCGCCGTTTCTTTCGCAGCGATGTCAGCTTCTTCATTTACCTTTATATTGGAGTGTGAAGGGATCCAGCATATGATGGTCTCTTGTATGTGTTGGTTAGCTGACAGGTGAATATCTTGGGCTAACGGGCGGTTAGATTATATTTAGCGTAATTGCTGTATGTATAAATTTTATATCGCCGATTAGTTCATTCTGTTGTTTACCACATTCACGATCAAATTATTTCCTAAGTAATACTTATAGTAAAGATGATTTTTACAACGCTAATCGATACGTACGATCATATTGATCTCGTGTCAATTTCTTTTTACATTTTTATTATTTATTATTTTTATTAGGCATTATAATGATATTTTTTTTAAAATGATATTTTAACATTATTACTATTATTATTATATTATATATCACGCTAAATCTGAAAAAATTAAAAACTTCAACATATATAACCTTAACGCTGAAAAGTAATATTATTGCACGCAAAATTTAAATAAACGTAGTAGTCCAAATAGTTTATGTAATCGTATCACCTGAATCGTCTTCATCGTAGCGTAGTTCGAGCACGATCTTATTTGGCATCGATCGCTAATTCGTGAACAGATGTCATTTACCTCTCCGCATTGGTATCCCGGTAATTGCTTTTATTCGTTTTTTCCGACAGATTTAGCCAAACGCTGGCCAAATTCGTGTTTATCAGGATTATTGCCTAAGGTTTTTTGGCTCGTATTCTTATTGCAGGTGGTTTGCTTCAACAGCGTTTCAAAACGTCCGAAACGATAACCCTGGAAGATTAACACCTTCAGCAACTGCATTTATTATATTCCCTGTATTGTAAAACGGATAAGTATCATCTTTATCATTTGACGAACTAAAACTTAGTTCAACTTGATCTTCATCATCCGAATCATGGAACATATTTATTATTCACTACCGTCTTCAATCAACATTTTACGTATAACGAAACATACATTCGACCGACGACTGTCAGCTGATAACCGAAGCACGCGGTATATCTGACCGATTAGTTTTAAATAAAGTAGCTGTTAACGCCGTCCAGCAATCCATTCACAATGTGGTTCGTTGTTAATGAGGAAGGTAGAGGGAGCGCCAGCCAGCCGTTAAGGTCAACCGCTTATGCCACTATTATTGTGAAAAATTTCCTGATGGTTAATTTGACCGATGTTTCGTTATACTGTTTTTTCACTTTGTTATTTTTTGTAATATTATACATCTAAATAAGTGCCTTCTTACATTTTATTTTTTCCATTTTATATTTTTTATAAATTGTACATACTTTTTTATATTTTACTTTTCATATCCACATATCCACTAGATAATGACTTAATAGCTGAAATGCTTTGTGGTCTTTTTATATAAAAAACTTAATGATTTTGGCCAGTTTTTTTTTTAAAAAAATCACTGCATTGCACACTGTTCAAATTTAGTGTCCCGGTTTCCGTACTGTTCATTTTCCTGTTTATAATTACGGTTTTTATTTAATTTATAGTATGAAATTATCGATGCTACGCTTTATTCTATGTATTTTGTATTTTAGTTTATTTCTTAAATTATATTTTCCAGATTTTCTTGTTTCCAATTTTATATCTTTATATTTCGTCAAATTACAATTAAAAATTTCATTCTAATCAAATATTCTCTCAATTATATTATTATTATTATTATTTTCTGCAGTAGTTCGCTGATATCCACGATGTTTGTCTCGTTCATTGTCGCTACTTTTGTACATTTTAATTTCTCTCGTCTCGAAATCAACCACGACTATTACTATGTACTACTACTTCCATTTAACGAACGAATAACTAAAATTCGAATCTTCTTCAAAGCGATAATTGCAAATTCAAATAGTAGTCCGTGTTATAATGAATATTATTATTATTATTATTATTATTATTATAGCGTATCTTCTTTATCGGTTATTAAATAAGGACGCTCGATTGTGGCAACGCCACGTTTAATAATAGTCTAACTTCTTAGAAGAGAGTTTACTAAGCACAAAAAGGAAAAAAAAATCATAATAATGATAATAACGATAAATAAAGTATAGCAGTTCGGTTAAGTTGACCTGCCTGTATTTTGGAAATCACATTTCACCGGGGAGTAATTTCTTCTTTTAGAGCTAAGTACGGGAGCTATTAATTTTCGAAAGATTACATCGTCGATATACAAATGTCTGAACAACGTTTTCGGTTTCCAAACTCTATTCCCCAGACGTACTCATTAAGAGAAATGATTATTTGGCGGTAGGATGCGCTCAAAGTAACTTTCTCGGAAAGATATAACAACAAATCGTTTCTCTTTCGCGATTTCTTTTAGGCAGAATGATAAATTTCGAATATTTACCGTTTTGTACGCGTCATTTAAGGTACGTCTTCTTACGTTAATGCTTTTTAAACAAATAATTACAAATGATAAAAATAATCGAAATAATAACGATTATAATAAAAATGGCCTTATATTTAATATGTTCGATATCGTCGGTTCCTGTATATATGTATATTTACATTTCAGACAGATGCGAATGGTCGTATTTTAGAAGTCTAAATTTTATCGACGCGAATATTCCGAATGTATTTAATCGATTCCGTTTTAAAAATATTTTATTTACATCAGTTTTACGGAGTTGCGCAAAAGATAACAATAATAATAAAACCGACATCGTTAATATTATGTATTAACAGAAACAATTGCTTCACCGATGCATCTAAATCATAAAAATATGTTGGAGGTGCCTTCTCAATCCGGAAGCATGATACATTTCTTCAGCTTACCGACTACGTCATCAGTTCTAGCGACCGAGATGATAGCCTTGCTTCAGTGTCTGCTACGAATTGCCGAATTTGACCGACTCAGCTTTGGCGTTACAGTGCATTGAAGCGAGAAATTCTACTGTGTCTATAGTAGACCAACTTAATACCGGAATAACTTTCGTCTGGATTCCAAGTCATCGAGGGATAATAGCCCACGATGAGGTACATCGTGCTGCACAAGGGCATACCCAAGTTTATCTGCCGACAGTGCTGGAAGAAGACAACGCGAAATATTATTGCCGGAAAATTCAGGACGCGTGGAATCGGTCCTTCCATTTTCGGCCGAGTATACTTGAAAATATACAGAAGGATTTAACAACCTGGCAATCAAAAATTGGTAAAATTTCACACGCTGATTACGCACTCCTATCTACTGAGTGCCCAACCGGCACCAATATGCGAATTGTGCTGTTCTCCATTAACAGTCTACCATATCGCCAGAAATTTGTTCAATATCGGTGAAACCAGCTGAAGAACAATATGTAAACAACCTAGTCCTCAACAACGTCATAATAAATTCTAGACTGTGTAATCGTCTCTAATTAATTAATATATATTTCGAGTAATATAAACTATTCGTAAAAAAGAAAAAAGTTAAAAAATACACAAAATATCGGCAAGTGGTAAGCCACTTTTAAATGATCGAATTTAATTTTACACGTATATTATGATAACACTCAACACCGATGAAAGTTATCTTTTAAAAATTATCTTTTTATATAAAACTAAAATGATGAAATATGTCATGTTAACAGGGTACATACGGCAATGGATGAGAAGAAAATGATGTAATATCTTTCCTGTTGATCAGGCATCCAGATTTAAGCGATAGTTCGGTCTAATCATATCGGTTTTTTTTTTGTTTGTTTTTATTATTAAATAATAATTTTAGAAAAACGAACTAAAACACATGTACGAAAATATATGTGCAACCGTGGACCATGGAGAGCGCAAACAAAAAAGGAAGCCACGCATAATAGAGAAAACTTTTAAACTAGTCCGTAACAAAACTAATAAATAAAGGGACACAAAGGAATAGGCACAATTATATATTAGGAATATGCGAGGAGATAGACACAGAAAAATGAGCCTCATGGTTTATAAAAAAAAAACAATTTAGCAATCCTTTCAAAGCTTAGAATGTTACTAATAAATAGATCAAAATACGGTAAAATGAACGGAATAGTCGGAAATAGTAAATAGACCGCGCCCGTACTGTCGAAACATTATATACAATAAGAAGGTACTAATGCAAGGTTTTGACCTTGAATCGTCAATTACGAAAGAGGAAATAGAGGGCGCAAGTTTCGAAGTTAGTAATACGGCACAACTGCGCAATTCTGAAACTAGTAGAAGAATTAGCAATAAATATACGGTATGTGGTGTAGAAAATAAATATGGGTAACTCTGGCAGAAAAAGTGGATAAATCGTTATATGTATAGTGAAAAAAAACCACTAGAGAAGAATGCAAAATAATAGTGTTGATTAGTCGCGCGAGTAAAAATAAAACATTTTTGTCAACTACAAATTTCTGAAGAACAACCGAGATTTATACCGGATGAAAAACGAACGTAATCAACTATTACATATATGACAAATAAGAGAAAAGTTTAAATAACATTTGGGACGGCCTCATTTCTTAGATTATCAAACAGCTTTTGTTAACGTTAAAATAATAATCACAGATTTTACTAGAAATTGGCACGCCGAAACGTCGAAATCGCAATGATATTTAAAAAAAAAAAAAAAAAGCTATATTCAACCGGAGAACGAAAATCAAAAGTTTCCAGCAAAAAAAGAAAGCTTATAACAAAGCTCTTGCGCATCTCGTATCTTTTTTAAAACGAGAGAACGAATTATGAGACAGGAAACGAATGGATGATATGGAGGAATATATCTATCGGGGTAGGGAAAAATTACAAATATAAGATTTACAGATTATACGGTATTATTTGCAAACACAAAACGACAAATGTTCGAATTAATAACAAAAATAGATTCGATCGACAGATTGACTTAGTAGTGTGCGCACATAAATGATCTGCTTGTCATGGACGAGGAAAACAAAATTCATCAACCACTGACTTGGCTGCACGATTTAGAATCTAAAGGACCATGTACTTAATTTATTGGAACGCGTCTAATATCCAGAAATGGTAGATCGTAAGAAGAAATAAGAAGACGGTTAGGTTTGACAAATGCCGCAATTAGGAAACCTAATAGTTAAGATCCTTAAAACGACGAAACTGCGCCTTTTTAAAAAAACAAAGTTGGTTTTCTCTATAACGACAGATGATTAACTGATCGACGAGAAATAAGATCGAAGATTTCGAAATGGAGGATATCGAAAAATTTTAAAGATCTCACAGACGTCTCAAGAGAAAAAAACGATTCAATTTTAAAGGAGCTTAAAATTGAAACTAATCAACGATTATTACCGCCCATTGTAAAAGACGCAATACAAGCAAATGAAATGGAGAAACAGATTCTTCAAAGGGAGATGAATATAAAAATGGTGAGGGGCAAAACCCATATCAAATTACAGAATTATTTCTATAAAATATTGAACCGAAGACCGAAGTTGGATAAATAATTATATAAGAACACGTTATCCGGATCGAATAAAGAAGTGACGTTTGAAGAAGGTGTATAACAAATTGACGAAGTTTGACGACGGATTAGACTAGTTTCGAGAGCTGATCGATTACCGAACAGCAACTAATTAGTTCTTATTGTTACGCGTGTCTATTTATATAGATTGAACCTATACTATAATATAGTTATTATTAAATGAGCGAGAAGCAAGTAAAGAACACGCTTTCCAATACGTAAATAAATGTTTCACGATATATATATATATATATATATATATATATATATATATATATATATATATATATATATATATATATATATGAATTAAAAATATATTTCATTAAAGGAGTGAAGGACAACAAAAATTGATAAAATTTAGTAAACTTAGTTCAAACGATGAAAACAGCGTTGAGCATTTCGGTCATAAACAAGTCAATAGTATTGTGTACTTATTTATATATATATATATATATGTGTGTGTGTGTGTATAGGAAAGAAAGAGTGAGAGAGCGTGAATATTCAACATAACCGCTATTCTAACGTTATAACATAAATACCGATTGATGCAGTTGTAAAAGGACAAACTTACACCGAAATATAAGTTTGTTCGTAAATTTCAAAGACTTTCAACACTAAACGAAAACCCTTTGTGGGTTCGTCATCAGGTTATTTTCATATTTTCGGACGCTTTGAATAATTTGCCAAATATTTACTTATTTTTGTTCAAATATAATAATACTATTATCACTAACAATAATAACAATAATAATAATAATAATAATAATAATGATGATAATAATAATATTGATAATAATAAATATAATAAAACTCGGACTAAATTAAAATTAAACGGCTGAGAGAATCGAAAAAAAACTAAAAGAACCAGCCGGGCCGCGTTTTCTCATTTATCCGTATCATCCTTTAGAGTTTACCTAGCGGCATCTTTGTCGCACTAATAAATCACAAACGCCTAGTAGTGTGTTATTAACGTAATATCTATCTCTCTCCAGTAGAAATGCCCAGCTCAATCTAAATCTACTTGTAAAAATTAACACGGCGAAGGGACCTTTGATAATGAAGGCAATTTGTTTGATCACGAGCCGACAGATAGTTTTTCCACTATACCAACACCATCGCAGTTCATAATAAACGTAATTTATAATCACCTCAATCCCCCTCCGAGTTCTAAATGCTTCTTACTGTTTTTTTTTTTTGTCTCGCATATTTTCGACATTTCATAATATGCTTCATTTTTCTAACTCACGCGCGCCATTTTACATACCTCATTAATTTGTACAGGCTGCCTTTATATTAAAAAAAAAAAAAAAAAAAATTATACCTAACAGAAATATATATATATATATATATATATATATATATATATATATATATATATATATATACATATAATAATCAACAAAAAATTAGTTTTTTCTTTATGAAAAATCATAAAGGTTTTTGGCTGGTAAGCCATTATCAAGCGAATATCTTTTCAAATTATAATATATATATATGGACAATAACAAAATGCACGTATTTTATTTTTCAATTTTGCTTATATTTAATTTATTTATAGTCTCTGGTAATTCCAGTAGTGACTAGACAATAAGAATGAAGGTTTGTAGCTAGAGAGCCTGGGGAACTGTGGGAAAAATGCTACATAAATCAGTGATTTCTTATCCGGGACGATTTATAACTGCGGTAAATACCTCATCCAGTTATTCTCCCCTGTAGCAAACCATCGTCCTGTGTCAGGATTTTAATCCATACGGACGCCATCCCGAATGACAGCCGTGCATCCACGTTTTATCTTCCTCTCCCTTTATTCTAATCTCATTTCATTTTTCTTCGTTTTACATGCCTACATACGCAACAGTTATAAAAAGCCCAATTGTGTTGGTTTAATCATGTCATCTGATCACTTTTTTTTTAACTGCATAGGCAATATAGGACCTGTTGCAAAGAAGCTTCTATTTTCCCACTGAAATAACCTCTCTTTCTTCTCTTGTTTTTGTCAAATTCCTGCGACAATATGCCCATGATCGCAGTTTTGTTGGGCTGCAAGTTATTACATTTTGCGCGTGCATATCTTATATGAAGGTTCCTAATGCGTACCTTACGGATATGGGTACTCCAATCATTTTCCTGAGGATCCTAGCATATTATAATTTTATATGATTTTCGTTTCTTTCTTCTTTTCTCTAAATGTATTCTCTTATTCGCTTTCTCTCTGTTTCATCCAGTGTCTCTCTACAACTATTTTCTTAATTTTATCTCCCTTTCTCTTCTTTTTCTCGTCTTTCATTTTTTCTAACTCTTTCTCTTTCTTTGCCTCCCTCGTTCTTTTAAATATTATCTACTAAAATTCCTCTTTCTCTTTTTACATATTTTCTACCTATTTTTTATCTCTTTTTAGTCGGAGAAATCAATTACGACATTGTTAGTATAAATAAATAATTTTTCACATACCCGAAATTTATGTTCGAATAAACGCTAATAATTATCAATCAAACATTTGAGAAATAATAAATTATAAGTGACTAAGTGAATTTATCTATTATTAAGAATTTTATCTTTCGTCGGTGTAAAATTAGTTAATAAAAATTAATAAACAGAATATTTTGAACAGTCGACGAACAATTCTTTTACGTTAATTAGAGAATTATAAGTCGAAAAGTTTTTTAATATCATAATTTTTACCACTCGTCGCCAAATAATTTTTACGTGAAATATACACGTATAATCTTGAAAATCAAATGAACTTGGTTTGTGACCTTCTTCAATTTACCCTGTTATGGTTTCAACAATCTGCTGTCTTAAAAAATTTGCTTTATTTTTTCACTATTTATTCTTTTACTTTATTTTTTATATATGCTGCGCATTTCAATAAGGGCCAGACGCACGGTGAAAGGAGCTTTTGGATTAGATTATATAGGTTACAAGACTTAAGGGAAGATAGGATTCTTTTTTCACAAGAAGGTATGTTTTGAAGGATCAGCGGAAGTGAACTAAATCTGTTTAGGAACGAATATTCGTATACAAAGGGCAGAGGATTAATATATATTAGTTAGTTGATTGTTATAAAGGTGACAGAGAGGAGGGCTCACATGTTGCAGCAAATAATAAGCGTATGTTAATATGGTGTGACCCATGCGAAACCGAGACAAAACCACTTCATTTTGTCTTCCAGGTATAGTGGTTATTGATGGTTGTGGAATTTTATTTTATTATTTTTAGCAAATTACTCTAATTTCAATTTGTCGAGCTTAAAAAGTTGACGATTCCATATTTTCCGGCTTTTCGGATTTCTCACGTGTCTTCCTCGTGGGTAGTTGAAGGTACACCAGTGAATCCGTATTTCGAATTTAAAATTCGGATTACTTTTTTTCTTACGCGCTTTTCTCGTGGGTAGTTCACGGTATGTCGTGGGCCCAAACTTTTACGTCTAAATCTTCCAGTTATACATGTCTTCTTCGTAGGTAGTTCAAGGCAGTAAGTCCGAGCTTCAGATTTTTTTTGTATACTTTTTCTGCCGCCTGTTCGACCTCTGATTTTTTCTGAAACACTTCTTCCTCGCGGGTAGTTCAAGTACAGGGTTCGAAGTCTAAAGCAGAGCGAAAGTCGAATTAAACTTTGACCTTATATAAATTAACCTAAATAAATAATTTTATTAAATTGTTTTGTTCGCCATTATATCGAAATTAATATTAAATATTAATTAACTTATATATTAAACGATCCTTATGCGACGTATATAAGTACGTTAACGAACATATACACGAGGAAATTCATTAAAATATCTATATAATTTTTATTTCGTAAATTTACTGTTGTTTTTTATTTCGAGTTATAGAATGCCGTAATAGTCGATTTCAACTGGAATATTATAGAAGTTAAACTCGACAATCAGATATGCAACTAGGCAGGTCTTTATAATTGAGTACGTAAAAGACAAGCATTCATTCAATGGAAAATTAATACGAACGAAATAGAAGTTTACTAAACTAAAAGATGCAGTCCTAAGGACAAACACGTCGAAAGAATAACAAATATGTTTGGAACATAACACGACATTCAGGCCTATACAGATTCCGGTTATGTATTTTCTTCGGCGAAAACAATATTTGCAGTATCCTACGAAAAAATCGCCGCTACGTGATGAATTATAATAAACGATGATGAAGTGTTAATTTAAAAGTGTATTAAACAACACTCGTGTGGACCTCTCCGTCCCTGACGAAATACCGATTTCCGAACAAATAACTGAACCGGCGGATGATGATATATCATCAGAAAAAAAAAAAAAAAAAAGAAAAAAAACTACGATTAAACAAATCAAAAAAAGGAACACGATGTTGGTTCAAATAAAATACCAGCCGACACGCTTTGGAAAACAAGAATACGATAAATGCTTTACCAACAACCGTTCACAACTGTGCAATTCGACGAATCCAATTTTCGAAATGGTCGATATCCGGACTAGCTTCCCCGTTAGTAAGAAAGTTACGGAATTTGCTAGGAGCAGTCAATTTTTCTACTAAAACCGGAGTAAAGAGGAATCTCTCGTGTGTGTACACTAAACGTGAGCACGCGGTTTGTCAACTGCGCCGTTCAAAAAACAAAACTATCCGTCTGTCACCCTATAATAGGTGGATTGTAATTGAAAGAAAAAGAATAGTATTCTCCGTGGATAAATCTTTATATTATATTCCAATTTTCGAAATTGTCGATTTAGTAAATACTAACATCCGGACTAGCTTCCCCGTTAGTAAGCATGTTACGGAATTTGCTAGGAGTAGTCCATTTTTCTTCCTACATTTCGAAAGTAATAGTAATAACGATGAAAGAAAAAACGAGAGTACAACGTAGTGGAACACGAAAATAGAAAATAAAATAATAAGCAGTTCTTATACGTTCGTCCGAACGAGTTGGAACATTTTATAAACCGCGACAATAGCGCCGTAACAAGAACGTACTTAAACACGTTGGCTGGAAGCGATGTTGGTATTAAAGTTTCGGTAGGGAACTATACACACCCTCTAACGAAGCCAGTCGAGAATTTTTTATCGCAATGACAATGGTCGATGAAATTTCTTTCTAAGAAATCGTCTTCCGCTTTGCTGCGTCCTCTATCATTTCAAACCGCATCCGCGCTAGCGAGGATGTTGAAAAAAAATAAAATTACCGGATACATTCGTTCATACCTCGAAAAGCAAAAGTCGATTACTATATTATATACATATATATATATATATATATATATATATATATATATATATATATATATATATATATATATATATAAAGAGATCCGTGGGGAAATGTTATCTAGTTTTTAAAAAAGCATATAATACACATACTACCCCTTACAGTCATATTCGAAAGCTCTTAATTTAGCTCACACAACGACGTTTCAACTTGATTATAACGATGCACAAGTTATTACGCGAGCTTGCGCATTATATATATGTGTGCGTTATTTTACGTACGCGGTCAATTTATTATTATATACACATACGCGATCGTATCGACTAGTCACACACATACAACCTATTATATATATATATATATATAGGGTGTAGTTCATTCGCTAAATTTCTGTTAACTACGAATTATTTACAGCTCGCGAGCTGCGAATAAAAATAGTGGAAAAGCGTCGAGTATTCTATAAGAATGAGTCTAAATTAAGTAAACACTCTTCCGCTTTTCCGTCGTTCCTTAAGTAGTTTTTTCCCTCCTATTGTACTTTGAGAAAATTCTACGCCGGAAGCGTCAGCGAATCGTCCATCGCGGCCGCTACAAATGTCTCCAGCTTTTCCCGCCCCTATAAGTCGTACAGTTTCCGTTATACTGTGTGTGTGAGTGTGAATACGTGAAAGTTAGTTCGCGATATAACACGTTTTTCTTCGGTCCATTTCGAAGTAATTTCTTTAACTTTTCTAGTCGGATTACACGATTGAAATTCTCTTTAAGTAATCGTTATTGCGTTTTTTCTCCCTTCATCATGAGGTGAGGTTTTTCACGGTTCGTCGGTTAGTTAGGAAATTCATTCCGACATTGTTTTTTCTTCTTCATACGATGACGATGATAACGATGACCATAATGATAATGATGATTATTATCGATATTATTTTATTTCGTTGTTTTTTTTTGTTGTATCTTTTCTATTCTTCTTTTTAACTGTTTCTACTTAAAACACGTTTCGCGCTACATTTAATACCGTCTTATTTCTCCTTCTTTTGTTATTTTTTATTTTCAACTTATTTAGCAAAAAAAAATAGATTACGATTTTCAATCAAGTTGCGGTTTTTTTTTTTTTTTTTTTTTTTTTTTTTTTTTGTAGGACAACCAATCGGGACTCGAAAAATCTCAGTAGTTAATTCATTCCTTCCATTTCACAGCACCTACACCATATATATATATATATATATATCTTCTTCTTTAATTCGGGTATTGCTTAGTCACTATGCACTCCACTATCTGATGGAAGAAGTTCCGATCTCTTGACCCTCTGATTAGTTCCGCTGCACTCTGAGTGCTAGCCCATATTTTGATGTTGTCAATCTAAGAGAACCTTCTTCTTCCCGGTTTTCTTCTACCATTGACCATTCCCATTAATATTGTCTGTAAAAGGTGGTATTTCGATCCTCGCATTCGGTATCCCAAAAACGTAGTTTTTCGTCTTTTTATTATAGTTATTAACATTCGGCCAGTTCTCCATCAGTTATAACAATATATACATTAAACGCGCGTAAATTTTACACCATATATTCTATGCTAGTTAACGTGATAGAGATGTGAAAAAATAGTTAAAAATATACATACATAATAAATATATGTATATACGTATATCGGTTGTATGTATTCACGCTCTCAGTGTATACGTGAATGAGTGAAAAAAGATACTAACGAATACGTATAGAAATAATAATTAAAATTTCGATAAACGTTTCTGAGGAATGTTCAATTTTAAACCGATAAATATGTGGGAAATTTTTAACTAATATTATTATTTTTTTTGAAATTTAGTAATGTCGATAGAATTCCGACCGTCGATTTAGCTGTACGAGAGATAATACTATACGATACAGATACATAATCATCACTTATATATATGTATTTAATTTTTTAATGTATATATATAATTATAATGTAATGTCCCTTCTGCATGTTGAGAATCTAGATTTATTCCCGGACATAGCAACTTTTCTCGAGAAGTTGTCCGAGTTCATAAGAATATGAGTTAGTGATTATTACGGCTCCACGTTGGGTAAGCTGTAAAGGCATCCCCATTAAAAAAAAAAAAAAAAAAAAAAAATAAGTTCTTGTTCTTTTATATATATATATATATATATATATATATATATATATGTGCGTATACTAGAAGTAACCCACGGCTTCGCCTGTGTAATTATTTTTTTAAAGCTTTGTTTCCTACTGATATCACAAATAGGACTGAAATTACAATGTTTTCTATTAGTGATATGAATATGATACAAAGTTTAGGAGGAATCCGATAATATAGGCTATAAGCTATGCGAATTTCATTATTATTGAACTAATAGTTTTTTAGTTAAATCGAAACAGACTGACATACAGACAAACAGAAAGACAGACAGACAAAAATTTTAAAAAATATATTTTCTATGCGCGATAAAAATAGCCCAATACAGTCATTAAATGAAAGTATTCGCAAATAACAGACACTACAGTTTTACATATTATTATTATATACTTTATATATATATATATATATATATATATATATATATATATATATCATCATCATCATCATTATCAATCCGTAGATTGTTTTGTAGCAGCCTGCCCTTCTTTTCTATTTCCTGATAACCTCTTCAGTTCCGTATAGTTGTTACATTCCAGGTGTTCTATAATCTGCGTCATATATTCGTGACGAGGTCTTCTTATAGGTTTTTTTCCGTATACCATTCTTCCCAATATGGTTTTCATAAGGGTATCGTGCCTCAAAATATGTCAAACCAATTGATCCCGTCTCCTGGTAATTACTTTTAAAAAATGTTTTCTCGTTTCCGCCCTGTTTAGTACTTCTTTATTCGTAATTCTGTCTGTCCGCCTGATGTTCATCATTCTTCTTGGGCACCATATTTCAAAAGCATTTTTGCTTATTACCGGTAGACAGAGTCCACGTTTCGCAGCCATACAGCGTAACGCTCCAAATAAAACATTCTAGGAACCTTTTCCTTTTTTCTATTGATATTGATTTCGAGGTCAGTATCGACTTCTTCGTGGTAAACGATGCTTTTCCCTGGGCCATCCTCGCTTTTATATCTTTAGTATATATATAAAATAGATAGACGTGTGTTTTTTAACACACCACACAGAGAAATGTAATATAAAGCGTACGGAAAATTACAATAATGATAAACTCCTCCAAAAGTAAAAAGATAGAAATGATGTCTTTTAAATAATAATTATTTGCACTAACACAGACGTTTTTGTTTATTGATTTTCACATTGTAAGAATGATATAATTAAGCTGTATGATATAAATAAGTCGATCTACGTGAATGTATATGGGTAAAAAAATATTAAATATACGGACATCTGACAATATAATTGTGAAAATTATTGAAATATACCTAATAAAACCGACTATTTGACAGAAAAAAACAAACTGGATAGCGTATGACACAGTAAGAGCTTAACTGAAAGGCGGTAGAACGCAAAAATTACTGGTAGCCAAACGGATTCGAGATCATAAGGGAATTGTGTGAAACGAAGCAAAACATTAAAAAAAAACAAAAAACTAGAATAAATGGATGTAATAAAAGAAAGAGATGAAAATAATTCATTAAATTCGACGATAAATTTTTATGAAGAATTAATTCTAAGAAGTATATCGTAAATTTCATACTGATAAACTATTTTTTATTATGTATTATTTTATTTTTTTTTTTAATTTTTTAATCGTTTATTATTTTTATTTCACCGGCTATTTTGTTCGTTTACAAATTTTTGTATTGGACTATACTAATTTTTAATTATTTTCATTTTTACCGACTATTAATTTTCGTTTAATTATACATTTTATATTGGACAACTGTTTTTTTAATTACTTTTTGTTCTACTCGCTATTGTTATGTAAAAACTTGTTATATTACCGACAGTTGATTGTGTAGTTTACCACATTTTTTATTAATACTGTTCCTCATTTTGCTAATTTTTGCGAATTATAATCTAAAATTAATATTTTTTCATTTTACATTTTTTACTTATTTTTTTTTTTAAATATTCGCTCGATAATGACCCAACAGCAGAAAATTTTTTAGTGATTTTAACTTTTTTTGTATATATATATATATATTGTATTTTACGAAATTTTGCGATATTTTAAATTACAATATTTCGTTACGGAAAGATTTAAAAGAGAAAATAAATTGGTTTTTATTTGATTACGCTGCTGTTTTCATTATTATCGCTATCATTATTATAATGATATTATCACTATTAATATTAATATTATTCGTGAAAACTGAAATTATATTAAAACAGTGGCACGATATTCAACGGCAATTTTTAAAGAATACGTCAAAATAAGAAGAAGAAAATATTCAATTTGCTAAAATAAACATTTTTCTTTAATGAAAACCCAACCGAAAACACGAAAACTAAATTATGCTTACAGGCTGTGACGTCAAATTAAAAGTTTCCTAAAAAAAAAACACAGAAACCAAAAAACACGTTGATATCCTCGTATACTTTTATTACGCTCCTTTGTTTTCTCGAGAACAATGTATTTGTTTTTATTTATTTAATTTTCATTTATTTATTTATTATTGTTATTATTATTATTTTTATGGCTATAATTGTTGTTGTCGTCGTCGTCGTCGTCGAAGATTTACATTTTGGGTTTTAGACGTCTTTCAGGCGACAAATTTGACGAGGAACTAACCCTTGTCGAAAAGGATAAAACGCGTTTCACACTAGAAAAAAGACGGTAAAAAAACGGACTAGACGGTATGGAAAATTCGATTTAAATTGACCCGCGGTGGTGGTGCTGATACGTCCACACCACCTCCACCACCACCGAGAGGTTATGTAAATATATACGCATTACGTTACTCTATGTCTCCAAGACGTTTGTCTCTCTAATATATATATATATATATATATATATATATATATATATACATACGTATATAAATATATATAATGGAAAATATATTTAAAAAAAATATAAAACTTTTAATTGTTTTTTTTTAGCAATCTAGATGTTAGATATCATCGTAAAAATCTACGAGAAAAAGATTCTAAACGTTACAATTGTGTCTATTCTGATTAATTTATTATAACAAATAGTAGATTTTCGAACTGAAATAAATATTAATAACAATCTCCCATAAATAAATAAATAAAGAATACGGGAGCAAAATTCTGAATCGAGAATATAAAGGAATGGACTAATTCAGTAGAGCAGCTGATTCAGTATGCAAGAGAAAAGTAGGTATAATTGCAATTGTGGTCGCCTACGCCTTCGAAAGATATGACAGAAAGAAGCAGAAGAAGGTCTATTCACAAACTATAGTTCTATATTATTAGTCCTAATAAAGAAATTAAAAGTGCCGAACGAAGTCTGTCAATTATTTCCGGTAGTTGTATCAGTTGCAGAACTTAATAAGTTTAGAAATTTCACTATTTGTATGATCGCCGTAAGACTAAATCTTATGTTCGATATTATTTTCCGTATTACGTAATTCATAAAGTTAGTTTGTAATACAACTTTGTATAGCCGTGTCCATTTCTTAACCTAACGGAGGTAAATAACAAAGTCTTTATAAAGGTTATACTTAAACTGGTGGATCTTTGGATACTTTCTTTCGGAAACCAGCATATTTTTCGATTTTATAAAAATAATTACGAATGTAAATGTGATTGAAAAGTCTAATAAAGTATCCCTTTTAATTTTAATTGCCTTTATCGCGGTTAATTGCCAATTTCTTTCCACGCTACAGTGGATAGACAGACTTACCTTACTCTGTAACCACGATTGTATATTTTTATGACCGATTGACGGATCGAAAGCTGTAATTTATTCATTATTTGAAAATTGATAGTTTAGAAAGTTGCTGAAGAACAGTCGATGAATCAGAGCAGAAATTTATATATAGTAAACGTCACCATATGGAAACCTAAGAGTACTCCATATGCCCTAGAAATATTCCACTTGGAGTAGAACGAGGTCACTGAATATCGGTTATTCATCTATATTTATGTATAGTTTCATAAAATTTATATTTTTCCTCCGAAGCTGCTTATATTATTAATCTAATAGGAAATTCTTGGATGTACTGTAATATCCACCTCTAGACTAATCTATATTATTTGAAATAAAACTAGGTAGAAAGCTTCTAGAGTTGTATGTGCCAGATCAATGTATCTAATCGAAAATCTAAAATAATAGATTGATTGTTTTGTTTTTTTTTTTTTTAATATTCTAAACTTGGAATATTCGGTGTTATTTATGGTAAAGTAAACTCTAGCGAATTATTTCTTCGACAAAAAATAAACTGTTTATATACGTACATACATCATAATCGTTCTTTAAGCGCATCCTCATTTATATTCTTCCATTCCTTCTTGTTGCCTAATACATTCTTCATCTCTTTATACGTCATTTGCATTCTTTTATTTAATGTATCCATGTTATTCTAGGTTTGCCCGGTTTTTCTTCTTATTTACAATTTTCCTTCGATTATGACCGTCATAGACGCGTTATGGCGCAGTATGTGTCCTAGAAGCCTTTCTCGTCTTTGTTGTATTGTTTCTAATAGTTTCCTTTTTCCATTTAGCATTTTCAAAACAGCTGAATTCCTTTTCTTTTGCGTCCACGTGATCTTCATCATGCGGCGCCACCCCAATATTTCGAAGTCGTCCCAGCGTTTTTTTTTTTTTTAATTTTTCGTTAACACCCACGTTTCTGAATCTTATAGTAATATATTCCATATATATGATTTCAAAATTTTTTTTCGTGTTTCTATTTTCATGATTTTATTAAATAAATATCTTCTTTTCACGAACGCTGGTTTGGCTAAATTCTTGTTTTTATTGGTGTATCCTTTCTTCCTGTATACACTATTATACTACCTAGATATTTAAACTCTTCTACTTGCTCTAAAAGGTCTTGTTTTCTTACTTTGCTGCTACTACAACTTTTGTTTTGTTTATGTTTCAATTTATTCGGTTTAAGTATTTCTCCAATTTTGTTATTTGTTGTTGGTAGTTCATTGTCAGTCAATAATGCAATATCACCTGCAAATCTTATGCGATGTATCTGTTGCCCATTTACCTTTAAATAGGGACGTGGGGTGCTGACAACACCCCACTCTTAAAAAATGCGATATATTAAAACAACAGAGATGGCTATGGTGCTAGCCTCTCTAGTACCTTGCTAAATAACCTCTATGAACCAGTCTGTCTGTTCACTGTTTTGCAACTAGTTGTGTGTGTTCTGTTATCGATCGTTTCTTTCAGCTGGGTGCTGTTAACACCCCACGTCCGTGGTTACGTAAGTTTTTTCATTCCTATTATTTATTGTTCTGTGTTTTATTCTTCTGTTTTTTTTTTCTACTTTATTTCTTACAATGTCATATGAAGACTAACAAAAAAGAATTTCCAAACTTTTTAAATTAAATATTGAAGAAAATCCTGATGTATCTGATTTTGACGATAGTTCTGATAGTGAGTTTGGTAATCATCTAGAGGATGATGATCATCAAACAGATACTGAACAGTCTGGCGCGGAATGCAATGATGAAAATTCTTCCGAGTTAAATTTCATGATGGGGAAAGATGGTGTCACTAAATGGAGACGAATAGTAGGTGTCCGAACAGTAAGAACTCGTTCGTATAACATAGTGTGGTAAATATGATACCATTTTTCAGGGTAATATTTCTTTTCACTAAAATACATTCCGTTCTTTTAAATATAATTTTATGTGTATACTAAAATGTGTACTTTCTCATAAACATACTAATTTTAATGAATTATGTCTTCATAGTTAAATAATTACTTATTTTTAAATTGCTTATAGTTAAGGTATTTTTTTTCATGATTTTCTTCATTTATGTGTAATAATGTAAAAAACATTCATTTATTGTAAAATATGATTTTTAAATATAAAAGGGTGTTGTTATCAATATTTATTTATTTTGGTAGACCACAAATTAAGAAATGTAATTTTTTCTTGGGGGTGTTGTGAACACCCCAGGTCCTTTTTTTTCACGTCCCTACTTAAAGGTTTATTTTCACGCCTGTAATGTCTTCTTTCATTTCTCGTATTGGTTCTTCTATTATCAAGTTAAAAAGTACAGGTGATAATGAGCATCCTTGTCTTATAACCCTTTTTATTTCCACTTTTTCTTTTAAATTTTCGACTCTTATTTACGCCAATTTCTCCTTATATAACTCCCAAATTATTTTCCTATCCTTGTCATCTAATCCGATTTCTTCTAGTTTTGCGAATAATACATACCATGTTACATAATCGAACGCCTTTTCTATATCTACGAATGCTATACATAATTCTTCCCCAACTTCTATTTTTTTTCTCCATTATTTAATGGCTTCTCGAGTACCATTTTCTAAATCCAAACTGATAATGGTTTAGTTCTTCCTTGTATCGTTTGTCTTATTCTTTTCATTACAATTTTATGATTATTTTTATACATACGATATCAAACTTATTGTTCTATATTCGGAGTATGCTTTAGTGTTAATTTTTTTTTTTTTTGGTAATGCTACTATTCCCACGTTTTCAAAAATCTGTAGGCAATTTACCCTGTTCATAGTAACTTACCACCGTTAATTTAAACAACTCTCCTATGATTTTTTTATCTTCAGTTTGTAATAATTCAGCTGGTATAGTATCCAAGCCGGGTGATTTTTTTCTTCGGGAGTTGTTTCAGTGTCAATTCAAATTCTTCATTCATTTTCATCATCTTCTTGGTTTGTATTTATCCTTATTTCTTCTACGTTCCCTTCTATTTTATAAAGCGTCTCCAGTTGGTCTTTATATTCCGGTATATTGCTTTCATTACTTACGCTTTGGGTTCCAGACTTTTGTATCCGACATATGCAATTCTATTTTTTAAGTGCTACAAGTCCACGGATTAAACATATTACTGGTATTTGAAATTATCTTAATAAACGAATTTTAATTGTATTTCGGATTTTTCAAAATTTTACGAACCTTGTCTGCCCGCATAGATTTCTCTTCGTTGTTTTCTTTCGGCATCTATAGTTTTCTACTTATTTCCAACCAATGCTTGAATATTTCATCAATTCTGTAATTTGAGCTTCGAAATGTCGCTTTGTTCTTTTTACCGTTTGCAAGTTATCGTATAATATTGATTCATATTCATTATCACGATTTTACATAACCTAAGTTTTGTTTGAAAACTCGTGTTTTGAACATTATCAAACCAGGTCCTTTCGGCTAAGGAAGTAAACCCAAATCCAGTGGAAGGCAACGGGAAACCACCACTGTACTTTCTTTCCTAGTAAATTCACTTCCATGGAAGGCAAAATTAAAAATGGCCCCGAGTCACGGCGCCTCTTAAATTTATAATTCGAACATGTAACGTCAGATGATTATATCAGAGTGGAAAGCTGAAAAATTTGGAGAAAGAAATAGACAGACTAAAAGTAGATATTATGGAATTAAGTGAAGTCAGATTCAATATGGAGTGGGAATATGCATTAAAAGAGAACTGATAGAAGCAGTGAACAACTGGACTCTAATATCAAGCAGATGCATGTTATTACAGTTGAAAGCAAAACCAGTAAATATCAATGTAATTCAGGTCTATGCACCTACTAATGACAGATCAGGTGATGAAATTCAAGCATTCCATAGAGATTTGGTAAAGGTTCACAAAAAACTAAAAAAACACGAAGCAAACATCATGGGTGACTTCAATGCTAAAATAGGGCAAGGCTGTGTAGCTCATATAACAGGCGATTATGGACTTGGTACGCGCAATGAAAGAGGAGATGTACTCTTGCAGTTCTGTACAGATCAAGATTATATCGTAAACACATGGTATAAACTTCCAAAAAGGAGACTCTATACGTGGAAATCACCGGCGGATAATATTAACAAGAAATCAGATTGATTATATATTAATAAGCAATAGATTTCGGAATGCAGTAAAATGGGTGAAAACGTATCCAGACATTGGCTCAGATCATAACCCAGTTATTGGGAAAGACTGAAAATTCCAAACAAAAGAAACAACTTTGGCGTTGGGAGAGAGTTTAAAGAAAAAATGGAAGCTGGTATTAATAAACTCTTGAATTCCACCAAAATACAAGAAACTGAGGATATACAAGAAATCTGGAAGAAATATAAAGAAGTTATAAGACAAACTATGAAAGATAATTTAACAACAGATGTGGAAAACCCAAAAAAAAGCTTGGATGACAGTAGAAATATTGGACCTCATGAATGATAGTCAAACCAAAACATGAGTACAAAACAAAACACGGGAAGCTAAAAAAACTGGCTAACCGAACAATGTATAGAGGCAGAAAATTTACAAAAACTCCACAACAACTTTCAACTACACAAGAAGTTTAAAGAAATAACGAATACGTAGAGAAAAAGGATTGTATCTAATGTAATTGACGATCAAGGAAATATTGCAACGACTCGACAAGAGAAGATAGAAATATGGAAGAACTATACCGAGTATTTGTTTCAAGAAGTACGTCCAGATACAACTAAATCCTCATATTGCGAACTCGATAGCCCACCGATTTTAAAGGATGAAGTTCAGATAGCAATAAATCTATCGAAAAATTATAAGGCGGCAGGTCCTGATGGTATACCGACCGAAATCTTGAAACTAATTAATGAAGATAACATGCACCATGTGGTAAAACTAGTAAATAAAATTTACGATTGTGGAACACTGCCAGTTAAATAGTTAGGATCAATGTTTATAACATTGCCAAAGAAATCTAATGCCAGGAAATGCTGTGAACATAGAGTGATTAGTTTGATGTCGTACTCGCTTAAAATCGTTTTAAGAATAATACGTAGACGTATTTTTGTCAAAAATAGATGATAATATTGTAAAAACACAGTTTGGATTTAGAAACGATTTTATCACAAGAAAAGCTTTATTTAGTATTAGACTTTTAATATAAAAATGTTTAGATAGTCAAAAGCCAGTTTTTCTGTAGTTTATTGATTCCGAAAAGGCTTTTGATAAAGTAAACCGTGTCAAATTTATGGAAATCCTAGAGAGGACAGGAATAGACTTGAAATCTATATGGCTAATAAAAAACCTTTATTGGAATCAGACTCCCCGAGTAAAAGTGGATGACACAAATACAGAAGATATAAACATCAAAAAATAATTAAACAAGGGTGTATCTTGTCCCCTTTATTGTTTAACATGTACTCAGAAATTGTATTTACAGAAGCATTAGATAATGTGACTGAATGCATAAAAATCAATGGTAAGTTAATAAATAACTTACGTTACGCTGATGACACTGTGTTAATATCAGATCGGCAAGATGATTTGCAAAAATTATTAGATCCTATATAAACCTGTTATGTAAAAAATATAATCTGAGAATTAATATGTCAAAAAAAAAGGTGATAGTGATAGATAAAAATGACATTTCACAAATAACGGTTAAAATTGAGAAGACAGCATTGGAGAAACTGGAGAAACTGGATAAGTTCTAATATCTCGATTGCTGGATTACCAGTAGTGGCTCCTCTGGCCTCGAAATTGTAGCCAGAATTGCAATGGCGCGCTTAACGTTTCAAAGACTAAAAAGATTCCTGCACTGCTATGATATTAGCCTACAATTGCGGCGAAGAATAGCTAAATGCTATGTTCTTTCAACGCTTTCATACGAAGTAGAAACATGGACGTTAAAGGCGGAACAAAAAAGACGATTAGAAGCTTTCGAGACATGGATTTATAGACGATTAATCGCAATTCCGTGGATAGGCAAAGTTACAAATAAAGAAAATTTGGGACGTATGAAGAAAGACTGCAAATTAGTCAAACTCGTTAAATTAAGGAAAATTAATTACCTCGGGCACGTGATGTGTGAAGAGAAATATGGAGCTACTACAGACCATATTCATGGGCTCTGTAGAAGATATCCGAGGTATTGGCCGACGGAGGATATCATGGTTAGGCAATATCCAGGAATGGACGGCTGTAGCAGATTACGGAAATCTTATTCAATTTGCATGCATGGATCAAAGCTGTAAAGGATGTGGAAGCTCAAGAAGAAGACCTACAGCGGAAGCATCTGTGTTCTGTTTCAACATTCGAGAGTCCTGTTAACATAATTTCAAGGTGTGGAAAACTGCTGCGATTGTTTCCTGTATCTAAATAGGTATTACGCGATTTATAGTTTTCCTTACAGTTATATAATAATAAGTTAGCCTTTTAGATATATTTTTTCAAACATTTTATTGAGCTTTCGAAGTGGTTTACCCATCAAACATGTCAATACTCTAATTTATGTTATTTACTCTATAGAGAAATTACATATAAATATTTAAAAATATAAACAAAAAGTGATATTGGTGAGAGTATGAGAAAATATATAACGAGGAAATTAAATAGCTATATGACTATTAAATTCAAATCCTCTGTCTTCGTTTAGCCTTTGGAACTTTTTCTTCTACTTCCACTGCTGCATTACAGATTGAAATTAAGACTCCCCTCTTACTATGCGTAGAACATTCCTAGTTCAAAAATTCTTATTAAGTTCTTCTTCTTCTTCATAGTCCCAACCGATCTCGGTTATGAGTGGCCATCCAGCGAAGCCTCAACCATATAATGATAATGCTCTCTATCATATGCGGAGTGTACCAAACGTTCTGTATTTTGCGCCAGTGCGAAAACGTTACTAAGGTTTTCTCTCCGAACGAAGTCTTTGTATGTCTTCGTAACATGCCGTCGCGTAAGGCTCCTGGCTTGGATAAAATTACCGGAGAAATAATATCACGGTTGCCGAAGAGAGCGGCTATCCTTCTTTGCTATATCTTTAATGCAATTCTAAGGATGCGATATTTTCCTAAGATGTGGAAGAAGTCGGTGATAGTCATGGTGCATAAAACTGGAAAACCGCGGACTGAGACTTCATCATACCGTCCCATTAGCTTACTCTCCTCGTTATCGAAGGTTTTGGAGAAGTTAATCTTAAATCGAATCGCTACGATTATAGAGAGCCGAGACGTATTACCGAATCACCAATTTGGCTTTCGTACGGAGCACTCTACGATCCAGCAGTGTCACCGATTAGTTGATGCAATTTCGCTAACTCTGGAGAATCGCGAAGTTTGTTCCGCGGTATTTCTTGATGTCACGCAGGCATTTGATAAGGTCTGGCATCCGGGATTACTATATAAGATGCGGCAAATTCTCGATGAGGATATTTATCAGCTCCTAAAATCGTACTTGACTGAACGTTCGTTTGTTGTTAGAATAAATGGCTCGTTTTCAGAAGAACATTCAATCAGATCATCGGTACCGCAAGGCAGCTTGCTAGGTCCTTTTTTGTATTCCATCTATACTGCGGATGTACCAACTTCGAATTTAACGTTGCTGGCTACGTTCGCCGACGATATAGCGATACTGGCGTCTAATATGAATGTTATGCATGCAAACGCTGCGGTTCAGAATCATCTGAATCGACTAGAAAAATGGGAAAGTCTTCGGCACATATCATTCAATTCAACTAAATGTCGACACATCCTGTTCACCAACAGACGTGTTAGATGTCCAACCTTGACATTTGATAGGTCATTAATTCCACAAGTCGAGTCCGTGCGTTATCTCGGCATGCATATGGATAAGCGATTAACGTGGCCTGATCATGTGGAATACACAATAAGATCTGTGATAATAAGGGCTAAACAGCTCCGGCCGTTGCTAGGACGTAAATCAATTCTCAACCTAGCCGTAAAGCGGAATGTTTACTTATCGGTCATCGCTCCAATTTGGAGATATGGATTAGAACTGTATGGAACAGCAAGTCGAAGTAATCTCCACAGAGTACAGCAACAGCAGTCCAAAATCCTACGTACAATAGCATCTGCACCGTACTTTGTATCGAACGACATATTACATGACAATTTGAACGTTTCATACGTGAAGGATGTTTATACGGAACAATATAGAAGATTCTTCGGAAAGCTCAAGTTCCACTCGAATCCACTGGTACACCGAATGTTTACTAGAGATTTTCCAGTCAGATCCAACAGTCGACTAAAACGAAGAAAGTGGTGTCGCGATGCACTTCCAATTACCTAAGTGGCTACATTGTTCTCAGGGACGCTACGTGTAATGGTTAAACTCTGCGAGAAATAAATTATATAATAATAATAATAATAATAAAAAAAAAAATAATATATTTTTCCTCATTGTAGATCCAAATCTGGCTGTTCGTTGGAATTGCCAGCTTAATAATATTCTTTCACTTCCTCCTCTTGTTCACATTCCATACTCCAATTTCTTCCTTCTCCTTACTTCTTTACTTACGATTATTATTGTTTATGACAGGAAACTGTCGGTACAGTAAAATAAAAAAAAAAAAATTTTATCAACTTAATAAATTCATGATCTTTCTTCATAGTAGTGAGTATCTCTTCGTTAGTGTTCTTAGCAGTCGAGGGTATTTTCAAAATTCGTCGGTAATATCATAATTCAAAAGCTTGCAATCGACTCATGGTAGTTTTCTTCAAAGTCTACGTCTCACAGACGTACAATAAAATAGACCAAACACTTTAGAATTCGAACTCTTAATTCCAAATTAAGATCATGTCCTGTTAAGATTTTCTTCATCTTGTTGAATGCATTCCTGGCCTGTTCAATCTGACTTCTGACTTCAGTTCCAGATCCGCCCGTAAAGTTCAATAGCGTACCTAAGTATTTAAACGATTCAACTTTCTCCAAGTATATCCCAGTAATATGTATTCTTTGTTTTCTTTACTTTTAAAGATATTCCATATTTTTTACTAATCTTATCTACTTGTTCACTTGTTCTATGATCAGTTTTAAGTCTTTAGCACTACTAGCTATTAAAAATGCGTCGTCCGCTTATTGATGTATTTTCCACCTATTCTGATGTCTATTGTGCTGTCTTCCAGAGCTTCTTTAAAGATTTGTTCTGCATAAACGTTGAACAGCATTGGTGATAGGACACAACTTTGTCTCATATTGAGTCTAAAGTAGCATTTTGATTCAAAGAAACAAGAACATTCTGGTTAAGATATAGGTTTTTAATTATTCTACGGTCTGCTGGATTTAATATCTCGGACAGTTTATGTCTGCACTTGGATATGTCTTGGCCGATGTAATCAAGTTCCTGAATCGTCGATTAATAAGAATGTAATCGATTTGATTTCTTATTATTTGTTCCGGCGAGTCTCCAGGAACCTTCCATGTGCATAGTCTACGTTTTGGAAGCTTGAAAAATGTGTTAGTAATTATAAATTCTTGGTCTTGACAAAATTCAATCAACCTTTCACCTCTTTCATTGCGGTCTCCTAGATAATAATTCCCGGTTACTGGACTACTACCTTCTCCAACTTTAGCATTAAAATCTCCTAAGATAATATTGACATCCTTGCTTTTGGTGGAGTTCGAAGTCATTATCAAAACGTTATAGAATGATTCTATTTCTTCTTCATCACTATCGGCTGTGGGTGCATATATTTGTATCAAATTTACATTTACTCAACTGCTGTTTAGTTGTAATAAGATAATTCTATCGCAAATTGGAGCCATGTGTTTCACTGTTTTCGCTTTATTTTTGTGTATTAAAAATGCGACACCACTTTGCCGTTTTGTGCAGGTATCAGGAACTCCAGATTAATGGAAGACGTAGTTGTCGTAATTGATTACACCTGTTGCTGGCCATCTTGCTTCACTGATGCCGAGTATGTCTATTTTGAGACGAGATGCCTCCATGATGAGGTTCTTCAACTTTTCTGCTTCTAACAAGTTTCTTACATTCCACGTACCTACATTAATATCCTTCTTGGCGAGAGCTAACCAGGAGATTATTCGCACCCCTGCTTCATTAAAGAAGCGCCTTGGTCTCAGGGCCATTGTTGATATTTGCTTCGTCATGATGATATTGTAGGGAATAGTACAGCGGTGGTTTCCCTCTTGCTTTCCGCTAGATTTTCTGTCAGGGTTTACTCCCTTAGCCTTTGGATAAAAACCCTAACCACAAGGAGGAGGTAACGGTTTAAGGTTTTTACGGCGACCTAAATCCACCGAGGGAGAGAGAGTCATAGGATTTCTGCAGATTTTTAGTGGACAGGTCTTGAAGCTGTCCATCTGCATCCTCGTGTCTCCTTACCCTGTCGCTATTGGAATCGTCTGCTAGACACTTAAATAGCCTGCAATTTATATGAACTAACACAATCAATAGCGTACTGCAAATCTGATACATAAACTGTATGACACTTCGGTTTACATTTTCCTCGTTATAACCAATTCTAGTTCCTGTATAAAATTTAACTTTCCTTGTAAGTTTGATTTTTGTCTTTAGAATTTCAGCTGTAGATATTGTTTGTAGTAATTTTGGTGCAGAATGGTAACTTAAGGTTTCATTCCAGTTGGCTTTTTCCTGTTCATAATGAATTTTTTTTTTTTATTTTTTGTAATAAAGGTCACAATTTCTTACGACGATATTCCTTCAATGATGCACAATACTTAGGCACAGTGTAATAATCTATAGCGTCCGTCGAATCATCTTTCCTCATCGTATAATAATTCTTAATACCTAAATGTTCAGCTTCTAATTTTAAATCTACCAACTCAATATTAGTCTTAATTCTATATACAACCGGGTAGTCAATATAAACACTTTTATTTCGCGTTTCACTACTTTGTCGTATCGTAATACTCTATAAATAATATTTAGAGCTGAAAAAAGACAAAAGTCAAACTGGAAAGACAAAGCTAGATTTTGAAAGTATTTTCAAATGACCCACTTATGTACTACTACTGAGTCAAACGATTTTCTAATCATATGTACATATAAGTGTTATATAAATATTGTCTGCGAACGTTTCCGTTATTTTAAAATATTTCGTTATTTGGATAAGTAAATACTAAATGTCAGTAGTCGGTGACCTTAATACGAACTAACGTCTACCAGAAAGATAAAATTTTGTTGTTGGCCGTTTTCACAAAATTAATATATCACGCTGATTTGAATAAATTAATCCCGACTCAACGGTGACCATTTATTATAATTAACGCGCAACCATAATCTACTAGGTCTGTGATGTTTAAAAATGAAAGTAAAATTTAAAAAATTCCTCGTTATCATTATTCATAACGAAAACTTAAAAAAAAAAGTATATAATATATGTATATATATATATATATATAATATCACGAGACTAACACACACTTAACTAAGTAAAACAATATTAAATTATTTATATATGGGGGATAAATTTATATATATATATATATAACCATTTTTTATAAATGTAATTTCGTCATAACATAGAATCGAATTCAATTATAAAGGTTAAATTACGACATGGAACATTTACACACGTGTATTTTACCCGGTATAAGCATCGTATATAAAAGACCGATTTTCTAGAAATAAACATAAGTGTATTTATTTTATATATATTGGTTTTTTCTTTAGCTTTACTTAGTCTCTTACGTTAGGTCTTTCACTTTTCCCAACCTATTATTTATTGTAATTTAAGTACACAGTATCAAACAAGTGTCGGATATGATCTCGCGTTTGTGTATATGTATGTTACTTGCGTTCATTGTTCTCTTACGATATATACGGTATTATTCTCGCTATAGCTATCGCTATCGTCGTATTGATTACTTCTATCAACTTTGGCTGTGGTGAGATAATTACAATTTATAAACAATTGTATATTTCTATTATCATTATTAATGGTATTAATACTATGCTATCGTCGTCCGCTACGTCGATTCCACGAACTAAAACGAGTATTGTTGTTCGGTGTTTCTCTTAGTATTGGTCCTGCTGCCGTGCTACAGATTGTGTGCACGTGTGGTAGGACGATACCTATCGTGTGTGTATAAACGCGTGTCTATTCAACTCTTTCTTATCATTTCCTTATCTTATTTTCCTTTCCGAACTATGTCGATCTCTCGATCCCCTGATTCTTCAAGCACTCGGTCGGCTATTACCAGAATAAGGGTAAAGATAAAGCTACTCACCTCTCTCTACCAGGCCAGGGACTTTAAACGACCCAAACGAAACTACGGGTTTATCTACTGTTCCGCTATCAGTGAATATCGCTGATAAATCAGTCAACTCCTCTGATTAGCAAGTATTACCTGTTACTTAGACATATGGATAATTCATATAACGCTACTTATTTACCCGTGTCATCGATAATAAGGATGATCACGTATGTAAAGAAACTAGTAACTAGCAGAGTGTTAAAAGAAAGCATTCTGCTTCTTTCTCGCCGCCCCATAAATTAAATACAGCTAATCGCACATCACCTAATCCTAGCACTATACATAGGTATCAACCTTTTATGTATCTAGATATACTCGGTTCGTAATTACTCGAGTAAACAATTTATACATTTGCGATCGCATACTGACGGGTCCGTAGTTCTCCAGGAGGAGCGTATCTCCTTTCTTATGAATTAAAATAATGACTTCTGTATATTTCCCAGCATAAGGTATTTCGCTTTCTTTTAGGCATCTATATATATATATATATATATATATATATATATATATATATATATATATATATATATATATTTTTACTTATCATAAAACGAATAACGTGTTAACTGATTAGACTCCGAAGAGAATGTCATCGACATCTTCGTGCAGGTAAGATCGGAATTTTCGTTTTCAGCTCATTTAGCGAGTCTATTAAAAAAACGGTATAATACTAATGAACATTACACTTTAGAAGGAGAGTATGTCATCCGAGTATGAAGGCCGGCGTAATGAAGGTGGCGTCAGATTACGAAGGAGCGTTATCAGAAATAACCAGCAAAACGATATCAAAGATATTAACGTTGGGGTTCACATGAAGTGATTTCTATTCGGCGAAAGAAAAACGACAAAAAAAAAAAAGCAAAAAACAAGAAAAGCCAACTGGCTGAAGATTACGTCCGATAAAGATTTCCATTTGGTAATATCGTCGGCCGTTTTGTGCATATCACGACCGTTGGAACGGTCGCCACTGCAAAATGTGTAGCATAACGGCCGTTTTTAAGTTTCTGCTTCGTTTCAGTTCTTACCCCAGCGATAGAGACTGACTACAATCGGAACACGTGTTTCGAATTTTGGAGTTTTCATCGAGCAGGCCAGATGGTGCCTTCTGTTGTCGCTTGTACATAGAGCGACGAGAAATTCTGACGCACCGGAAAAACACAAGACAACACGACCGATATTGTTTTAACAGACGAGGAATTTTGTTCTTATATGAAACATTTAACAGGTTTGTAAGACGAGAGTATTCTCTAAACCTAATTCTCGACTTTTCGTCTTGAAAAAAAAAAAATAGAAAAAAGAAAAGAAAAATATTTTCTTGTTTTAGCCGATCGTGTAACAAAGAAAATTTTTTAAATTTCTTTATTTCATTAAAACAAAAACAAAATTCGATATAACGATACTACGTGCTTTAATATTTAAAATATTTCTCGTAAAATCACGTATCAAATAATAAAATCATACTACACGAAGATACCGCGCTAAATCAGGAATAAGAAGCTGCCCGATATTCAGTACTAATGCGAGACTGCTCGATCGATGAAATTAAATATCGAGCACAAACTGTTTCTATAAAACGCTTTATTATAATCCGTTCGGTTACGTGGATCAGAATGTTGTTGCAAGTCCTCAATAACACGAAGAGTGTACGATGCATTTAGTCGAATCTATTAAAGAAGATAATTAAAGTACGTTATAATCAATCGATATCTGAATACAGTGCTAGTTGCGAGAATTGGAAAAACTGGATATTCTTTTTACGCCATTTTCGACCGACCGAAGTTCGACGATCAACAAAGAGCTATATTGCATTTTTTGGACACCTCTGCAAACTCTGAAGATGTCTTCTACCACCGACGCATTTTGGTTCGTTATTTTCCTACGGAAGGAAGACACTTTTTACGTATCCATCATTTATGGTTTTACCCGTATAAAATATTAATTATACGTAACAAAAGCCGGCCCGAATTTCATTCTTGGCTACAATTAAAACAGAATACTTTGATTTACCTATAACCAAAAACTTAAAAGGGAAAACTAAAAATTTGAAATAAACAACAAAAAATACGTTAAAATCACTAAAAAAAATTATTTATTGAAAACTCGCAAATCTTTTCGACTGTTAGGCCATTATCAAGTAAATATTTAAAAATATTAAAAATATAACATGAAAAAATATTAATTTAAGATTACAATTCACAAAACAATCAGAAAAATGTATAAAAGTATTAATAAAATAATCTGACCGTGAATTGCATGTCTCAGCTCCGTATTGCAAGACTGGTATCGCACACATTAATTATACAGCTTACTTTTAACGCTATTTGGTACTTTTTTATTTTTGAAAACGTTTCCTAATTTCCCAAGTGCCACCAGGCGAGCGATATTCTTCTTTTAGTTTCCAGCTGCAATTATTCTTATCGATAGTAATCTCCTGATTATTTTATTAATAATGTTCTTCACTTTGATGATTTTTTGCGAATTATAATCTTTTTTTTTTTTTTTTTTTTATTTTACATTATACCGGTACCAATTACCATAAACAATGGCGATCACAATAAAATATGTATTAATTTAATGTCTCCAACAAGACATTAGATTGCGATAAGAAGATAATGAGTAGGTGTGGATAGAAAATTAAAATTAAAATATTACGATACGAACAATAAGATAGATAATATAAGTAATGATTTAAGAATGTGATTTAAAAGTATAAAGTTATGTATGATTGATAAAGAATATATCGTGCGAGATAGTTCCCGGTTACTCCGGTTACTAGGTAACCGGGAGAGCGTCTCGACACCATTTTCGTCTGAGTCTTTTAGCTGGATTGCTTGGAAGTCCTGATGAGTGCATTCTGGTGATATTGGGATTACTGCTATCTTTGAAGTTGATAAACAGTTTTATGTAAATATCCCGAACAAATGGAATGTACAAATCGTTGTGCAGAGTTAAGTTGGAGACATAGAATGGCGCGTACGTGATTACACGAAGTATCTTCGACTGCTGTTGCTGTATTCTGTTCAGATTACTTGCGCTGGTCGATCCGTATAATTCGATGCCATAACGCCAAATTGGTGCAATCATTGTTAGATAAATACGCCTTTTAGTTTTTAGATACAAGGTTGACCTTCGTCCCAGCAGCGGATGTAACAGCCTGGCACGGGCAACGACGGCTTTACGAGTTTGCGCCACGTGAAAGCGCCATGTAAGCCTTCGATCCAGGTACATTCCGAGATAACGTACGAAATCAACTTGTGGGATTACGTTATTATTAATTATTATAGGTGTATACTTAACTGATCTATTTGTAAACATAACATGTTGACTTTTGTGTGAATTAAACTGTATTCGCCATATTCGCCAACGCTGAGCCCACTGAACTATACGATTTAGGTGGTTCTGCACAGCAGAGTTCGCATGTCTGACGTCTGAATTCGATGCGAGGATTATGTTATCAGCGAATGTGGGTAGTATTGTTCGATTACAGGTAGGCAGATCTGCTATATCGTATATAAAAGAGGTCCAAGTACACTACCTTGCGGAACCGATGCTAAAACTTCATGTTCCTTCGAATAAGAGTTGTTCTTAAAACAATATTTTTCCATTTTATTTTTTTTATCTTTCTTAAATATTTACTCGATAATAACGTAACAAACGAAAAGCTTTGTGATTTTTCATTAGGAAAAATTTGTAGTGATTTTAACTGCTTTTTTGATGTTTATTTTAATAAAAGTCACTACATTCCACATTCTAACTCTGTTTCTTTTCACCGTAGTTAGTAGGATTATGTAGCGAAGTTCGTATAGTTTTACAAATAGTTATGTCACTATTTTCAGGTGCAACGCCGGAAGGTTTCTAACACGCGAAAGATGCGGCAATAAATCGACTGAAGTATAAAAAAGTTTTCTTAAAACAGTAAATGTTTGGTCACAAAAACGTGAAATAAGTATGATGGAATTATGGAAGGGAAGGCTGAGAGAGAATAGATTGCAACTATGGGAAAAATAAAAGGAGAACTTATCTCCCTGTAAAAAATTGACGTGGTCAAATTGGAATATGAACTATACTAGGAAGAAAGAACATAAAAATAAGGAAAATTACAGATGGCAACAGATGAGGCATTCATGATTCAGAGGTCTATCTTTGTGATGTAGGATGGAAGATGTGACCAGAATAAATGGAATCCGGGACGAGGCAATTCAGATTGTTATATATTGAGAAAAAAAAAAGGAATATTAGGCTGGCCGAAAGGATAAGAAGAAGTAAAAGAAAAAATTATATTAAAAAGTCTCATTCATTGAAGTTGGAATAACAAATTACGATCACGTTTAATTATTTCATATAAATTAAACAATACATTCGAGACAACAAGAATATACTTTTTTTTTTTTTTTTTTTTTTTTTTTTTTTTTTTTTTAAAGCGAGAGGTGGAAAATCTTCAAAAGACACTGATATAATAAAAAAAATTAGTTTTTATTAATGCAGCGTATAAAAACATACACTGCAAGGGAGCCAAAATCAGCGTGTGGGATTTTTACCCACTAAAAACCACCTCCCTCTATAGAAAAGGGTGTTTTAATATATTGATGGAGTTCCCGGCAAAATGCAGAGTCCTCCACACACTTACATTAACTTATTGCGATGGAAAAAGGGATGGGATTATATAGTCCCTTCTTCCATCAATTACAATAATTAAAAAGTTTATGACAAAACTTAAAAGAATAACTTAAAATAACAATAATAAAAAATAATAAAGAACGAAAAAATTAAACACCAAAACATTCGTATAAATGTAACTACACCACAACTGAAATAACAATTAGCCTCAAGATGAAATAGAAAAGTAAAATAAAAAAAATTATAAAATAATAAATAAATAGAAGAATGGTATCTTATACCAATTGAAAAATAAAATTAAGTACATTATAAATCGGAATTACTATTAACAATACAAAACAAAATAATCTGAAAAGAAAAAAATAAGACAATTTTCAAAGCAGTTGAACGGAATAAAAGAAAACTTAAAAATTAAATAAAACCTTTAAACACTAATTAGAGTAAAGTTAAAGATTAAAGTTAATTAAAATAAAAAATAACAATAGTTGACCACGCTATAAAGGCTACACCGGTCCTGGGTTCACGGTCGACTGAAGGAGGGCCAATTGAAAACTAGGAAAATTTAAATCGCATTACCTGTACTGCCAGCAAGAGAACTAATAAGAATTAAAAATTTTGTCACCCTACACCAGGATATAGCGCTATCTAGTGGAATAATTAGGAAATGTTACTTTTATTTATATTTGTAAGGTAGCGGTGTAATAGAACAACAGCTGAAAAGCTTAATAATTATGAAAGCATAATGAACTCCCGGTGACATCGTCAGTGTGTAGAGTGTGAGTAAATAATAATCAGAAACTTCTTACCTTGTTATAAATCTTGGCAGGAATTTGACGATGAATTTTCCAGGAGGCGTTGAATATTTCGCCGGCATTTACGTTACACGGAACGTGTACTGACACAACAATATAACGTACCTGTAAAAAAAGAGATAAAAACGGATATATTTGTTATTTTGTTTTAAGTAAAAATTCTTCATAGAAAAATATGTATATATCTGAATTCGCTGTTACATGTTGCAAGAACAACGGTTAGTGGAACTAAAGAAAAGTCGAATTTTGACGATACAGATTCAGGATCAAGTACATGTATTCCTTCCAAGTGTTACCATCAGGTCGCTAGTATCCGATTTACCTTTCTGAAGGAAAAATATAAATAAATATTACAAAAGTGTAATAAGAAGGCTGTGTATTCGCGTGAGAGTCTGACAATTGAAAATAAAAATTTATACCTTGAATAATAAATATAATTAGAATACTATCTAACCGAGGGATAACTCAAGCTAGAAGAACATAATAATTGATAAAAAACCAATAAAATACAGCTAAGGTATAAGTTAATCTTATTCTTCTTCTTTTCGTATCCGGTTCGCTTGGGATTCATATTTTGTCGCACCAATATTCGGCCAGGATTTTGGCTTTTTCATTTGCTAATTGTAGATATCCGATAGATTCTTTTTACAATCTAATATGTGTTGTATTGTCTGGCGTTCTCCGCATTGGCATTTAGGGTCTTCCACCAGGACCCATTTTATCATTTCTGATGCTGTACGAAAACAGCCTGTCCATATTCGATTTACTGTGCACTATATTGGCCATCTATCTTTATGTCCTGGTGCGAGGAATTCATCTGGCTGTCTCACTGGGTTTGGATTAATTTTTTTACTCCACTAATTTACCCGTTCTTTTTCGGGTTGAAAGATTAATTCCTTGGTAGTTTTCATGAATATGCTCCTTGACTTCAAACTGTATGATACTTTAGTTTGACCGTATATTGAATGCCTTTCGTCGTAGATTTGGGCAATTCTTTCTTGTCAGCTATTACACGGCGTCTTATGTGTGGTGGCCCTATACAATAAGTTAAAAATAATATTCAAGGTTGTACTAGAAAAAATCATCGGAGAATGGATATTATCAGAATGTCACATTTTATGAATTAATTACTATATATTACGAACACATTATTCAGTTTTAATGATATTTGAAAGAAAACATGGTAATAAGGAACAAAACACCGAACGGATGACGAATATAATAAATAGATATATATGAGAGATGCACGAAATAGAGAATGTGAGCAAAACAATTGCAATATTTCATAGCTCATTTAAAACAAATGTAGCTTGAAAGATAATAAACGAATGGATGATTTAAGTGATATGAATATCGGAAAAGATAAATATTTGGAGGAACATTTTTAAAATAAATTGTAAATTGGTCGAAAATTTGAAGGAAAAATTGAAAATGAAAACGGACAAAATATAAACGGAAAACTTATATCAAGGTCTTAAATAAGGTTTAATTTATTTAACCAGCTGTCTTTTCAACAGGTCGTAACGTAAGATGATCGGAAATATTATAAAATATTATTATTGTTTTACACGATTTTAAATACAAAACTATAAAAATTCTCTTACCGATTAATCCTTGAGAAGATCGATCTGTAGCAATTTCGAACGGTCGACGTAATACCGACGATAAACCGCGCACTAAAACGAATACGCGGACTAAACGAAAACGTGTAACGTAAAGCCGGAAAGCGATCTTGCTCATCAGTAACGGCGCTGTAATATAAAGAAATTGATTAGTAATCGAGGATGTTCATCCGGGAGTTCAAGGGAATAATAGGGAGGGATGCGGTAATTTCAAGATGCAGTCGAGAAAATAACATCTCCTCGGCTGCTGAATAAGAAGGTGGATGAGCCTGAGTAACTTATCTTCACATCAGCTGAAAAACGTTATTATTAAGAAAGCGTAATGAACTCCCGGTGACATCCTCGATGTGTAGTGTGTGAGTAAATAATAATAAGAAAATTCTTACTTGGTTATAAATCCTGGCACGAACTTGACGATGTAGTTTCCACGAGGCGTTGAATATTTCCAGGCTTTACGTTACACGCAACGCGAACTGACGCACAATATAACGCACCTAAAAAAACAAGAACAAAAGAAAAAAAAACTTAGTAATTTTATTGGATTTAAGTAAAAATTCATCTGAATTATATATATGTGTGTGACATGTTGCGAGAACAACGTTCGGTGAAACTAAAGCAGAGTCGTCTTTTGACGATATATATTCAGGATCAAGCACGTGGTTGTTTTTTTCAAGTATTGCCATCAGGTTACTGGTATTAGATTTACCTATCTAAATAAAGAATATAAATAAATATATCAAATGATAATAAGGAGGCTGTGTATTCGTGTGAGATTGTGCTAGATGAGGATAAGTTTTTATAAATTGAATATTAAATATAATTAAATAGCTATCTATTCGGCGGCCAAACATATACTAAGGTGCCACCTTTGGCATTTCAGACTAATAGCTAAATGGCATCGATGGACGTGTGTAGTTATATGGGATATATTTTCAAAAAAAAAACTCACGTTATTTGTAACGATTCGTAGAAAATTCCTAATATACAGATATATGTATAGGATGATATATTAGATTTATTGTACTATACCGATTATACCTATGTAGGTCGTGTGCAGAGTGAGAGATACAAAGGAGAATGTGCTTAATGTGGATAGTGTTCGGAATATTATCTAATATTTTTCAAAATAAAAATATAGCAAAATTGTTTGAAGTGTCCGAGAAACGTGTCTTACACGTATCAGCATACAAAGCGAAAAGGTGTAACTTTACAAAAGACACAATCGTAAAAATAAGGTGAACACAATGATGGAATTATTCTTATTATCGTGTCAGAAGATATAGCAGAGAGCAGATAAAATAAACTTAATAAGTACACTATGTATTTTACTTTGAGTGTGTCAAACAGGGATAAGATTTTATAAATTTAACAATAAGGAAAATACCATTTATACTTATTATATGTATATATATATATATATATATATATATATATATATATATACACATATATATATGTATGTATCTATGTATCGATATTTGCTTCTCTGTTTTAGCGGGGATCTCTCACAAATTTTTCCACTATCGTTAATTATATGTCTTGCGCATCCATTTCTTTCCAGTTAGTTTTATTAAATCATATTAATATCTTACAGTGGTTTTTGCTTGCTGAAGTCCTCGTTCTAAACTCCATCTTTCGTCTTTCATTTCTGTGTGTGTGTCACATCCAGTTCTATATTTTTAGTACGATTCCCGGTGAAGTGTCTTTATACTTCCTTCTTCTACAAAATAAATTGATTGATTTTATTCTGTCATATTACTAAAAATACACGTTTGTTAACTAGTTTCCATTTTACTTAGTAAAATGTTGCTAGTAAATAATTTGGTTTGATTTGTTTCACTAGTCTTACGTTACGAAATCTAAATTTTTTTCAAATTCTAGCTACCCCAGATCTGTATTATTCCTTCCAATACAAACCCACCTAATCACAAGTACTCAATCGTCAAAATTAAAAACTTGTTCCAAGATTATAAATTTACTAAATAGAATGTTGGCTGATCGTTTCTTCCGCGTCTTACTTGGAGATAAAAGTAGCAGATAGCGGAAAATAAACAATTGGCCCCATTGCTTTTTAATGTATACTTTCAAGGTTTTCCAAACATATTAAATAGTACTACATTTAAAAACACTGATTATATTTCACAAGATAACAACATTGACGAATGTCGGAGGAAGTTGCCGACGGAATTAAGTGCATATGTGAAAAAATGTAATTTACGACTAAATCCGAACAAAACTGAAGTCTTAATAATAGGCTAGTAAATACACAACTGAAAACTGAACCTGACAATGGATGGAATGCCACTTAATAACACGAAGAATCCAAAATATCTGCGAATAACATTAGATCGTTCGCTCATGTAAATCACATCATAAAATTAGAACACGCGTAAATATCAAAAGAAGATTAGTTCGTACATCGTGGGGATCAACAGCTAAGACTTTACGTATATCTGCTTTATCATTAGTTTATGCAGTCCGCTATATTGTTCGCCGATGTGGATGAACAGTTGCTACGTGCAAAAAGTGGACGGTCAGGTTAAAGAAGTAATACGTATTATTTGAGGAACGGTACGCAACACACCGACCCCGTGGCTTCCGGTTCTTACAAACATCCAATCACCTCACATTCGAAGAACCGATTCGTTGAAAATACCCTCAGTAAAATTCAGCGAAAACAAAAAACTATTAATTACGGAATTTATAAGAGAAGTACCTAGAGTTATATTAAAATCTAGGAAATCCCCATGGATAACTTCGGATCAAGCACGATTTGCACTCAATTGTTAAGAACAATGTACCAAGGAATGGAAATCGGTATGTAATTCCTCCACAAATGGAGCCCTCGTCGAAAATCCTAACTTCTAGGAAAGGAACTTCGATGAAAAGAATGGTGACTTTTGAATAAAATTTGAACTGGTTATAGCAAATGCGGCCACCTCCTGCAGAAGTGGGGTATTTATTATTCATATAGTTGCTGTTGCGGACATTCCAGGCAAACAATAAAACATATCTTCGAAGAATGCAAAGTATACTCGGAAAATGGAATTACGATTGAAGATTTACATAATCTGCGCGGTGATTGTTTAGACTGGTTTTCCGTTTAGAGCTCGGGCTATAAATCAAAACATAACATGATATGATACTACTCCGTTGTATATTACATACGTGTGTATTCTACGAACTGGTTCAGATTGTTTTTTAAGGTTTTTCTTAGACATTTTACTTATTAGAAACTCCCGAGATCTATTATTTCCTATCTTGATGGATACTTTATAAGCGTTGGAATTTAGCACTGTTCGACATTTGGCAAATCTTGTTTTCGATCCAAATATAATTGCATATTTACTAATTACATTCGCAATTATTTTAGAAAGCTTTAGGAGCTATTTATATATATATATATATATATATATATATATATATATGTGTGTGTGTGTGTGTAAAAGGAATTCATGCGAGAAGAATAGAAAATAATCTCAAACAGCTTTCAACCGCAATGAGATGTTTCGAACTGTCTTGTCAAGAGATGACACATTTATATGGATCGCAAACCTTCGAAACAAAGGCGGCGAATGAAGAAAAAAAGAATTGGGAGGAAGAAGCAAAACACCATTACTCATTGTATACCAGAAAAAAAAAACTGAAAAGACGATCACAACGTAAATATTTAAATGCATACGTAGAAAAAAATATAATAGGTTATCGAATTTTAATAGTTTCAAGTATCATTGATGACTAAAGTACGAAGGCTGTTAAAAACAGAATTTCACATTAACGAGGATTTACCAGCATACCTCTTTCGGTATAATGAAGAAGAAAACAACATAAATATTAGAAAAATGTAATGTGTGTTGTTGAAATAAGGTTATAGGACAAAATCAGAAACTCCGATACATGGAAAATTACAAGGTTGGAGTACATTGTAACCAGCATATCAAGAAACAAATGGAATTGGCGAGGCATGCAGCAAGACTGTAGTCATGCCCTGGAAGACGAAAACAATGAAAACATCCAAGAAGATAGTCTGATAACATAAGAAAACAGGCGGGTAATACATGGACACGAGGTTCCGATTTTCTTTGTAGTAATCTTCCCAAGCATGTACAAGCCGTGTTTTCAAGTACAACCTAATTTATCCTCGAGACAGTGCTTAAATTGTTGGCGACACGGACACTTATCGTTACAATCGTTCCAATGCCAACACCAACGAACATACTCACACTACCTTCTAAACCGCATTTCGAAATTCTGTCCCGAAGATACCGATGCATCATAATCAGCCACATCTTCTAGGAACCTTTGTGCAAACTGTAAGGACAGTCACTTCTCAGTAGACCGAAACTTACCAACTTAATAGTCAGAAAAACATGGTTTTTGATAACACCTCTCGTACAAAAACTATTCAGGAAGAAAAATGTGTTTTGTGTCTCAAACGTTTACGTATTCCGATATTACCAATTCTAGAAATGTTCACGCGTCATATATATTTTCTGGCAAAACGTGTTAATAATGGACGATAATATTTCTCCTGTTATGCCTAACTTTCCAAATTATTCGCATGTATTATATTTGAAATGCGGCAGACCCTGCGATTCGTCTAAAGTCTGTTGATAAATTCTAAGAATAGTAATACTCCACAAAATTAACTTCGGGAAGACGGCAATAGTGCTCATGGGCAAGTTGTTCAAAAAAATAGTCTCAATAGCATAATGTTTTTGGGCTGTAACTCTAATGAACTCAGAATTCTACCTACTTTGTACATTATAGACTAATTTAACACTTCTGAAATGATGGCCGCCATACCATCATTCTATCTGCTCTCAGAACCTCAAACGCCTTTGATATTCATTTAATATCTGCTAATCTTTCACTGTACACGAACGAGGGTTTGTCCATCACTCTGTTCTTGTGCGTTACCACCACCCACCTATCCACATTTATCTCGACCTAAACCGCCTTTAATCATCGTATTTCCTTTCAAACGTCAAACCCTGTAATAAAAAAACAGAAACTTTGCTAGCGGGACGAGCCTTGTTTCTTTTATTAAAACTTTTTTGTTTCATATAAAAAAGAAAGCCTAGAAAAATGTTTAACCTACATTAATCTTAATTCACATGTTAAGGATAATACTAAAATTTTGCTGGTAGCTCGTCTGTCAGTAATCTCTCATCCTAGTACAATTTAGATTGTTATGATAATTTTATCGACATCGTGGTCCCTTCTTATAGTCCTAATGCATCTTAACTTTTCCCTTTTTACATACACGAGCATACTTGATATCCATAATTATATACTCTGAAATGAAATATTCGCTTTCTTTTAACAAACCTTTATCTCCTGGTTGTGATGTTATTACACATCAAATTCAGCTCCGGCTTCTGTCATAACTATTCTACTCCACTATTTCAACTATTTTCTATCTTTAGCTAAGTATCCAGGTAACTGGTTGATATATTTAGCGGTATTTATTAATAAATCCAATACATCCTCTGCTGATTTTTCAGTGTCTTGCCGTCACATTTGGTATCTGGTATAAGGTAAACATTTCAGAGAATACTCAAAACCGGAATAAACTAGTAGCTTGAAAATAACAATCTCCCTTCTGATATGTAAGATTTCGGCAAAAATATGAGCTTCATTACAGGTGAAATATACGTCTTTTATTACTAAAGAATATATTATTTCTTTCTTTCTGGATATTATAAGAGCCTTCAACAACGTTTCTAGAACAACATTGCAAAATTCCCTAACAGAACTATCTACCCCTGATACATTTATTAACACCATTTGTAACCTATTTATTAACAAAAACCTCATTTTAATAGATTCTTTTTTCGGCACGCGCTGTTATACAGCTCATGTCAATCTATCGAAAGGGTCAGTATTATGCCCTGTGCTTTTCAACATATATTTACTAAACTTTTTAAAAATACCTCTAGCTGATAACATTACTACTTATGGAACAATTTATCTTTAAATAACAACCTACCTTTGTTAGTTTCAAATTTGGAATCATAATATCTTTGAATGTGCCTTTATTATATTTTCTTAACGAATAATACCTTCTTCTATACCAGTGTTATATATAAATGAATACTGCATTCCGTTCTCACACTTTTATAAATATTTCGGTTTCATAGTAAGTGGACTACTTATCTACAGCAGGTACACTGATTATATCTACAATATGTACTTAAAAGTTTAATAAATTTTACGTTTTAAATTTTAACTTTATTACATATACATTAGATGTCGTTATACATTAGTAAGTTATAACTGTTAAGGTATATACATAAGGTACTTAACATTTTTCATTAATCAATTATTCATGTATTCATGATGTTTGTTTATATGTTTTGTAAATATATTTCTTTCTTCTTCTATCTACAATAAGGCTATATAACGTACTTATTTCCGTAACATACTGGGACACAGTTTCGGGCGTTGATTTAATTATAATTATTTTTTCTACGTCGGATGTAAGTGTGGAGCTGACATCGCTAATGTCTTCGTTATTCCTTCCTTGAAAGTTATTAGAAAATTTTCCTTTTTATTCATTTCTTCTTATTTTCATCGCTAAAACTGTTGCCATTTAAAAACCACTATCTATTAATATTTCCCACGCATTCCGCTCCAAACATGATTTTTCGCTCGAACGCGAAAAAGCTGTCTTTTGGCCTTGAATTTATCAACCTTCAATAATCATCTTACTCCCAGTATTTATAATATTTATAATCTGGTTGTTCAACTGTATGAGTTGGGATACATGTTAAATTTGGGTCGATGTTCGCAGTTATAATGCTATTTTTTGGAATGACTTGACTGATTTTTAGGTCAGAGAAAGGTGTACTTTCGTTGCGTACACAGCTCGCTTAGGTCTCGTATCTGTTATAAAATCACGTAATAAAGAATACTGGGAAGTGGGAACATTATCAGTGGTGGATTTACGCCCAGGCCCGTGAGACCTAATGATTTGCAGGCGGCAACATTTTCTAAATGCCAAAATTTTAGAAATGAAAAAAGTAAAGACAGTCTCCTTTGAAAATGAGTTCGGATTAATTTTTATACAAAATTTTCTATAGAATGTATAATAATTCAATTTTTTTATTTACTTTTCAATCTGTGAACAAAACACGTTAATTTTTAATAGATCAATTACGGTCTTTATCCAGTGATATACTTTACTTTTTGTTCCATTAATGAAATTAACCAGATGTGTATAAAGCGTTTAAAAATTACTAAATATGAATAACTTCGAAATTTGTTTTCAGTGTTAATTAAAAATAACTGTAGATTTACGTGTATTAAATACCATTTCGACATTTATTCAAAAGTCAGAACATTTAAAAATTTATTCCATTTTTTTTCCATATTCAATTTTTTGAATTATAGTATAGGGAGAAAACACCTTGGAATTTAGGAATATCATTAATATATAATAAAAACAACAAATGTCCCCTAATGCGCTGCCTCACGGAACGCCTACATTAATGGTCTTTCTTCGATGATGCGGAATACTCCTTTATAACCCTCACGCGAAAGCTAATGCCTGTATTCGTCTACGGTATGTACCTCGCACTTGGAAGATTGCGAAAATGATCATGATTCACAAACTAGGGAAACTAACCGAGGATCCTGGATCTCACCGGACGATTTCCCTACTACCTATCATTGCTAAAATTTTTGAAAACATTATACTTCGGACAGTTATTGTAAACAAACATTTGATACCAGATGTTCCGTTTGGATTTCGTGAAAAGCATGTAACTGTTGAGAAAATTCACCGTGATAAACTGTCACTCAAGCACTTGAGAACCAAGAATTTGCTACAGCAGTTTTTCTAGATGTCAGTGCTGATTTTGATAAAGTTTGGCACCTTGGCTTAATTCACAAAATTAAAAGCTATTTTTCACCGGACTTTTGCAGACTACTCATGTCATACTTAGCTGATTACATCTTGAATCAAACTACAACGCACTAAATTAACATTCGTGCTGGTATTCCACAAGGTTCTGTACTTGGTACTATCCTCTTCCTACTTTATACTATGGATATTCCTCAAACACCTGAGACAACAACAGATCTTTTTGCCGACGACACTGCAATAATTTTACATAGTCGCAGTTATGATACAGCCGCATGTATCCTTCAAACAGCTCTTGACAATATTTTAACTTGGGCTCATACCTGGAAAATTAAACTAAATGACACTAAATCAGTACGAATTGACTTTGCTCTCCGACACCATGGATACATTCCAACTTATTTAGATGGTAAATCGGTTCCAGTTTCTAACTCTGCTCGCTACTTAGAGGTCTGCATCTTGATTATAAGCTCAATTGGCATGAGAGCATATGAGATGAAAACACAAAATATTGGACTTTCTGCTCTCCAACTTTCGATGGCTTCTTCACCCTCATTCTGAGCTCAGTCTCGAAAGCAAGATGCTCATCTATACTACAATTTTCCGACCAGCATGAACCGCAGCCAAATCCCGAAATTCTTAAAAAATTTTAAAACAAGTTTATGCGTATGATTTCAAGAGCACCTTGGTTTGTCTCGAACTTCAAACTTCGCACCGAACTCAAAATAGATCCAGTTTTTGTTATCATTCAGTAGAAGGCAACGTTGAAGCTTATATTATTAGATGATTCTAATGACACCCGTCGGCTGAAATGGAAACATCAGCTGGATCTTATTAATAAATATTTTTTTTATTTTTAAAAAAATAATTTAACTACTAGTGAAATCCTTCTATAATTAGTTATGGTAACGTAATTTGTTTTACAGTCCCAATAAAATCGTTATTCAACAACAAAATAAGGAAAAAATTAAAATTAACCTCTGGAATATGACAGTATATTATCAAATATAGCAGAACTTAAGCGTATGTATTATAAACAAAATATTCTAATCGGAATATTATGTGAAACTTGGTTAAAAACACGACATACATTTCAACTTAAACATTATAACATTATCCGGCGTGACAAATCTAATTCATCCGGTAGAGAATCCGCCGTGCTCATTCATGAATCCCTCACTTATAAACTTAATTTTACAGAAAACATTAATAATAAAATACACCGTTAATATACATGTACAGAAAAATACGATAACTATAGTGACAACATATGCGGCACCTAAACATGAGGTAACTTTCACACAAAACGAAAGTTATTAAGTGAAAAATTTGAACGATCGATACGTAATAATGGGTGATTTAAATACCCACCATACTACATGTGCTAATAGTAATAATAATTTAGACGGGATAGAACTAAGGCAGTTTATTGATAATAACAATTTAATAAATATGAATCTTAATAAATATACACGTATAACCAGAGGCGAACAACAAAATTCCAACATACATTTAACATTATGTACGGCTAATGTTGCACTAAATTTGTACGGTAAGTATTCACAATGACCCCCGTCGGAAGTGACCATTTATCGATTACAATAGATTAACAACAAAACAACCAACCGGCTATATGAAAATGCTTTAAAGTAACTAATTGGAATAAATATTATATCGGTGCTTTAAATGAAACTAACGAAATCAATATAGAAGAATTCGAAAATGAGAATTTTTCAACACGGTATATAATAATAAAAAACATCATTATAAATGCAATAGAAACATCTACACCCACGGTTAAAATTAATCTAAAACAAAATGAATATCCATGATGGAATAGTGAATGCAATCTAGCAGTTGCTAAACGAAGATTATCACTGGCCGAGTTTAATCGACATTTCACAATAACTAATTACAGTAAATTCGCTTCGGAACAAGCTAAAACAAAAAAATTAATTAAACAGAAAAAAGAGAAGCTTGAATACTGCGGAAGTCTTACACCTAAATGTAAGTCCACACACATTTGGCGCAAACTGAAAGAAATACTTAGTGCTACATCCATCGATAAAAATAAAAACATTGACACATCCTGGATAAAAAATAAAACAATACGAATGCATTAATAATAATGAAACTAATATTCCAAAAACAAATCAACATGACGATCAATTTTTCAAAACTCCCATTTCATTTGATGAATTAGAGTACAGCTTAAAACATAACAAAACTACTGCGGTAGGAGTAGATGAAATCCCTTGTAGAGCAATTCGAGAATTACCAACTGAAACTAAACAATTATTGATCAAATTTTATAATAACTCACTAGAGCATACATATATACCAAAAGAATGGAAATAGCATATAGTTTGTCCAATCTTAAAACCGGATAAGAAAAAATCCGACCTATAACATTACTAACGTGTATTGGTAAAACTATCAAAAATATATTAAAATCAAGATTAGAATGGTGTTTAAACAAATTTGAACTACTATTTAAAACCCGATATAAGTTTCGGAAATCATATAGCACTAGATACCTATCAGTATGTTTAACGCTGTAGTGATCTCTTAGAGCATATTTATTGCTGATGTGTAATCAAGATTTTACTGTTTTTTCATTTGTCTTCCTAAAATGAGATGACAAGTGAACACACAAAATACGAAATAAAAATCTGTTGTACTAAACGCATGAGAGGGGGGTTGGCATCTATTGGACGTCACACGACACTCATGTTATAAAACCAGTATACCTTTCTGGACGTTATGCAAGTATTATACGGTATAGATATGATAGATAAAATGAGTTCGCTATATAATTGTTCAAGAAATATAAAAAAGTGGCAGATGGTGGTATTTTACTAAACATAGGTGGAATTAATGTCCAGATTATTTTATAGTTATAATAATATTCAAGGAAATATGATGAAACGTTAAACTTTCTTGAGAAATTTAGCTATTTCAGAAACAGAAGACCAGACGAAAATGCGATGTACTTTGAGTGACATGCAGAAAAGTTAAAAAGGAATCCAGAAGACAACGCAAGTGCAAGCAGTGACCCGTTGGGCGGAAACAGTGTTACATATGCGCAAGAAAAAAAATGTAGAATAACTCGTAATTTTTGTAAACAGTGTAAAAATTTTATCTGCTTTGAACATAGTAAATTAATATTTAAAAATTGTTCCTAAAATAGATTGAAATTAATATATATATATATATATTTGTATATGCATAAGTAATACAATTAATACTTAATAAATTTATAAATAGCTTCTTATAATACAGAACATCATATTATTTTACAAAAAAATAATTTTTATGAAAAATGATCAAAAGAAGGTGTTTTTTAATGTGGCGCCTAATAGACGCCACGCGACCACATGTTCGTTAAATGTGCTCGACTACTGCAGTGTCAACACGGATATACAAATTACCTACTCTCATAACCACTATATGATTGCGATGTTTATTGATATTAAATGAGCACAACTTAACAAAACTGACAGAAATTATGACAAATTTAGGTGTCTCTGATTTAGCTAACCGCCAACTAACGGTAAAGTTTCAAAATCAGTTATATGATACGGCCCGCAGCAACAGAGGAACCTCACAAAGATTAGTTGCACTATACACTAAAGAAATTGATCAACTGGATTGTAAAAATACTAAAGTATGGGTGGTGACGTAGTAATATACTCAATAAACACAAACTGTAATGTAGCAATAAATAACCCGGAGAATAAAATTGAACAATTCCGAAACATTAGAAAAACAAGTTAGAACTTGAAATATCGCTAGAAAAAACTAAAGGTAGAATATATACACGACATCGGATATTATCTACATTAATAAAACTATATGGGAAAAGTATCAAATTCACCAATGAAAACAAATATTTTTGACTTACGTTTGACAATAGATCTACTTGGTCTACTGAGATAAAGAACATACAAACAAAACGCGAAAATGGACTTAATATATTACGAATGCTGAATGGTATCAAATGGGGCAGTCACCAAAAAACAAATACACAGCCTTAATAAGATCACACGTAGATTATGCTGCCATAACAATGTCTTCCGCTAATAAAAATTGAAAACGTAAAATACAAAATACAGCACTACAATTAATAACCGGAGCTTTCAAAACAACTCCTATTCACACATTGCATTATGAAACTGGAAAGAGTACAATCGATCTACGAACACAATTTATAGCTGATAAATATATATACTAAAAACTGAAACAAATGTATGCTATCCACTTAACATGACTATTATGGTTAACCAAACTAGTTAACAACGATTACCGGATGAACAAAAGTACACCAGTATTAATCCACAATAGGCGTCGATTAATCGATATAAACCCATTTAATATAACCAAATTTATTATAATAAAAATTATTTCTGTACACTACAAAATACTCACGTAGACACTTAGCAAAGTCTGAATTTAAAACTGTTTACCTCAATAACAAAAGCATATTACAAGACATCATAGAAATGAAATACCAGAATTACGAACAGAGCAATATTTCAATAAACGATAACATAGTTAATAAAATAAAACATAAGAAACGCAAATCTAAATTATGGACATTGTGTCACATTCAATAAACCAGAAATGAGTTTGTTGATAAATTAACGCGGAATGTTACAATCAATCGAAAATATTAAAAAATTTAGTACCACCGGACAGAATATATATACCTATTATTAAAATTAACATAATAACCAAACATAAAATGGAATTTGAACGTACTAGTTTACATATAGGAAAATATTACTATATTGTTCAAAAAGACCAACGTATTAAAAATACGTGGTATACCCAGACTAATCAAAATTTAGAAAGCGCATACACAAAACAGATTACACATTGCAAGACATCTTAAGAAAATTAAACATCTTGAATTTAGACAGATGCAAATTCTATAAACACAATTATGAAGAAAATATAAATCACCTTTTATGGCAATGTAATACATTTCAAACCAGAGGAAACAGTTTATAGAAAGACTAGTTCAGCAATACCATACGCTATCTATCCATATAATAACGATATTGGCCACGCTGGTTCATGCGGCACGAGATAAACAGAAGTTTTTTCAGACGGTCAGCAACCTCCGACAGAAGATTGATCTACAAGAAAAATAACGTAATTTTTAAAAATACGCTTTAGGACGAATATGTGAAAATTTATCCTTTAACCGATGTTCATGTCCTAAACGAAGATGTACAGCCGTTTTTATTTTTAAAGTTCGATGATTATCATATGCAATACGTAATTATTTAAAATAAAATACCGGGCGGCAGTTTTCAATTAAACCATCGGTTTACAATCTTTCATTAGTTAATGTAAAAAATCATATCCACTCACAAGAACACATTTATATTAAGATGGACTTGATATTTTGTTAATCTTGAACGCTTTTTCTATTTAAAAATTTAGTACTAAAAATTTCGTGTGTTTTTTTTTAAATGAATATCCCACATTTATCGTACGAAGCAAAAATTTTACCTTTTGCTAATATGAAATTGTTACGCGCTACACGGTACAACCACTATGACAAAATCGCTTATTTTTTGTAATAAAGGATATTTTGTCGGCATAGATGATCTCAATTCTAAAAATATTTATGAAATGCATTAAAAATTATCTAGAATCATCTGAAAACCATTAGTGTAAACGAAATACTATTACTTCCTTTAGTTTATGTCTCAAACACGGCGGTACTTATCAAAATTAACTTAAAATTATTTATTACGCTATGTAGCAATTTTATAATTTTTTATCAAAAATTCGTAACTTACGACTACTCGAAGAATTAAGATCTAGTAATTATATTTTCGTAAGATTTCCGCTCGAATATTCGTTACACAAACTAATCCGACTAAAATGTATAAAGTTAATATAGTTTAATTTACTTTTAAAACGATAATCCATGTTCAAAATGTACAAATATTTGATTTACAGAAATCTAATAAATTAATTGGCAACCTCGCATCGTTTAAAATCCCGTATTTCCATTTACAGACAGATTTTTTTACAGAAAAATCTTTTAATAAAAAAAAACTACGATATTTGAAGAAATATTTTTTCTTTAGAATGTTTGTAGCCACAACCAACAACGATTGTGTATATTAATCGAATTTTATTTATAAAGAGTTCGTATTTCTCTATTAAATTTTAAAACGCAAGGTAAGCATTGTGTGATTAAAATTCGCAAAGAATAACGGAGTTAGTAAAATTTTAAATAATGCAACTACGTAGTTCACGTTGAATAAATTCTGATACCGACGATGAAGTTTATTTTGTATATAAATCCAAATTCTACGATACTGAATAATGTCGATTCTCGTAAAATGCACATTTATTGAAAAATATTAAGTAATACAATTAAGATTACTTCGATAAAGTTCCCCTACTCTATTAGAATATGGTGCGTAGTTAATGGTTAAAATAAATTATAACGTATAAATTTTAATATCCAACGTTCACTTCGTAAAACATAACCGAAATTTAAAAAAAGAAAAAAAAAACGCAATTTCTACTGTAAACCGAAATAAGGCGGTCAAATTTTAGAATTTCAAAAATTTCACTAATTCGAATGTATTCATACTTATTTTATGATATATAAAAATATACAAAGAAAAGAAACTTACCCTTACATTTTGTCCACAGAAATGTATACCAAATAAATTATACGCGCAATAAAAAGATATATGTGTAAATTAATTTACGTTACCGAATAATTTTAATAATTGTCATTATTTTCCAACAAGCACTTTTTAAAACGTTTCGAAGAACTGGTGGATGATTTTCTTCATAGTTTAATAAACACGATTGTAAGATTAAAATGGCCGACATTATACGCGGTAATACAACACGGTGATCAAATTACAAGTTAATACAAAATTCCGAACTACGACGTTTTAAGAATTTTTAAAAGCACAAGTAAAAACGAATTCACTATCTTATTTCGTCTCTATCGAATGGTGGGGTTCAAACGTACACAACTGTCCGCTTAACACACAAACACATTCGTGTGTATATATATATATATAAAAGTGTGCATCGACACATACCAATGACTCAACGAGACATTAATCACACTCATATTATTCATCAGATCAACAGCATACGGAATTTGTTCAAACCAGGGTTGCCACAACGTCCATACTGATTTTTTTTTTTTTTTGTGAAGTATAATAAAAAATTTATTAAACTATTCGAGTGTACTATAATTTTTATTAGTTTTTTATTATTGAGAGAATTTCAGTTTATACAACCACCACCAAAATTAGTCATTTTTCGAACACAAATCACATTTGCATAAAAACGAATAGTGACGGTGTTTTGTTGTTTTTTTTTGACGGAAATTAAATTTATTTAAAAGAAAAGCGGAAAAAGTTAGTAAGTAAAAACACTGATTGCCTAAATATGGACGTAGTTTCTCGCCAGTCTCTTCCATTTGTTCCGGTTCTGGGCTTTAACTTTTCCTCGCTACTTGAGTTATATAATAATTCCAACGATTCATCCTACCAATGTTTCTTAAGCGGCCACCATTCCAACAATCGTATTGTACACCTCCTTCTTTCTAACTATACATCTGCCTAGGTCTAATCCAGTTTTGGCCATTTAGTCCATCACGTTATAAAGTCCGGTTTTCTTCCGTGTATCCAAGTATTTCGCTTCCGGTTGGAGTATCTTATGTTAAATATTAATCTTTCCTGCATTATTTGTGCCCTTATTATGCTTCTAATATTTATTTTTTTGGAAGTTTGTAATCTATATGTTAAAAAAAAAACATCTGTGCCTTGCAGCGAATGGAAGAAGTAAAACTTAAAGACATTTTCACTAAATTCCATAGTTTTTTCTTTTAATTTTTACGCCTGTGTATATATATAAACACACACAAACACATATATATATAACAATAATCCTACTTATGTGTATAAACGTGGTCTGATCATGGGTGCTGGTAGCGCGGTAAATGCGAACGGGATATGTATATACACACGTGTATTATACACACACATATATATATATATATATATATATATATATATATATATATATATGGATATCATCATCGTCCTATGGTTCGTTGCCGAACGTCGTGACTAACTATTGTACCTTTATTTTTACCTACAAACTGAGCTAGCATTCAAGGCACTATGCGACGCAGATGCGCGCTCATATTATGATGTTATACGGGGTGAGGTGCCATTGCCTTTTCCGTGATAATTAAGAATTAAATAACGATGAAAACTTCCTATGTTGCGTCTTGGTTTCTAACCTCCCGAACCATCGAGTTGACAGTCGAGCACTCTATCAACTACGCTACCGCGATATATATATATATATATATATATATACACTGTTGCTTGGTTGACACACCTAACGCAACAAAACATGGTTAGACAGGCGGTATATATAGTGCGCGCGCGCGTGTGTATGTGTGTATTTAAAAAAAAACGTCAAAACGCACTATTATATAATTTCCGCTTTAAACATATTGGTATTTAGTCGTTTTTAAAATATATAACTTGCTTCACGAAAACTCTCCGCGCCAATGATATCTGCATCATGTTTGTTCTTGGACGTCACAATTTGTTGCCCGAGTTACACGTAATCGTGGACTGTTTCTGCTACTGTGTTATTTATTTCATTCGGTAAATATTTTCGAGTATTTGTCATTACTTTGATCTTACACAAGTTTATTTTTAGTCCTATTTTATTTGTACGCGTGTGTAATTCGATTAGCATCATTTATTTGAAGCTATTTTGCGCTAGTGAACCTTGTTATGTATGTCTCATTATGAAATTAAGCTTCTTTCTTCTTCTCCTTCTGTTTATTAGTGCTACATCATTTGCAAATATTAGGTGTGTTAAATATTCTAAATCAATTCTTATACCCACAAATCAATTTCCTAATATTGTTTCCAATGCGATAATAAACAGTTTCGATGATAATTTATCACCCGTCTTATAGTACCTCTTTTCATTGGTACTTTTTAGTGGTATCTGGTACACTTTTTTCATCAGCTGTACGTAGTGCTTACTAACTGCGCACAGATCGTTCTATTATAGTAGCCCATTTTCCCGCTGTAATTTTCTCGCATCGATTTAAATTGGCAGTTTAATCGGACGCATTTAATAAAATAGTTTACATTTACCGCAATTGTCGTGTCTAAAATATATTTAAAAAGGGTATTTTTGTAAAATTCATATTTATTACAGCTGTGTTTGCCGGCGATAATGCCATTCCTTGCAAGAGTGGTAATCTACGGAAAGCAACAGGAAACCAAATTTTGATGCAAAACAGCTGTTAGATACCGATGATAAACAAGCGCCGTTTGAAGCGACTTGAAACCACGTGACTTGGTCGAGTTTTGTAAAATATTAACATCTATAATATGTTAGTTAGAAGCCTTGTTCAACTAGTGTCTTCATACCCAGTTTCTTATGTGTTCACGTAAGAATATATTTCGTCTTAATAATTATAATACTTATCGAAGGATCGACTTAAGATTGTGTTAGTTTAATACCCTATAGGGTTATTTTTTAATTAAAATATATATATATATATATATATTTTCACGACACCCGTTTTAAATAAATTTAAAGTAGTTTATTAAGTAAGTAAGTTTGCATAATTCCTCAGTTGTCAACACCGGTCCATTAAATAAGACCTTATTTCCGTTTCGTACAACAATACGATAAAGAACTTACGTTCCGCACTAAATAGGTGGTCGAAAATTTCCGTCTGATTTGAATAAAAGCTTTTAAAAGTGCACCTAACCTGAAAGTTGAATGTTTACTATTCTTAGGTGTGGTTAATGGGTCTTAATAGAATACAACAGAAGCCGTAGGACAGAACGCGTGCGCTAGTTCGAAAAGTTGAGATTAAGTCAATTAGAAGTAAACTTAACTTAAGATGAAAATATGATGGCGATTAGTTGCAACGTTAGCACCATCACGTTCGTACTATTAAACGTTAAGAAGGTGAAAAATCAACCGCCACCACCACTACAATTACTACTACTAGCATTAACAATAACATTACCGCTACTATTTACTATTGCTGGAAAATTTCGCACCGAAGTGAAAATTATCACCGAATATATACTACTTTGTTTTACTTCTCCAACATCGTCTAAACTTTCAAGAACTTTCTTCTAGATGCTAGGTCGTCACAAAATTTGCCCCCTCAATTAAACTTACTAAATAGCATACGCTCTTATTATAGTCCGCACTCTTTATTTCTCGTCGGTTCGAATAGGAGCCGAGACATTACTAACTTTCTAACTGGAACAAGAAAATGATAGTAGTAACCGATTTGAACGTTACTGTAGTGAAAACAATAGTTAAATAGGAAATTCCTACGAAAAATGAAAATGGAAAGATACATAGAGGCACGTGTGTATGTATATCACGTGTAAAGTGCAAACGCGCATTATTAATGATCGAAGTAATCGTTTTAATTAATTTCTCATTATGAAAGCGTCGTTCCGTTGCTGAAGATGTTAAAGGAAACCCATAAATCGACATAATAATTAATAATAATGAAAATGACAATGACATGAAAACAAATAAAAATGGTTTTTATTTACTTAAACACCATCCCCACTTAGCATCGTCATTGTAACCAGAACAACGTTCTTTAATAAATAGTCACTCTTCCATCAGGTGCTAGTCCCACCGGCAGAAAAAACGAAAAACGACAAAATGAGTTCTGTATGCCCAAGGCGTGCGGGGTGGTAAATATGAGAAAGTCTAGAACTCATGTAAATGACGCTAAAACGGCGAAAGGTTCATCTGCCGAAGGTGTTACTAACATAAATACCGTTTGACGTTGTACTGTATTTCGAAACAACTTCTTCGATTCATATTTACTTGGAGTATGCAGGCTACTATTCAGCCCCTTCAAAATTGATCATTTCGGCTAAGGGAATAAATCCTTCAGAAAAACCAGGTGACAAGATTTTGCAATATTAATTGCGCTGTAATATATAAAAGGAATAATATACAAGCAATGAATTTGGGACAATTCAGGAAACTAATAATACATATAAAAACGATAATGACAGTAAATGATCGCCTTGTACGCAACTTACACTGTACAACAAAATATGAATAGGGAAGTAGTCGCCTATCTCCGATATGAAGGCGACACTTAATCAAATGATTATATATATTTTATATATATATATATATATATATATACGTCCACGAGATCTGGAAGACCTAAGTACTGGGATTTCCAAAAAAATTTCAAAAATTCAGGTACCTATTGTCGGAAAAGTGTTCGGAAATTTTGTAAAAGACTGAATGATTGTATTGTTACAAAATCTGTACCGTATTCAATAAATATCACTCGTTTTTCTACTTTTAAGAAAAATTTCATTCAAAAATTTTAGTCCCGTTTATTAAAAAACCGTCCGTCTTCACTGGGTCATCCTATAATACCTATACATCGTAGTAATTTTGGTTGTATTTTGTATGTTGTCATTTTTTTAATACACGTATATTTTTTTTTATTTTTTTTTTATTTTTTCTCCCGAAATTGTAGCTTCAGGCTATCTAGCAATCTTTTTGAAAAGAAATTGCGATTGACTTGTGAAGTTCCTTACCCAACGGTAAGGACTTTCGCTAATTGTTTTTTAGTACTTTATATTATTGATGCTTATTCAAAATAGATCTGTAGGTTTAACTCGTTCTAACGCCGGGTATCTGTAGAGTTGTCCAGTAAGGCAACAGCTAAAGCATTCGTGTGATAAGTTTGTCGCCATATTTACGAGCCATTTCTTGAATTTTATCTTTAACGGATGTAACTTGTAGGTCTGTGTGTAATGTAAGATTGCTTACATACCACGGGGCATCTATTATGGTTCTCAATGCTTTATTTTGAAAACGCTGTATTATAGCTGTATTACTCTGTTTAGCACAGCCCCAGAGTTGACATCGGTACGCCCAAATAGGCCTTAGTATTTGTTTATACAATAATAACTTGTTCTCCAGTGTTAATTCGGATTTTCTTCCAATAAGCCAAAGCATATTCCTATACTTTATATTCAGTTCATTTCGTTTGGCTGCTATGTGGTTTTTCCAGGTTAGTTTTTTATCCAAATGGATTCCCAGGTATTTTACTGAGTCTTTAGCTAGAATTTCCTGATTATTGATATAAATATTTTTGATGCTGGGTATTCTCTTATTTGTAAATATTACACGAGTTGATTTTTTTTCATTGATTTCTATTCGCCACTGCCTGAACCATTTTGAAAATGTATTAACTGCTGATTGTAAATTGATTTCAACATTTTCTAAAGACGAATCGGAACAAATAATAGCTGTATCGTCCGCGAAGATAGCGATTTCTGTATTATTTGGTACAGGTATATCTGCTGTATAAATTAGGTAAAGCATCGGACCCAGTATGCTACCTTGCGGTGCACCGGCACTTATTAGATGAAGTTGAGATTCTTCATCTCCATATTTGACTACAAAATAACGTTCGTCAAGGTATGATTTGAGTATTTCAAATAATTAATACGGAAGATGGCACCTAATTTTATAAAGCAATCCTTCGTGTCATACTCTATCGAACGCCTGTTTTACATCGAGAAAAACCGCGTCACATATCTTTTTAGATTCGAAAGATTCTTCAGTAATGCTGACTATACGGTGGACCTGCTCCACAGTTCCATAACCAGATCTAAAACCAAATTGGTGTTCCGGTATTAGATTTTTTGTTTCCAAGAAGTGTTTCATTCGTTTTAGTATTAGCTTTTCGTATACTTTAGAAAGCACCGGAAGTAGAGAGATTGGTCGATATGATGTTAGTTCCTCTGCAGGTTTTCCTGCTTTCTTTGCTAAAATAATTTGTGAAAATTTCAACTGGATAGGAAAATGTCGTAATCGAATTATAGAATTAAATATATAAGTTATTAGGACGAAGCCTTTGCGTGGTAATTGCTTTAATACCCTGGCTGTAATTAAATCATATCCTGGGGCTTTATTCGGATTCATAGTTCGAATTATTGTTTTAATTTCACCAGGAGATGTAAATTTAACGTATTCTTCTGATCTACATCAGCCAGCGGTGTTGGTAGGAATCTTGTTCCAGGATTCATCTGGAAGACATCGGCTAGATAATTTCCAAATTCTTCGGCCTTCTCTAGATCACTTCGAGCCCATTTTCCATCTAACCTTCTAATTGGATGTATCTTCTCTACCGGTCTTTTTAATCGTTTGGTTGCTTTCCAGAGTGAATAGTCGGTTTGAGGAGTGGGCGACAATTTACTTAAGTAATCACTAAATGTTTTGTTCTTATGATTTTGTAGCAGTTGCTTTACTCGCTTAGTTTGATTATTTAGTCTAGTTTTATCCATCGGATTTCTGTTATTTTGCCATAACTTCCGCAATTTCCTCTTTAAAGCCACTTCCCTACGTATTTCTGCTGGATAATACTTAAATGACTCGTATTTCTTGTGATCTGGTGTAGCCGCCCAAGCTGATTCCTGGACAGTTTTTATAAACTGTTTCCACATCCTGTGGCGTTTTTAGTGGAATTTTTAAATTAATTTTATTACTCAACGTTTCTCGAAATAAATTCCAGTCAGTTTGTCTACTGCATAATTTTGGTGCACATAATTTTCGTATAATTTTATTACTTACAAACAGTACCACTGGTGTATGATCAGATGAAATATTATTATCATGGTAAACATCAATAAAGTTTGTTGATAAACCTTTAACCACGAAGAAGTCCAATAAGTTTGGAACTTTCAGTGGATCTCTAGGCCAGTAAGTTGGAGTTCCTGACGAATGTACGGTACACCAGTTTTCATCAAAAGCTAGTTTTAATTGTTTACCACGAGGTACAGTAATTCTCGATCCAAAGTATACTTTGCATTGAAGTCGCCTCCAACTACATAAACATTACCTAATGTCTTTAAATATTTGTTAAATTGGTTTTTGGTAATAACGTGTCTCGGAGGATAATAGATGGGTGAAACAGCAATATTACCTTTCGGATTTCTGTTTATGAGTACAGTAGTCGCTTGTAAATAATTACATTCAAATTTTGGTATTTCATAATGCTTTATATTTTTTTAAATTATAATTCCCGTGCCACCATGCGGCGTTCCATCTGGATGACTTGTGAAACAAGAATCGTACCCAATAAAGCGCACATATTTATAATTAATTAAGTGCGTCTCTGATATTAATAATATATCGATGTTATTTTGCGTAATATACATTTCTATTTCATTAATATGGTTTAAGATTCCGTTAGCATTCCAGGTAACGATTTTTAAGTCTGTCATTTATTGTTAGTCAACGTTGACATTATGGTTTGGATTAGGCTATTAAATAATTGAAACTGTTGGTCCATTATGTCTTTAAGTAGGTTTTTTATTTCTACCATAAATGTTTGTAGAATATGTGAAATCTGTGTGCTATTTGTATCACTAGTGCTGTTACGTTGTAATGCTTCTGAATACGTTTGGTTTTTCCGAGCATGATTAAAATCAACAGCTTGAGCCTGCTGGCCTAATGTGGGCCAATAGTTAGGCTGTGTTTGATCGTTTATTCTAGTATTATTGTGAGATAATTTTAGCGGTGTATTATCACGCGCTTGTTGAAGTTTTTTGTATATTTCACAACCTTTATATTTGGAAGGATGATTTCCTTGACAATTAGCGGAAACAGGTGGTTCCTCACGTTTTTTATTGCACTGACTGGTATTATGATTTCCGCCACACTTGACGCATACATATGCTCTAGTACAATAATTTTTGGTATGCCCATATGCCTGACATCTAAAGCACTGAGGGATTATACTCTTCTTTCGTGGTGCCTCCACTTTTATTTTCATTTGGAGTAGCACCTGAGTTTTATATATTTCAGCGTTATTCTCTTGCGGTTCCAAGTATACGAAGAACAATGAAAGAGGCAATTTACTTATCCTATGTTTGACGTTTGAAATGTTCCTGACTTTATGTCCCAGGTCTTCAATAGCGGACTTAATCTCATTAATGTCTATTGAATGGTGCAAGTGACGAATTACAACCCGAAAACTTCGTTCAGATTTAATTTGATACGTGTGATGTTCTATGCCTTCATCACGAAGATATTTGACTAAGGAACGATAACTATCAGAGTCATTCGTTTTAATTTGTACCCTGTTGTCAGATAAAGATTTACAACTAACCGAACTTAAAGATACACTTTTTTAAATATCATTTAACATGTGGGTGTAATTAGTAACCCCGTAAACCGTTACTGCAGGCGGCTTACGTTCAATTTGATTGTGACTGTTTGACATTTCAGTATGTTGACACTCATCTGCATTAGCAGTGGCTAGAGGCGCAAAACGATTAGTAGTTTTAATCTGATTGTTTGCAGAATCGGAACTGCTCATGGTACATGGTTTTGATCTTTTCCTTCTATTTTTAACTACCTGCCAAGGATGCTTATTTAATTTAAAGTTTGATATATCATTCATATTAGCCGTCGTATTTTCAACAGGCGGCGGAGATAATAATGGTGCATAAACGCGATTAAATGCGTTATACTTTGATTTGTTTGTTATGTATGTGTAATGGAATTACTAGAGCATGCGTTGTTAGTAGTATCGCCGATTGTAGTAAGATTGTTAGTAGTAGAATAATTTAGATTGTTATCACCTGTATGTTACAATTCTATTTTCTTTACGATTTTTTTATTTGTGTAAAATAATTATAATAATTAAGAAAGTTAAAAGATTATTGTATTATAAAATAAATATGAAGTAAGATCATAGAGGTTGGCTAACGATATGGTGACTTCGGGTACTCCTTCTTCTATTTATTACAATAGGCTATCGAAATTCGTGACCGGCTTTATCAAAACGGCGACCGCAGTTGAAAAATAAATACTTTCATATATGAACATAATAAACGAGACTTAATAATTAAATGACGGACGTTTAAATTTTATATTAAAACTTTTAAAATTTCGTTATAAATTGTCGACCACAACGTGGGATTTAAATACATGTCACAATTTTATTATTTTGGTCATTTCAAATTCGTTATAACTTGGCTCTACCACACAACTGGATAGAGAATTAGATAGCACAATAATTTATAATTTCATTCTATATATATATATATATATATATATATATATATATATATATATATATATATATATATATATATATATATATATATATATTGACAATTTTTTTAAAAGTCGATAAACAAACATTCTACCCAACCCCCCATATTCGGCTGAAGAATTTGCAAATAGTTTGAATACCGACGAGAATAACAGGGAGCGGATAATATATACAAACGACATATCTGTATAACACGCGTACATACATACAATAGGAAAGATATAATGCGGAAAGAAAAGACGTAAAGGACAAAGTTGTTCCGGATCGAATTGAATTCTGAATTTCCCAACGGTTTTGTCTCGTACTTAATTTAAATTCACTTACCACCGTTTTGTGTTGCCGCGAAAACGGAAGAGGGGCGTTTATATTTTTCGACTGGCTGGATATAATGTGATATGCCCAACGTACACAAAAAGCTTAATGTGTAAAGAGTAGAGATACATATTATATATATGTGTATATATATATATATATATATATATATATATGTGAACAGCTAGATAGGTAAATAGATAGTTTTAGATAGAGAGAAACGGTATTAAAAGTTTTTGGGTGCGGTACATGCGACCGCTGTTTTCTCTTGTTCAGAAGAAGAACGGAGCATTTTAATGGGATCGTAGTACTGCGCTCGCGAGAAAATTCTTAAGTTAATTTCGTCGACTTGATTTATACCGTCCTAATATAAACAGTCGGCATAAATTGTTATTTATGCGACGCTTTCTTCTACGGCTTTTCTCCTACGAACGACATGGGCAAAACGAAGTCAGAATGATAAGAACTGAATAAGAAGAATTAGTTAAAAACGATGATGATGATGAATATGTAAGGATAAGAGGAAGTAAAATAAAATGAAAGTAAAAATAAACGAAGGTAAATGAAACAATAATCGAACTGTAAAAATAATAAATGCCGATTGCGATACTGATAATAGTAATAATAATAATAATAATAAACCAGAAAGAATAAGTTAAAATCGCTAAAATTTTTCTTTATGAAAAATCACGAAGCTTTACGCCATTATCGAGTGAATATAAAAAAATATATAAAAATGTATAGAAATTTATAAAAATATAAAACGTAAACAATATTACCTAAATACACAATTTACAAAAATTATCAAAAGTGATAAAAGTATATTTTTAAATCATCTTACACTGAACTAGAAGTTATCCACGGCTTCGCCCTGTGTAATTATTATTTTTTAATACCATACAGCTCACTTTCTTGTAACAGGTTTATATATTATCATAGTCTTATTATTCATTCATTCGCAGATAAAACACACTTTTTGAGAACACAAAATACGCCCAAATTTAGTGACGCCAGGTGACGCATATTCATTAGTTTTTAATATATATTTCACGTCCCGCTTAGAAATAATCTTATTTCCTAAAGAACAATTTATTATTTCCTTTTTTAAATATACTCACCGATCAAATTTCTAAAAATTAAAAATTTACTATTTAATAATCCGGAAATATAGATGAAAAATCATGAAAAAAAGTGACATTATACCACTCGTTTCTACTTTTAGTTTAACATTTACAAACATTCTTATCTACCGTACAAGTACTTAATTTAAACTGGAAATTATTAGTATTTATAAGATATATATATATACAGTACCTGGGCGAAGAAGCTGGGTATTTTCACTTTTTGTAAAATAGAGTTTTGACGGAAAATAGATTTAGATAAGAATCACGAAATATTAAAAACCGTTACGAATGCAACAATTTTAATCGTACTGAATATTATTTCAAAAATTTCGACAAATATTAGAAGAAGCAGGCACCCCTTATGGATTTCTGAAAAATAATTTTGTAATTTTTTTCTTTAAAATGATTCTTCCTTAGATTCAAAAAGATTTGACCGCTGTAGATTTTTTTGTGCGGGTACCTTAAGAGCAGCGTTTACGAAACGCGTCCACGGGATCTGGTAGACCTGAAAACTAGGGCATCCGAAGAAATTTCAAAAATTCAGCTACCCATGCTCAAAAAGTGTGCGACGACTGAATGAATGTATTGTTGCAAATGGCGCTCGTCCGATATTGTGTTCCAGAAATGATTGTAAGCTAACCTTTCTCGTTGTTTTATTTTTAAATAAAATTTTGTTCAAAAATTTTGGTCCAGTAGTTTTTGAGCTATTCAAAAAACAAAACCGTCCGTTTTCTGTGGGTCACCCTATATATATATATATATATAATTGCTCGTTTAATTACGTGTAATGTACGTGTGTATACAGAATTAAAAAACTTAACTTCTGAAATGTCGAAATTCATTCCGGATAAATCAAGTAACTTTAAAGTAATATTAACCACCAATCGAAAAATTGAGGAATAAATAATATATACATATATAACGGCACGAGATTTTGAAAGTTTGATCGCGAAAGAAGACGAATATAATTTAAATATACTAAAGTTATTCTCGAGGAAATGAAAAATCTTTTGGAGGATACTTCACTTAACCTAAGCAGTGAGAAGAGATCGATGCTATAGTTTCTCAATTTTTTTATTTGACCTAAACACAGTTCACAGCAATTGTAAAATATGTGAAATATAGCGCATTTGCAAAATACGAACAATATCATGAAAGCAGACAATAAAGATTAAACAAGGAGTATACCTAAGCGCGGAGAAGATTTAAAAAGTCAAGATTACTATCTTGATAATTTGTTGCAACAAAAAAGTCACAAATTAGTTCGTCTTATAAAGAAAGATGAATCAAAACAGAAACTAGATTGTAGAAAAGTATAATGAAACACATCGAACTTGATGTATAGGCAGCCAACCGTCTATACGGACGAATATACTGCCCACACAACTCAGTGTTACTAAAAACATTCAATACCACCTTTTAATATAAACCCAAAGATATTTCTGTAGATGCTAATTATAAAAATCGCAATTTACAAATACACAAAGTACCGGAAAACCTTTAGAATAAATATTAGAAAGTAGAATTACAATATCTTTATGATCTAATTTGTGAGAAAAATTCTGTGACCAATAAAAAAAAAGAAACCGTTTTGTAATAGTCGACTAGAAAAGTAAATACTGGAAACTGGAATTGTACATAATTGTATCAAGTAAGTATGCTGTTATTAAGTATAGGATGATCGTAAAGAATTCAATAACGAGTAAACTTTTCACGGTCACACATTTTATAATTTTTAATTTTATAAAAAATATTTATGGATTTTCTTTAAAAACTTTAAAAACAACTCATATGCAACATTAAGTGGCGGATTAAACGTATTTTAATTAATTAACGCAAGTAAAAGAAACCTGGGGCGTGCCAAAAATAAAATCAGTTTTAGTGTTGATACAAAAATGAATGAAAATTATGTACGATACCGGTGTGTAACCAACAATAATCAAGAACAGGACAATATAATATTTTCATCGACGTTTCAAAATGTTTCAACATAATTCTACGCAACAAAGTGTATTCAGATTAAAATAAATCTGCATACTACTTTATGTGCGCGATATTCTTCAAAAATTTAAACGATATTACGTCCAGTATCCGTTAAAATGAAAGTTACGATTTTAAGTAGACACCATACTCAGGTATTTGGATACATATTTTTATGACGGATACCTATATCATTTTACTCGCATTCTTCTATATAAATGGAACAATTTTTGTGATATATAAAGTAAAAATAAAATATGCGGAAACTTGAATCGGAGATAAAAAAAATCATTAAAATCAAAACTTCACTGTACGTGGTAAATTAAGGGAGCGACAGTAATATTCTCAGCTCAACTTAAATGCATAAATTCGAATTACATAACAACAGTTTCTAACAATATTTTACTAACGCAATCGTCCTTCAAATTAAAAACCTGATCATTAATTGATTTTTTAAAAATCATGACACAAAAAAACATCAATAAACACACTAAATTCGTAAATTAAATCAGAATCTGCAAACGCTTAGAGTAATCAAAGAACAGTAAAATAAAAGTTACGTACAAGTGATACAACTACAACAATCGTATATAAATTATTATTTTATAGAAATACCGTAATTCAACGAACGGAACTTCGTGCCTATGAAAATTAAAAATTATGTCCATTATGAATTCCGTCAAGTGCAAATTTTATTCAAACGGACAAAATTAAACCAATAAATAGGGAAATAAGGTCTACAGAAATGGCATACTTTTTGTACATTTCAGTAGTATTTGAAATATTTGAAGATAATCAACTGAAAATGTTATTTTAATTTTAAATTGGTTTCAAATTTGGAATATATAAAAAAAGGTATATGAGATAATTTCTAATAGTTTTCATTTTTAAATGTTTGTTATTAAATGTTAAAGCGTAATTTTGATATAACGTAATTAATTAAATATAAATATTTAAAAACACGTAATTTATTTATTCTCCAACGATCTCTTTTTACGTTTTAGTTTTTAGACCTAATGTTTATGATCGAATGATTGAAAATGTAAAACTCAAATAAATTATGTAACATATACTAATCTTTTTTTAAACCGACTAAGCCGAGTTCTGTAAACTTCAGCTGACAGTGATTAAATCTTTTTTCATATATCATAGTGTTTAGTTATAAAGATATTTCATTAATATTATGCGACTAATTCTAGTATTTTAATTAAGTGAATTTTTCACTATATTTCTCAAGTTTTCTAAGTAGATAATCTGTTATTAATTAATAAAGAATTGTGATTAGTTTCCATTATTTTTTAGTTTTAAATCTACTATTATTCTAATCGGATATTGTAGTATGTTTACTTTTTATTTAAATATATAACCATTCTTTTTTCAATTTTTATTATGCAAAATCAAGGGTGATATTAGATCTTAATACGAAATGGCTCGAATTTCCGTCATTGTAAGTATAAAACTAGTTGTTTCCTACATTGTAGATATTATTAATTATATATTTTGCCGAAAAAAACGGAGGAGGAAATTATCTACTGATATTCCGTTATCAGCAGTTGAAATAGTCCCAAATCACGAATCTCAGGTGAGTGAAAATAAATTCGTTCATGTTTGTAAAAATAAGTTCTAACAAATTATGTAATGAAATACGTTTTAAAAAATAAACTATTAGAAATTAAGGTAGATTCCTAGAATACTTGTACACTACCGATTTTCGTTTTTTCTTTTTAAAATATCGAAAATTACTATTTTTAACGAGTTACGAAGTTAAAAATCCGCGGAAACCATTTTTGAAAGTTCTCGTTTTTTCTTTTAATTCTATTTCTAACTAGCCGAGATAAACCTGACCGATTCTAACCTAACCTAGGTATGTTTATAAACATACTTATAAGTAAAATTTAAAAGGTTGACAATTAAAAATTTTTTCCGTGTTTTTTTTTTTATTTTTTATCCCGCTTAGGGAATCAAAACACATCAATTTATCCAAGCCCCAATCGATTCTGAATTGTACAAGTATGCTAGCTGTACGTATACGAATGGGCTAATTTATATTTTTGTTTTCGTTATTTTTCTATAAGCATATATTTGTTTATTTTCAGTATGTACATGTGTATGTATTCACTATGTTGTAAATATGTTTATTATTGACGAATGAAATTAGTTTCTTCTTTTTTTCAGTAAACTAAATAATTTCTTACTAGTTTTAATGACAAAGTGATTTTATAAGCAAACAATAGAGTTCTTAAGTATTTACATACCGTTACTTATTCATTCTGCTGTCAAGAAACTTCAACTTACTAGTAATCTAGACAAGACAGACGTGATGTTAGTTATATACCGCGCAATATTCTATCGGGTAGTACGTTATTCTATATGATTCTTTATGGAATGCCAGGTATAGCCGTCTTTATTTATTATTCCCAGTCATTTATTGTTGCAATCGCAATAATTTTTTACATATACCAAAATCTAGGTCGTAAACCTATACGTATATTTAATTTTTTTGAATTGGCTTTTTATATATTTTAATAAGCCGAATGCTTAATATGATTTGATTTTAATATCGATAATTCGAATTTTGTTAAGCTATATTGTTCTACTGCTCCCTTATTTGATGCTTGTAAAGCAAAAAGGAAATAGCTTCATGTTATAATCTAAGCTAACGTCAAACGTAAACTATAATTGGATTAGTGTCTTGTATGAAGATAATTTCCAACGTATATCATATTTATTAATATGTTGTAGGTATTTCACTTCAGTCCGTTAAAATTATTTCTTACAATCGAAACTAATAATCGTTTACAGTTGATTTACATAAACTAAGAAAAAAAAAATCATAAAAGTATGCGAAAATTGTTTTCCTTAAACGAAATTAAATACTTATTGTACGTACAAATAATAAAGATGTTTTCACACGATCTTACAAAAAACAACCATCACGGTAAATTCGATTTTTTTTTCCTTTCACAATTTTACGTAGGTTACATCCGACTGGGATAACTGGGACAACAATTATAATAGTAAACCGACTACAGTAAACGAACATATACAACTATATCGGATGCAAAAACAAGAACAATATATATTACAAAACAATGCAGAAGCTGTTACAGAAGAAAATCCGGTTGATTTATTCAAGGTGATTACGTAGTAAGATATTTATAATTATGATATTCGCGAAAAAAATTGTAACAATGAATTGCCTTTAAAAATTACAATACGGTCTTAATTAAAAACCACAACGTTTTTTCTTGTAATGATAGATAAAATATGTATATATATATATTTTGTCGTTGCCTTAGGACATGGAACCAGAAATTATTCCGCAGCCAGCCGTCGTATTGAAGCCTACAACGGAAAATAATTACGAGACAAATAAGAGTATCAGACTATTTGCGTATGATGCAGTTCCTGTTAAAGTGAGTTTTATGATTTTAAATATTTTTTCCACCTCCCTTATTATTATTATTATTATTGTAAAGGTTTAATGTTTTTTGAACGGCAACACCTTGTCGCTGCAGCAATTTTGTCCTATTTATAGTCGGTGTTCGACCTTAATATATTCAAGCAACCATATACACTACTCATTATAGATGTTCTTGGTCTTCCTTTTGGCTATAACTTTAACCTCTCTTATAAAACAAAATAACAGGAACTACATGGCGAGCACCAGCAGCAACATTACGAACCTCAGCTTTCAGCTTTGGCTCTAGTTTTTTTCGGCAGCAGAGTACGCAGCTCAGGTGTGGCTTAACAGCGCCCATGTTCACAAAATTGACGTGGAATTGAATTCGGCACTGAGAACTATAACAGGTACTTTGAAATCCACGCCAGTAGCATGGCTTCCGGTGTTAAGCAATATTATGCCACCAGACTACCGACGAAAAGAAGCGGCGATTAAAGAATGGGCGAAATATAAACAAAGTGCAGAATTACCGATACATCAGGACACAGAGGGAACAACTCGTTTAAAGTCGAGAAAACCAGTATATAAGACTATAACAAAATTAATAGACGAAGATTTTAATGGAATTAAAGAATGGAGAAAGAAATGGTGTCAAAATAATCCGAATAAGAGAGGAATCATTCGTAATCCAGATGACAGACCGCTTCTGCCGAGAAATATCTGGACAAAATTAAATCTCTTCCGAACAAAACATGGAAGGTGTGGAAAGAAAATGAAGACATATGGACTCAGAGACGAATCAGCTTGTGACTGCGGGGAACCGGAGCAAACAATGGAGCACATCCTGATGGGATGCCAGAAGCGAGCTCTGAAAGACGGTTGCGAAGACTGCAAAAGCTTGATGTTATAATATAAGTATAAATATAAATATAATTAAGTATAGATAAGTTAAAAATTTAAAATGTAGATACCATTGATATACGATTAAATAAATAATAAAACCTCTTATATCTTTTATAAAATTATTAAACTACTTTTCTCATGTATTTCTTCTAGGATTTCATTTCTTTCCAAGACGTTTTTGTTATTTACTAATTTTCCCAACCACAATTGAGCACACTCCAAACGTATGCTTTTATATTTAAAAAAAAAAAAAAAAAAAGTCGGACGTCTATACTAATTTTGTTAATATTGATTTTTGTTATTAAATGCACATTCGGATTTTCCTATTCGTCTTTCAATACTTCTATTCTCTGTTATCACCCTTTCTAAATAACGTGTTTCTGCGACTTGCTCCGATTGAGTATTACCTAATTTTATGTTTTTATTTTTATTTAGCGTGTTCTTACTGATATTCATTAGGTTCGTTTTCTTTTTATTAATATTTATTTCCCGTTTATTTAATTCTTCTGATAAAATATAAAAATGAACAATTTTTTAACAGGAAAACGAACTAGGTACGTGGGACGACGAACAGAATAATTGGGATACGGAAATCGACGATAATGTAATACGTAAAGAGGCACGTAAGTTAGACAGAGAACGAAAAATGGCCGAAAACGCCAGAAAAAAAATAGAAAAGGAACGAGCTAAACCGCAAATGTTAATAACTAAAATATATTAGTTGCGTATTTCGCGATATATTAATCGCCTTGAAGAGTAGACATTATGTTTAGTTACGGTAACGTTACATGCCGGTTCGCGTTATATGAGTAGGCTCATATATTACATGATGATATTTATATATGTGTTTATTTATTAAATTTTCGTAATAAAGAATTTTACAATTTCAAAATAATCTAATGGTTATCAGTTTTATAATGATATTCTAGTGGGATCGATAATCGGGAAAAAAATTATAGGATAAATAGTAAGTTTTTTTTTTTTTTATAACTTATTAGCATTTTAAAAGTGATATTCCCGTGAAATCAATAGTAGGAGAAAACACATATAGGAACAATTAGTGAGCTAATTATTTTTTATAACGCTCGATTTAAATTAGAAAAATATAATTTATATATATATATATATATATGTGCTTATTTTTCTATTTTTTTTTCTTAAATTTTCGTAACAAAATATAATTTCAAAATAATTATATTAGTTAGCATTTTCATAATGATATTCTGATGGGTTCAATAATATGAAAAAAATTATGTAATAAATTAGTAAAAGTTCTTTTTTGGGGGAGGGGCTGATTTAAAATTGAAAATACAATATTTATTAAAATTTATTAGAAAATATGTATTCTAAGTTTCTTTGATAATACCGGTCAACACACACATTTTGCTGTCTGCTGTTTTTGAACGCTTTCCTATTGTTTTGTAGTTGTCAAATCGAAAACAGCTGTGGGATTTCGTCTGTCAGATTTAATTTTGTGGATACGCTGTATATCATTCTTTTAGAACAAAACTAATTTCTTTGCTAACACATACATATATATATATATATATATATATATATATATATATATATATATATCGGGTGATAAAAATAAAGTATTTACTACACTCATTAAAGAATACAAATTAAGGAATTTATTTCACAAAGCACTTATCATTTAAAATTGTTCTTTTATACGGCTTTCTGTTATGGATTTAAGTATGTAATTCTCCCTGCAAACTCCAACAGTAGTCGGCCAGCATACAGGTCTCCCATATTCATTGATATCGTTTTAATGTCCTAATGAAATCGTTCTCCCCTATAATTATCTAGGTTTTGTGAGAATCGATCTAAATGGTTGTAATGGTATTACAGCCGAGAATATTAAAGTTAATAATTTCTACCAACTCTGTGTAATTTTCTGCTTTATGATTGCCAAGAAAATTCTGTACAACTTTAACAAATGAGTATCAAGCATTAGATTCGATCTCGTTCATTTATGCGATAAATTGTGAATCTGTCTTATCTGGGGTCATCAAGTATGCTCGTTTTAAGTTTTTAAATGTTAATGCTAAGAAATTTACGTGTCACCTTTAACGCCTACACAAATTGTTTCATACGTCAAAACTTTATATACAAAGGTGGAAATATGATCTTTTCACGAATCATGAGGTTTATTATGGGATAATTTTTGCGAACTCAGTGTGCTGATCCTCAGCTCGCTATTCCAAAGACATCAATGATATTTTGTATTTATATTTTATTGTCCAAGAAGGAAGTTTACCATTTTTTAAATCGCTCGAAACCATCCACTGATATTCTCTATACTTAATTTTTCAATACTAGTGATATAGTTTCATATTCCTCTTTCAAATTAATAGAACGGCCGATGGGTATTACGCGATACTTGTTACGGTTATACAAAAGAATACATTTTAAACTACGTTTAAAGCTATCAATAAAAGAGAACACCGTTCATTCGGTATGTATTCTGATAAAGCCATTGCTTCTAAGTCTTCTTATATTATTGAAAAATACCAAATTATGGTAAAAAGACAGCAGGTTATTTTCTTTTAATCTGAAAGCAAATAATTCTGAAGAATTCGTTGAACGGTTCGGATCTCGCAGAAATCGTTCAGTTCTTGTTAACTGAAACGTCTAGATTTGTCTGCATTTGCTTTAAAATCATTATCACTGTCTGACTGCAACCGCCTTCAACGGAAACTGATGGTTCATTATCATTTTCTGATAGTGTAAGCAGGTTCCGAAATAATGGAATAGGAATTTTATCTGAATGCGGTACCGATCTTCTTGCTTAATTAAGATCGAGATATGTACATTTTCATTGCGACGATATGCTTTTGATATTTACCATACAAAAATAGAAATCATAACAGTTTTTCAGTTCCCGCTAAACCATCGATACTCCGAATTTTAGGTCATTTCTCTTTTCATTTGTTTATTGTCGCAAATTTTATACACCACATGTGGAACCCAACCAATATTTATTCTGGTCTCCTAAGTGAACGCCTAAATAACAAAAATAACGTCGTTTCATAAAGGCAAAAATAAATTTTCTACTTTCTTTTAAAGCCTACTCGTCACACATATAACAAAAAACATTGTGGTGATTCACACGGCTATGTTTGCTTGTGGAAGACACAGTTGAAGATTACAAAACACCGAAAATAAAATCAAACTAAAAGCACAACACAATAGTAAAGTGAACGAACTGGATACACTAGTGACAGATTCCGAGTAATTTCATAGATGATATAAGTGCATCTGTAACAGGAGACTGTAGAAAACGAATGCGCAGTAAATAAAAATTCACGTTTTTAAGAGTCGTTATACCGTTTTATTTTTTTTAGATGTTAGGTCGTACTAACGAATTGTAAAAGGCAGATGTAGTATAATAAATCCCTTTTGTCTTTTGGGCTCGTCTGCTTACTCGAAAGAATGAGTACCGAATAAGTATAACAAATCTAAGTTGCGCGGTTATTAGCAATAATCTAGCATTAGATATTACATTTGCGTTTAGGCCTGTAAAGTACCATTATTTCATTATTTGTGCCTTTTATTTGTATCTGGAAAGCTAGAACTGTTACAAAAAAAAAAAATAAAAAAATAAAAAAAGTTAAGTATCAGCACGATAACGATATTCAAAATCAGTTAAAAGTTTGATAGCAAACAAAATTTTTATTTTGTTCACAGTAATCTATTAGCATTTATAAAATGATATTCTGACGGGATTAATAAAAAGGGGAAAACGCAAATTGATTTAAAATCGAAAAGTACATCTATTAAAATGAATTACGAAATATTTTTTTCGAGTTTATTTATAATAAGAATATTAAACTTCAAATGGTTAATTTCAATCGGTTACTTGTATGTCAAAATTTTAATAGATTCGTTTTTCACATTTTTCAATGAAAAAAAAAAAAAGGTCAATTTTTGGAAGCTTTAAAATTGAAAACGATGTTATTAGCTTATTTAAAATTATGACACGTAAATACATCATTACATTTTAATAGATTCGTTTTCCACATTTTTCAATGGAAAAAAGTAAATTTTTGGTAGATTTTAAAAAATTAAAAACGATGTTATTAGCTTATTTAAAATTATGACACGTAAATACGTCATTATCAGTTCTTCATCTATAAGCGAGCGTTAGTTTGCGCGAATTCGTAAAAGCACAAATTACATCCTAGAGTTGGAATTACGAGCTTTGTGGTTTGTTTCACATTATAGCATCACGTTTTAATTCTAGATAATCGTTTTTATTTATTTATACGATATTATCTCGTTATCAATTTCGTTTTTTTTTCTCGTTACTAAATACAAAATTATTATGTACGAGTGTGGTAAAATGAGATGATTTATCTAAATTTTTAATTTGCGATCGATATTTTACAAAAATTTTATTGTAATTAAAAGTTTTTATTATTATTATCATCATCATCATCATCAGTATTATAGGTAGTTTTTATTTATTTATACGATATTATCTCATTATCAATTTCGGTTTGTTTTTTTTTTTCTCGTTACTAAATACGAAATTATTATGTACGAGTGTGGTAAAATGAGATGATTTATCCAAATTTTTAATTCGCGATCGATGTTTTACAAAAATTTTATTGTAATTAAAACTTTTTATCATTATTATTATCATAATCATCATTATCTTATACGAAAAAAATGTAAACGACAATTATACACAAATATATTAGTATATATTAAATATATATTTAGTATAAAATATATCTACGAGTCATTATTACTATATGAAAGCGAATAAAATTTGTACAAAACGCAGTCTTTTTCATTCTGTTTTTTTTTTTAAGTATTTGTTAGGAGTTAAAACCAATTGTGGAATGTTATGTAAATTTTATATAAATTATCATACCTTAGATATTATCGCCGAGACTTAAGACGTCGTTATTATTAGCGTTAGCTAAAAGTTCGTTTTCTTTCAGTTCCGATTCGAAATTGTCGATCGGCGGATCCGACAGCGACGGTAATAGGTTAATGTTTTCTTTCGGTAAATCGACGTAATAGTTTAAACACGACCAATAAGAACGTTGAATTTCGACGACTCTTCTAATCGATGTGACGACGCTATTTTTGATACTTTTGCCAAATTCCGACCTGGGTAAAGGATCGTCTAGTAGAGCTTTAGCGCACATCGTCACGGAATACGATAATGACTTTAAATGGTAACCGCCTTCTAGGCAGAGAATAATCTTACCGCCGGCTAACGGCATTAACCAATGCGTAAAATGAGCGTACGCATCCGGTGTTACTTTACAACCTGAACATAAGTTTGTTTATTATCGATTCGCCATTAGAATGAAATATTTTAAATTATATTTTTTTTTTTTAATTACTTTTTTCACCGTATAAAATACGAATTCTGAGTTTTTATGTCGGAGATATAAATGTAAATTAATAAAACGTCCACGAATATAAAGGAGTGGCGTTTAATCGTACTACGTCGCTATACGGGTAGATCTAAACAATGAAAATCCCGTACGAAATTCGACATTTTCTTCGAGAATACCATAGGGATGGATTTTACCCCGTTCGCAGGTGTTACACCACTTAAATTTCTGGGTTTTTAAGAAAAGATTGCGATCGAAAATCATAAACGGTTACATAATCATGCTAACTGGTCTGCAATTAGCTTATTACATAACTCGCCACCGATACAAATTCGCACGTTGGGGAGAACTAATTAGATCTGGTATAGAAATGAAAATTATATAAATTATTAATATATTAATATTGGACTAATTTTTTGCTATGCCATCTAATGATAGCACATTGGTTAGAAAAGTAAATTTACCAAAAAAAATTAAGAGCAGAAGGTCATTTTCTAAAAACATTTATAACCATTTTATTCTATGACGCACCGGGGAGGGGAGCTATAAGTTTTACTCAGTACGCGTTTAAAAAAAAAAAATCTAATATCGATCGAATCGTTATAAACAATAATCGATAGATAATTTATTAACATTGCTCTTATTTAGCCTTATTCTGATAATAGATTACAAAAAGCCGCTTCTATCATTTATAAGTATTATAGGCGTTGGAAGCTAAAACTAAACATTGAAAAGGCTAAGGACCATCCTGTTCAACGTTTCGATCGGTTATTGTTAGTTGTGTTCTTCGCGTTATCTAAATATAGATTATAAAGATAAAATTATTATTCGAACGTAATTTATAATAATAATAATAATAGCAACGTATGAAGCACGTTTAAACACAACAATATTATAAAGGAATAGGTGGAACATCCGGTTATTTATAGTGCTCGCAATGTGAAAAACAGTATTGCGAAATAAAATGTAGCGGAGAAACAGAAAATTTATTAAAAACTAGAGTGGAAAAGAAAAAATGGAGGTGTAATGAAAAGGATCAAAGGTTTGAAAATAATACAATCATGGACAAAATAATTACAGTTTTAGAAACTGTTCAAGAGATACAATACAAAATGTCAAAATTAGACGAAATAGAAAGGTCGGTACAGTTTTTCGCGGAACAATATCAGAAGATATCTGAGGAAAACATGAAATTAAGAACAGAATTAAAAGAAGTGAATCAAAAAGTTGAAAAGTTATTAGAGAAAAATAAAGAAAAGGACGATAATATTAGGAATTTAACGATAAAAATAAATCAATTGGAACAATACACAAGAAGAGATAACATCGAATTACACGGAATAACGGAAAATAAAGACGAAAATATAAATGACAATAGCTGTAGCAGCGAAAATGGGAGTGGAATTAAATTGTGAAAATATTCAAGCGGCACATAGGCTATTTAGCAGAAATGAAAATAAACCGAAGCCGATAATTGTAAAAGTTGGTTGTCAGAAAGTAGATGAAATTTAAAACAATAAAAGAACATCAGATAAAGAGATAATAAAAAACGAAGCGGATGGGAGGAAAATATATGTAAACGAAAATTTAACACAATAAAATAAGCAGTTACTGTATAATACTAAAATTCGAGCTCGGCAAATGAACTTCAAATATGTACGGACAAGGAATGGATTACGCGAGAAAAGAAGAAGGAAGCAAGCTATTAAAATATTCGATAACGGAGAAATCGTTAGGAAATTATTTTAACTACATCGGTGATCAAGTTATTCTACATCTATCGGTAGCTTATTGTAATTATTAAATGTTTATCATTAAGTATTATAATGTATTAATGTAAGGATATGTGGGAATAAAAGGGGAAGGTATCTATATAGATAGATAAGGAGCTTGAAGGAAAAAATGTGAATGGAAGCATATCAGTTTTAGATGGGAAAGACGAATGATTTCAAAATATAGAATAGTGGATGGAGAATGATGAGAAGGAAGGAATTAACATATTGCACTTGAATGTATCATTAAATAAAGCCTGGTTAGAATTAGAATGGTTTCTGAAACATGCAAATATTCAAATAATGATAATGACCGAAACCAATGTCAGCGAATAGGAGAATTATAAAATGTATGAATTGGACGAATATAAACAATATTATATTAAAAAGGAAAAACATTATGGAGGGGGAATTATGATTCTCGCGAGAAACCTATGTGTATGTTTGAGTTAAAGCAAGTTAATAATTTTCAACAATATCAAGTGCTCATAGAGGAAGTAACTATAGAGACGAATAGAGCAATAACAATTATGGCATGTTAGAGATCACCGAGTAAAGATAAATGGAAATTTATAACAGAATTTCAATCAATGTTGGAAGCATATGGCATAAGGAAGGAGTTATTAGTGATCGGGGATATAAATATAGATTTAAATAAAGTAAATAATATAGTAATTAGATATGAAAATATAATTTCGGGAAATGGATTAAGTCACATAATAAGAAAGAATACAAGAGAAGAATACGTAAAGAAATCTTGTATTGAAGAGTCAAAGAAGGAACAAAAGTAAATTCATTGTTAATAAACGCAAAGATAAGCGATCATTATCTAATAGGATGCAAATTGGTAAAAATGAATCAAAATATAAAGGAAGAAAAAATACAGAAAAAAAGTATCGATGAGGTGAAATTAAAAGGAAATTTGAAAAATGCGAAATGGGAAATAATAGAGAATGTAAGTCTCGAACAAATAAATACGCAAATAATGGAAAAATGGGAAGAGATATATAAAAAGTGCACTAATGAGCATAAAAGTAATACAAAAACTAGGAGACAAGTTGCGAATAAAGGATGTATGACTAAAGAAATTTTAGAACTTATACGAGAACGAGATATTTTATTTCGAAAATGAAGAAAAAGACGTAGGAATAAGAAACTGGAGGAATTATATAAACAAGCGAGAAATAAAATGAAAATTAAAATTAAGGAAGGAAGAGATAGGTATTACAACAAAAAAATTTGTGAAGTAAGTGGTAATGTGAAAGATACATGGAGGACAATAAAGAATATATTATGCGGTCATCAGAAAGAAATAGTGGATGAAATAATTAAAAAGTATATAGAGCAGATGGTGAAGAAACGGCAGATAAAATATTGGATACTTTCATACAAGTCAATCAAATCCACAGTTGTGAAAAGAAATTATGCGAAACGTACACAGATAATAAGCCACCGGAAAGTAATTTATATATACCTACAGCAACAGTAGAAAAAATTAAACAAGTAATAAAAAAAATGAATAAAAAAAAAAGCTACAGGGTATGATAAAGTTAGGATAAAAGATTTACAAGCATGTATAATTTCTACATAGTACTTACAAAACTAATAAATAAATCTATTAGAGAAGGAAATATACCGCAAGATATGAAAAGCGGAATTGTAAGGCCGGTGTATAAAAAAGGTAATCGCAAAGACTTAAATAATTACAGACCGATAACGATAGGAACATCCTTAAGCAAGGTACTAGAAAAATATGTAGGAGAATATTTAAAAAATTATTTATCAAATAACAGTATCATAGATTCGTGTCAGTATGGATACTACCGAGAGAATAAATCTACGACAACATTACTGATAAATTTTTCTGAATTGATAAATAAAAACGTTGGTTCAGGCAAGCAATGTTTAGTAGTATTTATAGATTTTAAAAAAAGGCGTTCGACACAGTAAGAGATGACATATTAGTCAAAGATTTAGAAATGATAGGAGTAAAGAAAAATTATTTAGAATGGTTTAAAAATTTCCTAAACAACATGCAAAATGTAGTAAAAGTTTGTGATATGAGCAGCAAGAGAATAATGGAAATAGGAGTACCGCAAGGTAGTATACTGTCACCAATATTATACTTGATATATACGAATGAAATATATAAAATACTTAAATATTCAACAGCCTTTGGATATGCAGACTATATAGCTATATTAATATCACACAACGATATAATAGAAGCCGCTAACTTATTAGAAAAAGATTTAAACGAAATGAACAAGTGGGCTCACGATAGAGGATTAAAAATTAATATAGGAAAGACAAAACTGTTGTGGATAAAAAAGAAAAATAAGAAGATTATAAGGGAGCCTGAGGTGATAATACATACTGAAAAATGTATACATCAAATGGAAAGGTGTAAATGCATAAAGATTGAAAGAGTAAAAACGTTCAAATATCTTGGAATAGACGAAAACTTCAGGTGGAATGAACATATACTTCACATATCAAAAAAATTAAGATTTGTGATCCCGGTAATGTATAAGTTAAAACGTTATCTGAGTGAACAAACACTGAAAGTAACATATAACGCGCTATGGTAATCACATGTAGAACATGGTATATTAGTTTGGGGCCAAGTAAGTTTAAATAAGTTTAAAGGAATAAACTACTTACAAAAAAGGTGCTTGAAAATTATATGTAATAGTAACAAGAATGAAGAAATACCTATAAAAGATCTTATGGTAAGGTTAAATACAAGAAAACTGTTGTATTGTAAAGTTAAAGAAATAGAAATAAATAGTAAACAGAAAAACTATAATATCAGAAAAAGTAGAAGATATGAAGAACAATGCTGGACAAAGGGGAATAATAACTTTATATATAGAACACAGGAGTATATATTGTCTATATTATATAATAAAATACCAGCCGAAATCATGAACGAAAGGAAACTAGGAGTTTGGAAAAAAGAAATTAAATCATGCTTGATACATACTGAGGATATATACCTTAAGATGAAGAAGAATTTGTTTTTAGTAAAAAAGAAAGAAAATCGCCAAATGATGAGAAAGGAAAGAGAAAACGAAAAAGAACACCGATAGCCGATTAAAACATTTATTACTTTGTTTTTTTCATTTTTTTTTTTTTTTTGGAAATGGAGAATTAAAAGTCGAGTAGTGCAAAGATATTCACGGGTAACGATAATATCGGTATTTTGTTTATTTTTTAATTACTTGTTATTTGTAAAATTTTATTCCTTGATTTAATCTAATTTTAATTTATATTTTTATATTTACTACGACGATATGTAGTGCCATCTACACGAAATAATATGTAAATAATAATAAATTGTCCCTTTGCGATTTGTAGTATTTGATATTTTTGGGTTCTTTAGAGATTTTCTAATGTTAAAAAAAAAAATCGTTCAGTTTCACGACTATTTAATTTATACGTATAAACGATTAGTATAAGCGTTTTCAATTTTTAATAATTCAAATTTTGAAATATATCTTATGTTAACGCGTGAAATATTTATTTTTGAAACATACATACCGCCTAATGGATCATTAATAGCGGCATCAAAACCTGCAGATACCAGCACTAATTCTGGATTAAACTGATAGGCGATAGGTAGCACTATCTGGTAAAACGCTAAACAGTAATCGTCATTACCGATACCGCGCTACAAAATAACAAATCTATTATTTTAAATAAGTTCGAAATTCAATAATTTCTAGTAATCGATTACTTAATAAACATTATTAATTACTTCTAAATAAATCCTTATCAATAGGAAATGTAGATTGTACGAATTTTCAATACCGGCTGTGTTTTTATTTATTTATTTATTTTTTTAAAGTAATAATGAAACTCAGAAAAAATTTCCATTTCGGTACGGAATCTAAAACATTGCCGATAAGAAAACGAAGACTTGTCGGAAATGTATCTCCTAATAAATACCGTTAAGTTATTTATCGCATGCCAACAGCAGAGAGTCAGAGAGTCTGTTGGCAACTCGTTTGTGAAAAAGTGCTCCAGTCGCATTGATGAACAATTCAGAAAAATCCGGGCTTAGTATTTAGCGCCTAAAAATCAGATCCTTTCGCCAAAGAGAGTAAACCACTACCGTCATTTACCAAAATCTATCCCTAGTAGAGCATCAAGATGAAAATTAGAAATATAAAGTTGATTATTCGGCCGGCGCTATTAGTACTAATACAGGACTGGGCAAGCAATGACGGATAGTCAAGTTATGTGCGAAAATTGAAGCTGGAAAATAATGTAAAGCTATAGCGAATAAAAAAAATATATATATATATATAAACATAGCCACGTGGACGTAGTAAATGTGTCTATCAAAGTTAAACCCGGACATGTTAAAAATAAACGGAAATAAACGTATAGAAAAGCGGATAATCACAGCAGACGACGATTATAACAAACATGGAGTAGGGGTAATGAGGATGAAAATGTTGACACCATTAACGAAATTACACAAACTTCAGAACGAGAAATTTTAGTTAGCATTTAAATAAAATCGAAGCCCATTGCATCACTGATAATGCGGGGATGAAATAAGAAAACAAAATATGAGATGACAACCAGTTCCAGTGAAAAGAAAATGACCTAAATAAACGAATCAGCCATAAAAATGAAAATATAAAACAATATTATGTACGCTAACGACCGGAAGGGATTATAGCGTAATAACTATACATTTATAACGATTAACAAATTAAACAACAAATAACAAGTTAAAATCACTAAAATTTGTTTCTTTATGAAAGATCACAAACGTTTTTCAGCTATTAGGCCATTATCAAGTGAATATTTAAAAAGATAAAAAATATAAAATTAACAAATATTAATTTTACAATTCATAAAAATACGCAAAATGAATAACGACAGTAATAAAACAAATCTTAAATTAATATTTGTTAATTTTATATTTTTTATCTTTTTAAATATTCACTTGATAATGGCCTAACGGTCGAAAAACTTTTGTGATTTTTCATAAAGAAACAAATTTTAGTGATTTTAACTTGTTATTTTTTATTGTTTATTTGAATAAAAATCACTACATTTCACATTTTTCAGATTACAAAACCTGATTCAGGTAAGGAATTATATAATATCATAAGAATAAAATATTTACATAGTGATATCAATAGAATATTTAAATATTTAAGAACTATGATTAAAGTTACAAAAAAATAAAAAAAAAAAATAAAATAAAAAAAAAAAAATAGGATTTCACCTTATAATATCATTACAAATTATGCTAAAGTCACTATTAATTAACAATAAATGTATAAATGTAAACAGCGCAAATTGTTAAAAATAATGCAGAAATATCATGGGTTAAATCAGAAATATTCCTTAGGTAACATTTTATTAATACCGTTATTCATTTTGCCGATTTTTTTGGTAATCTCAGATTAATATTTTATATTTTTTACATTTTTAAATATTCACTTGATAATCGCCTAACAGCCGAAAAACTTTGTGATTTTTCATTTAAAAATTTTTTTAGTGATTTTAACTGATTTTTCATTTGAATAAATATCATTCAACACTTTTCAAATGATTGAAAAATTATTAACGAAAAGTAATTACTTCGGTCCACGGAATGTTTACATTATAACCGACGCCTTCGTCTTCACCCACATAAGAGGGTCCTCCGTCTGGTGTCGACGGAAAAAATTTACCGACAGCGTATCGATGAAGAGATATATACAACACTTTAGAATTCGAATAAAAGATCTCTTGAGTACCGTTACCATGATGCACATCCCAATCTAATATCAATATTCTGAAAAAAAAAAAAAATGAATAAATAAACGTCAATTCGACTACTTAAAACCAAATTGAAGAATAATAATTTTTAATTCGTATCAATTCGAATAAAAACCATTTTTGATTTTTGCTAATAACAACGACGGTGTATAACCTGCTTAATCCGTGTACGGTCGTGGCGTACTCTGCGGCGATTGCGACGTTATTAAATATGCAAAATCCGCAAGCTTCATCTTCGCTAGCGTGATGACCAGGAGGACGGATTATAGCTATGCCGGTAGCACTTTCGCCGTTTAATACGCTATCTACAACCTGCGCCATTTTAAAAATAATTATTCAACGAGCATTTAGTTACGTAGGATCAGAATTCGTGCAAAAAAAAAAAGTGAAGCGAAATCGTCATAACTCTAAGGACGTGAAAAGGAACAATTACGTTGGGCGTCGTTTTCGTGAGAGATTTCCATCGGCAAAAAGGTTTGGTGAAATCCGAATATGAAGGTCGATATAGTGAACGCTTTTCAATTTTCCAGCTCTTATCGAATATTCAATAATTCCAGATTTCCAATTCGGATTCCGAAATAACCATAATACCATAGAGCAGAATAGAGTAGTTGATGTCATAAAAAAATATTGTTTTGTCGCGCTTTTTGGACATCGAGAAGGCTTTTGATAGAGTATGGCATAAACGTATTCTTTACAAAATAAAACTTAAGCTGCCCTATCAGTATTTCCAGATAATTAGATCTTACCTCACAGAGAGATATTTTCAAATTAATTTCAACGGTTCACGGTCATTTATTATTTCCGATCAAGAGGTAGTATTCTAGCCCCTACATTATATCAGATTTACTCCAGCGATTTTCCGGTAAATAATAATACTACAACCGCCTTATTTTCCGATGACACCGCAATTTTAGCTATCCACAATGACGTCAGTCTGCCAGCTACGTCCAAGATCACTTAAACCATCTAACAAATTAATTCAAACGGTGGAAAATAAAAGTTAACGAAGATAAGTGCTTCAATGTATTAAATTAAATTGCCGGATTAACGAGTATTCATTTTGAAAATTCATTTTATCAAAACAAAAATATATATAATAATAGTAATAATAATAATAATAATAGTTAAGAACACTTAACACTCCACTACGTTTACACGAGCAATATATTATTCTGATATTCGTAACGCAATTTTTGACACAAATTCTGATCTCACTTATAGAAAATTTATTACTATCGCGCGATGGAAGTGTGCGTGCAACTGAAGAACGAATTAAACGTCGGACATGGACACGGTAAAGAATAAGCACGTAAATTACGATCAGGAGGTGTTTCAAAGAAATTAATATCAATAACGACGATAATATACAATCACGTCTACCTGTAATAAAGACCCAGCTGCCCAGCATGCCGATCTATAGGATTCTTGATGAAAATAAACCGAATGATACTTGGACGCTAATTTACCGAGTTCCTTGGCGGTTTTCACGTTTGATAATTGATTAATTTTATTTTTATGTTCTTCCGTATGAACCGCGAGCAATTCCTCATCATTTACGTGACGACTCTGCAAACGATAATTATATATTAACTCTTTCAGTCACGATGACCGACTATATATGGTATATGAAACAAATTTTTTATTTGCCGATTGACGTGAAATGTTTAAATTTTTAAAAGATTCATATAAATACATCGAATATTATCTAAAAGCAGCATTGTATAATAAACGCCTGTATAAAATTTCTAATTTTGTGTCAAAATTTTATAATGTACAAGAAAAAAAACGAAATTAGACGAAAATTTGAATCACCGTCGTATCGTAGCCAGCCCGTTGTACGTTATTTTTACATATAAAATGGGTTAATACAATGATACATTCGTGAGTTTGATGTTTGCTTTATTATTTGAAAGACTACTGCAAAAAAAAAATGAAATAAAAATAAAAAATCGATGTAACAATTTAAAAGTAGGTTTACTTTTATTTTACTTTTCCCGAATAATTATCGGCCCGTAAAATTTGATATTTGTCATTGGCAAGACGAGAAGACAACAGATGTATGGTCGAATCGAGGTAACGTATAGACTGAAGTTGAGGAACAGTTTCATGGAAAGTACTAACAAACTAAACTGACAACCAGAAAAACATCGGATAAATAACGAAGAAATCGTTTCAAACAAACTACGAGACCATTAGAAAAAACTCTCACGCCGGATATAAAAAAATGATCAATATGGCGAGCAATCAACCGAATTGTTGATCGAACAGCATCAGAGATGATGAATTAGGGCGTAACAGAAGAACCAAAATTTCAATGCGAAGAACTTTAGAAACAATACGGTATATACCGGAGTAAAATGAATTTAACGACGTGTACAAAGCACGATGTCACCGAAGCAAATGACAAAGCGAGAATTCATACTAGAATTAACGAATCGAACAGGACAAGAAGATAATATTGATGATAATGCGTTTCTGTATAAAAAGAAGTACTATAGTTTTTAATAATTATTTAGTTCGCATATTTCCGTTTTGTATTATATATCTAGATTTTTTTTCGGTGGTAATTTTTCTCTATTTATTGAAATAATTTCTTCGACTTATGTTCGTGAAAATTTAAATTATTTTTCAAAGCAGATATATTCGACTTTTTTTTTTTTACGAATTAACTACGCACATAAGTCAAACAACGAATGACTTAAATCTGTTACTTTAATAAGATGCGAGAGTTCTCAACAAACTTCAAAAAGAGAAAATGTACAAAACATGATGAATATCAAAATATGATATATATCTCTAATTAAATGGAAAAAAAAATGTAATAAAAAATATCAATTTATTACTAATATAGAATTGCAACGATAAAATTCAAAAACATAAATACCGCGTTATAAATTGCTATTTATCGCTTATTATTTACACGTGATATTTTTTATTATTACGACAGATATTTATTTCGATATATTAATTTAATTTTAAATAATCGTTTATTCCTACGGAATATAATTTGAAATACGAAACGAAGTATCTCGTTCAATGCTTGGAAATTCAAATTTTTACAACGTTAAAAAAAATTGAAAATTTTGCTTATATTTATTACATTTTGTACGATCGAATTTAATCTGAAAATTTAACTAATTTACGAGTAATTTTAAGCTGGTAGTTTCGTCGTGCGATTTCATGTATAAACGAATTTTCCATTCTAATTCAACATTTCTTAATTATCGATAACCGTCATATTTTTTTAATCTTACGTTTAACATTTTAAATTTGCGCGATGTTCTGTCACATTTGAAGTATTAAATTTCACACATGAGACATCGTTTGCAAGCGATAAAAATTTGAAAAATGTTTAAATTTTGGGAATTTATATCTTTGAACGTGTCCATCTAATTCAGATTTAATTTCCACTTTACTTCCAATATTTATTCGTTTAAATATTTTCTAAGCAACATCAAATCCTAAAAATTATTTGCTTAACCTAACATAAACCGATCTAATTTAACCTAATCTCATTAATCCGTTTGCGTCAAATTTTGCATTGGAGAAGCTGCATATCGTTCGAAAAAATTGCAAATATCGTAATTTTCAGATATAAATAGCCGAAAAATTAAATCGTGTCCAAAATTTTCCATTCTTAGACCAATACTTACAAAGCGAGACTACTTGATATCCGTTGGGAAACATCAAATTTACATTTATATTACTTATATGCGTATTAAATATATCATGTTACATAGTATTCGGTCGTGTAATTTAATTTTTATCCTTCACGGTTGTCTTCTATTAGAATAATATATATATATATATATATATATATATATATATATATATATATATATATATATAAAATTAAAATATAATTTTTAGAAAATACAAAATTTTTTTACCGGCAATTTGTATAATCTATCCAACAAACTGTATTCTTCTAGCATTTCGTGTATTTTTGACAATCTTTCTGGATTTTCCGGGTGCTCTCTATAAATACGTATTAGTTTAAAACAAAAAAAAAAAAAATAAACAAATAAAGTAAAGATTATATAAATGTGACGAAATTTTAAAAATAAATCGTTCAAATTTCGCATTAAAATATAATCGGGAATTTTTAAAAAATAATTTAGACATATTTTATATAGTAATCCAGTTAATTTATCAAAATTATTACGTTTGTGATGTTATAAAATTTCTATACTCTATAGAAATATTTTCGATTTATTTCATATACATCGGATAATTTTAGTTCGCACTTGTGTTAAATGGCGGAACGAAATAATTTCCCGCGATAATACTTACTGTCAAATACGTAGAAATTAGTAAAGACTCTTATAAAATGATAAAGGAATTTTGTCCGATTAAAAATATGGAATTGAAATTACAATAATCGCTTTTATTTCGTACGTTAATGCGCGATAAATAAAGTAAATTTCGATACAAATCTGTACAATAATAATAATAACGAACAATATAACACTGATACGTATCGAAATCTAATAATCGTTAATATGAAACAATAAATTAACAATCGTCGAAGACATAAAAGGAAAAAATGTGGGTCATAAATTACAAGAACACATTTTTATGTTAGCGGTCCAAAGCTTAGAAACACAACAAGAATAACGAAAAGGATGGAGTACATAACAACGAACATAGGGATTTCTAGAACTCATGAAACAATAAATTCAGCTAGACACAGAAAGATATGAGACGCCTAATGGTTATTGATGTGCAACCTCCTGAAAGGAGATGCAACAAAACAAAATAATGACGATATTTACTTATTATTCATTAATGGTTTACGTTTGTAATTTTTTTTTTTTTATTATTCAGTTCTGATGGGATTGAATTATAAAGATATAGCCCGCGTTATTGTACGCAATTTAATCAAAGCGCGCTAATTCTTCAGTCCTACTTCTTGTTATACGGTTTCATTCTTTTTAAAGTTTCGATTATTATCTGAATTTAAAAAACAGATTTTTTCTTAAAAACGAAGTTCTGTAGGTGTGTACTTTGCATAGCTCGTGAATATTAATAGGGATATTGATTTTTCAACTGTTGCTTAAACTAAGACGTTTTGGCATAGCTGAAACAGAAATATGTATAGCGTGTAATCCGCGGACGCGGTTTATCATAATATGCTGCGAGGATGCGTGGAATTGTAGACGGATTAGATTGTAATGTAACAGAATTCTTAAATAGCGATTGTAAGGAATTAGCCATCGAAAAAATAAGAAATAGGAAAGATTTTTTTTTTAGATATTATCGTTAAGGTTAAAATTACAATTATCGGGAGAATGTAAGTAAAAGATTGTAAAATGGAGTTAAACTTAACCGGATTGCCAGCTTAAATTTTCGCGAACATAAATTTGTAATTATTAAATAAATAAACTATCACGAAACCGCGGTAATAAAAAACTCAATTACATCGCTTTTAACGAACGGCTCCTCGATTTATTATTATAACTTCAGCAGAAAAGTGTATTCGTTAAAAATTTAATACTTACATTAAACAATTTTCATGACCCATCATTATAGTATCGTAAACGAAGCACACCTTATGAGGAGGAGCAAATAACTTCGTCTCTGTAATGTATTAAAAGTCGGTAATTCGGTGTCGTAATATTTATATTTATAAAAGAAATACAAATAAACGCTCTCTCAATTATTCGCAGAGACGAATTTACACGAACAACGAATCATAAGGGAACATGAACATTTAAAAGCGCGTAAATTTAACCCTTTCAGTTATATACATTATAAAATAATTGTAAATTTACAGGTGTTTATTATATAATACCGCTTGTTAGGAGATAATTTCGAATATATTTTATCGATATTTTTAAAATTCAGGAAGAACTTCACGTCAACCAGAAAATAAAAAATTTTGTTAGCATTAAAATTTCACGTATGGACATTCTGACTGAATTAGTAAATAGTAAAAATACAAATTCGCAGAATAGGCCTAATTACGAATATTTATATCGCGCGAAAGATAAATACAAATTTTTAATCGTAATTTTACTCGCGATTTACGAACAGATTAAAAATTTATATTAAAGAAAAAACAATTAGCGCTTATTATTAATAATTCGGTTCATAATAAAAACTATTTATAAAAATTACAGATAATACAAACGTACCGAAAATGATTAAAATGTTTACTTACGACTAAGATAAAACTAATCAAGTACGTAACTTAAATTTAGGTAAACAACCGAAAAATAAACTTAATAGTAATAAAATGATTATTGGTAGCGAATACTTCCAAACGAACAGTTATTAAGTCGCTTATTGTAGAATTAAATTTTACTTATAGCGGGAAATTTATACGTTAACTCATCTTCGAAGTTTACTATATTTCGTAAGTTATATCCTATGTTTTTCCCAGATTTATTTCTCATATACAATAGTAATTTTCGAAACTGCTTATACATTATTATCGCCATAACTGCCTAATCATAGGTTTGATGACATTTTTTCTTATGTTTTTGTTTATTTACGTTGTTAATTCCGATAATAAATAAATTATTGGTTCTTTAGAAAAAGAAAAAAAAGAAAGTAAAAACAATCACACTGGCACTAAAATATGAACACCGATCACACGATGACGTAGACAAACAATATTACCGATGACAGATCATATATATGTATCCCACATATTTCCTTATTATTGATTATTTAATTAATCGATCCGAGCATTGTGGATATCATGAATCAATATACAAGACCATTTTACATCATTCACCTCTATCCGCAGCCAATGGTATTAATTGATGTAACGACTTTCCGACTAATTGTTTTATTTGGTTAATATATCTCAACGGAACTCCTTCGTGTATGACACGAAGGACTTATCTTTAAACTTAGTTATAGTTTACCAATGAATTGGTGTCATATGGTACAGTACTTATCCGATCGTTGGTTTTGCATATCACATGAAGAGGAGGTTACATCAGGATTTCATCCTATATTAGCAGGTGTATGCACTTCAAATTTGTATATTTCTTAGGCGGGTAGACGAATTTTTGAACGAATACTTATGTCATTGCTCTTCCAGATTTTGTTAATCTCGATATTACTGTCTTTGCAATTGCAGTACGACTTTTAATTCCTTCGTTGCACCCACCTTATATATAAAACTTTATATTACATTTAACCGACAGTAGTTATTTAGCTATAAAAGTGGAGACGTAAAAAGGTTAACCCAGTCAACGATGTTTCTCAATATTTATCCAGAAATAAATTCGCAGTTTACGATAAACGAAATGCACGCATACATTTCGGCGTGTTAACTTTCTGATTGTTATCGAGAAAATTTATAAACTTAATACGTGGAATTTCAAAGTCGCCTTATAACAACGAACATATCGGAGTGAAGACAGAATTAATGAGACGACCCCTCGATTTGGAACGTTATATTCGTCTTAATATCTCGAAAATGATAAGACGAGATGACCTAACAACTCGATATTTTTGATTTCCATCGCATTTCGCCATTTTACAGGCACGTAGAACATACCTGTAATGAAGAATACTTTGACAGTAACGAAATCGAGCCCATACGGATGTATTTAAAAAATTATTTATATCGTCTAAAAGTAACTATCCGAATTAGGAGGTTTCAATACGACGTATAAACGCTCGTGTTAGCGCACAGGTAGCAGATGACGTCATTCTAACGTAATTATGATTTTTACTCCTCGGCCTATTCGTTAAGTAATTATTTAGTTTAGGGTTCCTGATTTGCTGTCGTAATTTGAACTCTTATTATTTATTTAATGATATATACATATATATATATATATATATATATATATATATATATATATATATACATATATATATATAACCACGGATCCATTAAGGAAAGAAGAATTTAAAATAATTCGACCGTTGTATATCGAGAAATTCAAATGTAATCATAATTGAATTTCTTCGACATTAAAGATATCCTTATCGGACAATATACAAATACTGTTCGAGATTTTTATATTTTGATTGTTCTCAACGATACCCGCTGAAACGCGGATGCGCAGAAAATGCTAAAATAATAAAAAACCAACTAAAATGTTAGTGTTTTTAAAGAATTTTTGAAACACAAAGAACATTACAAGACTCGTTTGTACATTATGCTAATTTATCAAAAATGTATTGTTTGTTCAAAAACATATCGAAATGACTAAACCGGTGCATTAATTTTACGACCACGCGACATAATTTCTGTTTTTGTAAAAACGTTCGAAATTTACTAATGAAACAAATGTGAACTTACCTTTAATTATCAATATAAATACTGACGAAAACTCGACCGAGTCCGCACAAAAATTATAAAAATATATAAATAAATAAATTTACGGCAAAATATTATTCAAATAAATACGTAAATATCATACATACGCATAAGTTCATCACGAGAAATATAATTTTAATTTTTTATAATCGCTATTCAACATCGATTACACTTTCCATCCGCAAAGAAAAAAGCTCGTCCAAAATAAAATTATTTAAAATTTTTAATTTGAATTAAATAAAGATAAAACCTTTTAAAATAATTATGAATAAAGTCACTGTCAGATTGTTTTAAGTATCTATTTTTCATTTTCCACTTGTTATTAAATTTGTGATCTTCAATTTATATTTTTGTGTTTTTATTTTTTAAATCTTTATTTTCATTTTAATTTAAATATCACTTGATAATGGCGTAATTGCCGAAAAGCTTTGTGATTTTTTCAAAAAAATAACGTTTAGTGATTTTAACTAATTGTTGTAATTAAATTAATCGATGTTCATTTTTCTCAGTCGTAAATTACAAACGATAAATCTGAAAAATAATTAACACACGAATAAGACCATTATTACAAAGCATTAGTATAAAAGGCGTTTTTATTTTAACTTTCAATTACGTTTCACTAAATAAATTATTAATTGCTCGTGTAAATATATTTAAAAAAAAATACATACATATATAATTAAATGTGTACAAATATTACTTACCTAATATCAATTGAGTAATTTGCGCGTTTAAATTATTTACAATATCAGTAGACGGTGTCGGATAACAATTTCTAGTCGGGAATTCTGTAAGGTACGGTCCTTCAAAATCAAATCTTGTCACCGGTAAATGGCGTCGTATTAGCATTTCTGCATGTCGATCGTGATTAGAATAAGTGCCTTGCAATTTGTAACATTTCCAATAGGCACGATGTGTATAGATAACATTTAATATTGTTTCTTGCACACTAAAAGTAAAAATAAGTCAAAGTCAGTGAACAATACTAAATCATATTTACATATATTCCGTAAGATAAAGCTATATCAATACTACAATGATCGAAAAAATGAAACAGTTAAATCTTTTAAATATCTAGGAATTATTCTAGATGATAAATTAAAATTTGATAAACATGTAAAATTTCTTCTGGATAAAGCTAATAAAAGATTTTACATGCTGCTTAAAATTCGGCTTAATTTATGTGGCGTTAAATAATAAAGGAAGAATTATTATTTAAAAAGAAGCAATAGAATCAATGTTTAATTATTGTTCAAGCAATTATGTACATAAACTAAATTTAAATATGTTTAATAAAATCCTGGATAAGCAAAGGAAACATTTGCTTGGTGCTGGTTCGTTATATAGAGAAATGTGTCCACTATGGCAGCTCCAGTTATTACTGGGATCCTGCCTACTGACCAGCTTTAATTTCTGAGTTTAAAATGTTCAAAATATATAAACTTAACTTCGTTAAAACTAACGTATATTAGAATCTTTTATATCTCAATTTAATATTGAGTTAAAATATAATATATTTAATAGCGAGAATTCTTTCATTAAGGAAATTAATGTAATTATATTTGATTTATGACAGAAAAGATGGAGCAATAGTTTGCTTGGTAGAACAACTTTTAAGTTCTTTAATAGCAGAGAAAATATATTTAACGTCATAGACTAGTTAGTGATAAATTTCTATTCCAGTCAAGAATTTCGGTTCACATTTTAAACGTTTTAATATAAGATCGTCAGATATTTGTTTATTTTGCGGTTCCGACATCGATTCGGTTGAACACTTTTTATTTGAATATGCTTTTTCTAAAGATGTTCGTAGAATTAGCAGTTTTTGTGGCTCGCTTGTGAACGATCAAATAGTAATAAATAACTCGGTAGGTTTAAATATTCATAATATTAAGTCGTTCAATCGTTATGTCAATATCGCTTCGTGCATAGACGTATGAGTTAAATATAAGTTAAATAAATCTGTCACTAAACTAATGTATCGCAGCTAAATAACAAATATGCAAATATATATCCCATAAAGAGACGTAGTTGTTTTATACACATTTTAGTAATTAAAAAAAAAAAAAATGTTACGAAAATTACTTTATCGCAGTGTTATTATTATCATTTAGAACTTTCAAACTGTCTGAGAAAAAGAAGGGTGTGAAGGCGAAATCGAGAAACGAATTCAGTTGTCACAATTGCAATGGTTAAAATGACCAGAATAGGAAAGATTCCTTTGTTTCAAAAAAATGTTATCCAGCTCGTGCAAGCTTCGATTTTTCCAATATTTCTGTACGATTGGGAAACGAGAAGTCTGAAACAACATAGAGAGTTTCGAAATCTAGTGACGGAGGAAGAAGTGGTAGAAAAACGCGCTTTTAAAAGAAATCAGCTTGACTAACAAATTATCAATAAATGTCCTGATGCGTACTTCCATGAAATTTTCGTAGTACATAAACACAATGCAATCGAAATGACGAGTTATAAAATAAGGAAATGGTGCACGACTAGAAAAAAAGTAGTATCGAACCTACGGTTTGCTGATGACACAACATTAGCGACCATATCGAGTATAAAGTAGATGCGACAGTTATTAAAGAAATTAGAACAAATAAATAAATATTATGGACTAGAAGTAAATAATGATAAAACGAAGGTTAACTGATTTAGGGAATACAATGAAAGAACATAAAAAGTGGATAGCTTCATTTACCTGGAATCCTTGGTAGAAAGTAACAAAATGAGATCAAGATGGTAATCCAGTTGGCACGAGGTGCAATGGTTAAACTTATGGAAGGATTCTTCGATCTCAAAAAACCTAAGATTGTTAAATTGTTTCAATATTTCTGTACAGCGCAGAAACACGGACGATTAAAAACTTGGAACAATATCATGTAGATAATTTCGAAATGCGGTGCTGAAAGCGAATTCTTAATTTCGTGAATGGAAGAACGCACTCATCTTTGAAAGAGAAATTAACATAATAGATTATCAACAAAGTTGCTATGTGCCATGAAATTTTTCGGTCATAAAATAGGCAGGTACGATGAAATCGAAAAGACGATAGTTTAGGGGGGAAATAAATGATGTATGACAGGCAGAACACCACAACTAGATGGACAGATGTAGTAGTGATTGCTGCGGTACAGATGCCATTTTTAAGATGCGTCCATGACACCGAAGATCGTTAGGGACGAATGCGAACAATTATGAAGCTGTTTTTTTGACCGCGATATTACTGCTGCAACTTAAGGGGAAAAATGATTTTATTTCACTTGAAAGGCCCTCCACCTTCACCAAGCCGGCATACCTCAACCTAGGACGAGTACCTTTATGTTTATATCGCCGACCCGTTATCATTCAGTGAAAATCTCGTTTAGAGTCAGAAGCACAAGTGCGACTTGTCAGGTACTGGATGATATCATCTCGAGTGATGAGTTTGCGGTCATTAAGAAGAAACAGAAAGGGTAAATGAAACAACATACTTGTTTGTTTTACATATTTTTTTGAGAAGTAAACACAAATTGTAATGGACTCCCTCGCCATTATAACAACTCTCAAAAACACAAAATCAAAAAATTCTCTTGTTAATCGCGTACAATCCCTTCTTAGTATCTCTGGTTCCAGGTCATAGGGGCATCGAAGGAATCGAAGCGGTGGATATGGCAGCCCATTCCATACTATATTCCCTAACACTCTATAAAACTCACAATACTAAACACAGACCTCAAATACTTTATCCATCACAACTGGCAACACAAGTGGAATTCACACCACCATACCTTCCTTTTTGCTATCAAAACCAATGTTAACTTCTGGAAACTTCCTGTTAATTTATCCCATTCCAACTATATAGGGTTCCGCCTTGGTCACATATCGCTCTCTCATGATCATCTATTCCAACGTACCAACACTCCTGTATTCGTTTCTTCCTAAACACGTCAAGTTCTTTTCAATGAATTCTTCAAAACATACCTTCTCGTAAAAAAATACTGCTATCTTTCCTTAAAGCATAGAACCTATATCATCTAATTTAAAATTCTTCGTTCGACTGACCGTTGTTGCAGTATAAAAAAATCAAAGCAGTTCTACTAATGAAAAAAACAATTTTTTAAATATAACCCGAGAGATGAATTAAATACGATCAAAATAAATTAAATTCTTTAGCGAAACGCAATGTAAAACAACCTGAATAATAATCATATTTCTTTTAAAGTACAAACGATACAATTTTAATTATTTTTTAGCAAAAATATATAAACAGGATTTCCTCAATGTTCACGCAAATTTCTATATAATACATACCCCGTGTTATATCATTAAAATTAAGTTGAATTATATATATATATATATATATATATATATAAAATTCCGTTTATTTGCGCTTGCGTCATTTAAATTTACTCATAACGATTGAATAGAATAATAGACAAAATAAATTTTTAAAACATACATCGGATGGGGTGCATCGATAGTACCAATACGAGGACAAGGATCTCCGAGTAAAGCTCTTAAAGTTAAAGCTGCACCTTCCGCTAATGACTTTAAACAATAACCACCCTGCATAAACGATTCAAAATTGAATATATATATATATATATATATATATATATATATAGGTATATATATATTTATAAAAAATTGAAAATTAAAATAACTCTAAAAATAAAATTCCGTTACCTCTAATATCACTGCTACTTTTCCATTAGCCAATCCGGTTAAACTCGATAACATATGAGCGTAACAAGCTGGTGTTACTAACATTTCCCCCTTTACAACAACAAATGAACACCGATTAAAAAAATTTTATTTAATTTCTTACACGTATTTTTCTTCGCGCGATAAATTTCACAGTATAAATCTAAATTACACCGCGATTTTATTTTGAAAATATATAGAAACATACACACAACACGCGATCTGATATGTACACGTATAAAAAAAACAATATTATCGCATTATAATCATTATTCGTGTGAACATAATCGAGTAAAACAGAATAAATAAATCTCAAATTATTAAGTGGTCGAAGAAATTACGCGTTGAAATTTTTTATATTAATAAATCGAATAACGTTAATTATATTATAATCCAACGGAACCAATTCATATCTACCTTGTAGTAATAATTAATTTCTGCGATGATTGGTTTTTACTTTCGTCTAGTGTGTTAAAAAGAATTCAAACATCATACCATGATCGCCGTATAATTATTTAATATTCCAATGCAGGTGCCAGCAACTGGTTATTAAATTATTTGTAAATAGTGCTTTATTTTCATAAATAACTTGGTACTGAAAAGTAATCAATTGAGCATTTTTTTTTTTTAATATTTACAATCAATTATTCGACATTCGATTAATTTGAAAAATAACAAACAAGTGCGCATAATTTATTCAGTTTAACTGTATAATTAAGAATTACGTCTCCTCATTATCATCAATCACTAGATCTGTGTAACTTTTTACAATACCAAATCTTCATAGTCACACTAAGCACTAAAATTCTCTTCTTTGGGTTTTTATTTTTAAATTTTATATAACTGGTTGTTCCTGCATCTTTTAATTTTTTCCAATGTATTTTTTCTACTACACTGTTTATTATTTGTACCAATTCTTGATTATTTCGAATTAGGTATCCTAGCCACTTAACCTTCTTCTTTTTAATGGTTTAATTAACGTTCTACCAATTCTTGATTATTTCGTAATTAGGGTATCTTAGCCACTTAAACTTCTTATATTTAATGCTTTAATTAACGTTCTCGACTTGTATAAATCTTTTGAGATGTATACCTACTATAGAACGTATCATAATAAGACCGTATCGGGAGCGGAAAAATGCTTTCCGATTATTACTATTTCACCTGGTATGCGAGCCGTCCTGCGCCGGTCGTTGGCGAACATTCAGATCTTTCTTGCGTAGATTGTAAACGGTGTAGTGATGTATAAATTCGCCCTCCAAAGGCAAACTCACTTCTAGATTGAAACGCGATAACAAGGCGGTTAACGGCACGTGTACACCGGTTGGTTAGCGGACAGACGCATTTAAAATGTGATTACTACTTTTTACTTGGTTTTACTCGAGGACGTGTAATTGGTTTCTTATATTATCGGTAATATGTGTAGATATTATAGAAATTACATTAATAATATCATTATTCTAAATGTAAGAAATGTATTTCATCTGTAAGATTCAGATAGTTTAAAACGCGACAAATATTAACGATCGACACTTAGTTACAAATATAGTATTAATACATAAATATTAGCAAAAATTGTTGACTAACTACTAATATTTATGTTTAAAGGTTTTTAGTTGCTGCGAAAGATAATTTAAAGGAACGATAAAGCTTTTTGGTTAAAAATTAGGTTTTATAAAGAAAATCAATTCTATAAGATATACGTAATCTATCACAAATACGGTAATTATATAAAATAAGGGCAAATTCATTTCCTATACTATTACTCGGGCGCGAGTTATACTTTTGCTACATATATTATTTTAGGATGGCGTGAAAACTTTAAAAGATGACAACGTTAATTTCCGCCACGTCATAATATTACCTTTTCGTCGCCCACTGCGGCATCATAACCGGCAGACACCAAAATTAATTGCGGTCGGTACTGCGAAAATAACATAGTTAGAAAAAGAGAGATTAGTAAAAGGTTAGCAACGTTTTCCAAAAATATACAATTATCAGTACCTCGGGACAACCAACAGCAGCGTCATAACCGGCTGAAATAAGTATAATTTCCGGTTGGAACTAAAACAAATAAAAATTGAAAAACTACAAAATAGCGGTTTCGAATTACAAATGGAAACAACAGCATTATAAACAAAATATGAAATCCTTAATTAGTGACTATATTCTTCGTTGAATTACCAATTACAGATCGTTCGTCTAACATTGAAATTATTCGTAATTCAACGTAATCGTTAAAAACAAGTAGTACATTAACTCGGTTAAACCTTTTATTCGGATTACTACCTAGCGATAAAAAGCAAAAAACAAAACGTTTGAGGTAATAAAATAATTTCGAGGCACCGACGGCAGTCCCTAATGACCACGATAATTACAGGATTTGGGTTTTACAGTTACGTCGAATGTTTACGGTCTGCTTATTTATAACGCACGATTTCCGATTTTTTAAACGGGTCAAAATTTTAAAAATTTTCTTAGTAAAAATAAGAATATAATTAATCGTTCATTTTACGAAATGAATTTAAATTATATCCTTACTTATTCGCGCATTAATTCGTGTTAACGCTTGTTCATTATAGGGACTTCATTTACAAACTGTCAAAAAAGTACAAGCCAGGGATAAATATAAATTTAAAAAGGAAATAAAATTTTCAGCTGCGAATAGATTAAAATGTTATCATCAAAAATGCGACTGTATAAAGGAGTGCAAGTGATAAAAACAGCATATTGAAGACATTCAAGCAGCGTAAATGGAAATATTTTTAAAAACTAGATTTCTATTGTGGATAACGAATTGGGAGGCATTGAAAATGACGACTGAAGCGATAACAATAAATACTCAAAAAACTAAATACGTGAACTACAGTAATAAAATACATAAAAAAAGAATATATTTAGAGAAAGTTTTTACAACGACAGAACAAACAAGGATAGATGACGTACCATAAAATAAAGCACATGCTCAAAAAAAAAATAGTAATGCTAGTAATGACGTAATGACGTACGCTACAGAAATAATAGAAAAATTAAAGAAAACTGGAGCGCGTTCAGTCATTAGACTTCGGGACGAAATCAGATTAAAACAAAAAAAAAAGCGATTTTCGAAGATATTGGCAAAAGGATAGCGAGGACATATTGGAAGGCAATCTGATGATAGATGCACTAGAGATGGTAGACCATACGATAAGGAAAGAAACCAAGGACGGCCAAACAGACGATGAACAGATGATGTTATTAAAATAGCAGAGAAAACACAGGATAGAAGAAGATAAAAAACATTCATGTGGCCTACATGAAATCTATGATGTAATATAGGCAAAGAAGAAGATCTAATTTATTTTTTTGGAGTTTTAAGAAAAATCAAATCTATCTTATTCCCTCGAAAATAACAAAAATTAAAATTTATTAACCACGGCCTTAAAATACACGCTCGTCGAAACAAACAGCGCATTTCACCTGCTACAATCCGGGATTATAATAATAATCATATATAATCATTTAGATTTAAATGAAAAGCCTAAACTTTTTTTTTAATACGCCGTCAGTAAATTCCTTTTAATTAAATATGCGTAAAGTAAATGCGTAGATTATAATTTAATTATTTTCTAAATCGATAAATTCTATGGCAAATAGCCGTTCGAAATTAACAAAAGCCATTTAAATTACATTTAAACGAAGGCGATATATACCTCGATAGCCATCGGTAACAAAAGTTGATGAAAAATGGACAAATAGTCTGCATTTCCGAGGCCAGTAATATTTAAAGGAACATTAAAGTTATAACCTTTACCGGACCCGTTCCCGATATAATCGAAATCGCTTTCACGTAAATTTGGCCAAAATATACCATTTTCGTAGCGATGAATCGAAAAATAAACCACCCTACGAAGGTAAAATAATGCATCAACATACATACTTACATACATTTATATATATGTATATATATATATATATATATATATATATATATATATATATATATATATATATATATAATAAACCAAACAAAATAGAACACAGTTTAATCACTATTAAGTTTTTTACTGCGCAAAGCTTTTCGACAATTATGTCATTTTCAAGCGTACACAATAAACATATATATATATAAAACAAAACAAAATAAAATTTTGTACAATTGTGTTTTTTCAAAAAATATATTTAGGCAAAGACTATTAAAAAATATCTACAATTATTTTAATCGTCTAAATTTCGCTTCATTAATTTTCGGTGTTGTAATCAAAAATTTCAGTTTTGACAAATATCAAAAGGAGACTCCACAATTAATGTTCTTTCGGAAATTAATTTTGAAAATTTTCGATCGGATTTTTCCCTTAAAATAATTCTTTCATAGATTAAAAAATATTTTCGCAAGATTCAATACCTTAAATCAAAATGGTAACCCGGATACAAAATTTTAATTATACTTCACAACATATACGTCGTAAAAACAAACGTTCTAAGTTTATAACATTCGAACCGTTAATGCGATCTTGCACATATAAATATAAAAAAAAAAGACGACGAAAAAAAACGAATTTCTAAAATTTTATGGGGTTGTCCTTAGGGTCGACCTAAAATTTTCGACAATTGTAATTTTCGTAAAGATTATTTTCAATTACTTAATATATTGCGTGTATTTACAAAATTTCATCCAAATCGTTTGAGGCGTTTATGAGATGGTTGAGTTTATTATATATGTGCATACATATATAAAAAAAGGATATTCGTTTAATAAGATATTTAACGCATATATTATTATCTAGATATAATATATAATTATTACTCAGGCAACTCGACCATAATTCGTTCGTTCATACATTTTAATTCTTTTAAATGACAGGCACACACACACACACATATATATATATATATATCAACTTGACGAGAATTATTAAAAGCCAGAGCGAATTTATATCGACGAAAATATAATTTTATTGCATTTATACATCGTACTAGTTTGCAGACTCATCCGATCCCTTTCTCTTTCTCATCAACGTTACTGAATGGATACGTATAGTTCCTCTGTAGTAGTTTTTGAACATTTGTTACCTAAATTTTAGCTTTTAGTTTCACACATCGAACAACACCACGATGGTCAGTTCAAGTGAAGGAAAAAACTGTTACATCCGCGCATAAATTAAATTATATAATTATCCCGTTCATTTATTCGTATAACGAAACATCCTTTATAGAATACCGTAATCCGTCATTATAATAAGTGTACGCAATTAATTCGCATAATTTCGGAATAGTCGAACACGATAATAAAATAAAAACCTGGGATCATCGTAAAACATACGCTGCGTAGCTTGACCATGATGTACGTCCCAGTCGACGATCAATATTTTCGATATTGCATTATTCGCTAAAGCGTGTTCAGCGGCAACCGCCACATTATTGAAAAAACAATATCCGCAATATTCCGAATTCATAGCGTGATGACCGGGCGGTCTGAAATAAATCGGTAATGTAGGACTAGTGGAAAAATTGAAATAATTCCTGACATCGATTCTACACAATCATATTCGATATTTCGTAAACGTTATTCGAAAACTATGTTTAAAACTAAAGCGAGATAATAAACATCGGAATGTAACATGCGGACATTTTAATTTATTCAACATGCACGTAAATAACGTTAACGTACTTGCAGCTAAGTCGTAAAAATGAAAAGTTAAACCGAGAAATTTGTACGGAGTAAATAAAAATAACATCAACGATTTTTTTTTTTAAACGTATATTTGTGATAAATTTTATAATGATATATACACTCACAACACGCCTCATATATACACACAACACACACATAACACTCATACGACATAATATGATTGTTTTAATTGTTTTAATACTACTTATCCCGTCAAGCTTTCGCTTGTCGACGGGTAATTATATTTCTTATGATTTAATATTATATATTTACGCTTACTATAAATTTTTATTTTGATTACATTTATTATATTGATTTCTTTAAATAGCGTTTATTTATATAATTATAACTCATTTACACTCTCACATACTCTCTAACTTAACTCCCAAAGTAAGATATGAGATTCATTTCATCATAAACAATATTAATCACATCGTAAACTTATACACACGAAATATAAATAAAATATTCAAATTATAATAACAATAATGAAATGGATAATATTGTAAAATGAGCGCATTAAACAAAATAGTAGTAACATAATATTTTTCGAAATATAGGCACTAATATAAACAGATAGAAAAAGTTAACATAAAACCTCTTAAAACATCAGATCGCGTTTAGACAATATTCGTAAAATTGAAATTGAAACATTACGCGAGCAACATTCAATTATAGTTAGTATGTACTTATAGTGGAACCGAACACGTATTATGATACCGTTATATTGTCGCGAGTTACATTTTGAATTTAACACACTTCCTATCGGTATATCGTTGACGTATGTTATACGAAGTAATACACACGCAAACAAGCTAAATTCGAGAAGTAAATTAAAACTTTAACAAATGCAAGTCAACGGTTCTTTTTTAATTGAAATTCTAATCTTTGTGAGTGGGGTAAATGCATTTAGAAAATTCGTGTAAAAAAAAAGTGCACAGGAAACTAGTATACTTAAAATTATGCGTAACTGGAATATAGATAACAATAAAAAAAAAAAAAAACTATATACATGTGACAATTCCCTAAACTTGGTACTTATATTATTGGTAGCAGACGGGATGGTAAACATAATGCCGTCAACCAATGAGCTGTTTATAGTTCTACAAGTGCAATTATATTTAACAACACAAATAATCAGAGTTAATGAATTCATGATTTAAAGAGACAAGGACGATCACCGTAGAAGAACCGCTATGGTATAAAGTTTTATTTAGATTCATGAAGAATTTATAGATTAAAAAGTGAAAATTTAGAGTGCAGTGCTCTTTCAGGGCTACATGATTTTTTTTTTGTTCGGTACAGTAGAGTTCTTAAACTAATTAGGTTACAAACTCCACCGTACTAAAGAAGAAAAATTATGTAGCATTCCTAGAGTACTTTGAAAGAGCAATATGTGCTTTGAATTGTTATAGAGTTTAGGATAAAACTAAAATAAAGTCTGACGAAATAGTGAAATAGTTGGGGTTGTGTACGGATGAAAAAAAAAAAGACATGAGAATATTATTAGAAAATGAAAAGATTATATTCAATGTTTAATAAACAATTTCCTCTATAGTATGTAATGCTGGTACGGAGCTTGTAATAATAGTCGCGGAGATATTCCAAATCACTTTCGATACTCGAATTAGACCATTTATCGGAATTTATACTATAAGTTAATGGATTGAATGAACAAAAGGAAATAATAGCGAAAAATAAATTTGGGCCTCGATACTGGTACGAGGTGATAATTGTGTCAACGGATGATTAAAAAGAAAAGAAAATATTGTAAATTAAGTAATTATTTTTAAAGGATGGATACTGAACAATTTAAAATAATAACGAATCGAACTACTAACGTTGTATCAAAACAAGTTAACTTGCGTAAATATATGTCACACTGCCAACTGTTAATGTAACAGGCAACAATAAGTGATGACATACAATTTAATTTTAAAATGTTTATCGTAAAATATTTACACACACCACCACGTACACATAAACATAGTTATACAGAAATTCTAAAGTAAATATATCAACGTGAAACGTAAACAACTTGAAAAGTGTCTCACGTGGTTCAACACGAGTTCTATTTAATAATACTACAAGCGATTATTTCGTTCATTCGGTAATCTATATAAATTTATAAAACAGTAATTAAAGTGGTACAATATTGCTTACAATGCTGCATATCCGTTCGTAGTATTAAATATATATATATATATATATATATATATATATATATATATATATATATATAGTAATTTCAATTAAACATTATAAATAACTACAGTTATACAAATAAATACGTATGAAAACTAAAAACAGAATAAAAATTTAATAAAAACTACATACCTTACTATAGCCATACCATTTTGAATTTTGTTTTGACAAATAGCGTCCACTAGTTCTATTGCACACCCCGCGGCTAGCAAAGCTGTTTTATAAGTCATCTGTAGAATAAACATTTACTTTAATAGCTTCACTCTATTACTTATATAAATAAATAACTAAACGTATATAAATAAGTATATAATTTCAAATAGAGTCAATTATATAAATTACAATATGAAAGAAAGAACATACATATTTTTCTGCCTCTAATCATGTACATTAACGCAATAGGTTAATTCTAACTTAACTAATTTGGAAGCAATTATATGTTTTTTTAACATTATATTGGTAATGCAGTTTACATTTAATAAGAAAACATTAAAAAATAAATTTTCACCTAATAGCGCGGCATGTAGAACACGAAAATTAAAAATGAAATGAAAATATTATTGAAGTAATTCATAATTAATACTATTATATACATTTTTCAAACCATACGAATGTGTTATGTATGTTATCAAAACCGAGTTTATATTTCGGTTTTCTAGATGGTGTAACATGACACGTAGAATCGAACTTTTCATCTAACGGATATTTTAAAATTAATTTTATTAAAATAATATCAAAGCATTATAAGAAACCATATTTTTTTTAATACAAGTGTTAAACATATTATCACATTATTTATAATTTTTATCGCCGAAATCCCTTAACGATCAGTACACGTAATTTTATGCACACTTTAATTTGGAGAAAAAAATTTTACTTTACCTGATATAACCAAAAATATACACTACACATACAACCGAAAAAAACAGCTGTAACCATTCTAATAAAAAATCGCCGCTTATAGTCTTGTTAGTTATTATTTATAATTAACACACTAAGAAAATGAAGTAGGTACAATAAAACTATTTCCCCGACTGGCCTGAGAGAATTCAATTAGCAAATAACACACTTTATAAAGATTTCAAAAATTATGCACGTCCTCCTCCAAGTAAGAATCGAAATAAAGCATACATTTTTCTCAATTTGATGTAGTCCTAAAAGGTTATCAACGATCTTAACAATGTTTCCTACTACAGAATTATGCGAGCTATACATATCAATAATGTTGATCAGAAAAAGAAAGTAGGTAACTTGCAAAGTAATATCCAGTATCACTACAGCATTTGATTTTTTTGATGATAAATCAATACAACGATATAATTTATATAAGAAAATAAAACATCAGGTAATAAATATCAATCGTTTGAATCGTATTTTAAGACCATTAGAAGTAAAACAGGACCATGTGAAACTCACACGTTTTACGATACCTTGTCATACCCAACATTTTGAAAAAAAATTGTCTTTCACCACCAGGATACGTTTTTTTTAACCGCTGAATGATGTAAGACGTAGTTTTTTTTCTTCCGAAATGTTGAGTATGGCAACGTAAAGGTGGCATAACGTGTTAAACATCGCCAGGAGTATTCTAGACTATTATATATGAAAATGCAACATTTTACAAGCACGGACAAATTAATAAAGATATAATTGTTTTACCTGTTACAAAATGTATACAAATGACAAAATGCAGTAAAGTTATGCGATAATTTTAATAATATATTTTGCAAATATTTTTGTGAGAGTTTCGACGAGGATGACGATGAAATTTATTTCAAAAACGAAAGAAGAATTCAGTATATATGAAATTGATTCATTGTATATAAGTTTTAGCAATAATGGTGAGTCAGTGTTAGCAGCTTGTGGCGGCCATGTTGTTTTGATGGAGTGTGTCTAATCTGTGGTTTATTAGTTTCTTTCAAATGTCACATCATCATGTCAAATTTAATGGTACTACAAACCATACTTTCGAGTGAATATTCTGCATGAACGATTTGAGAGTAGGGTTATCTTTCGCAAAGGTAACGTGAATTGGACATCAAGATCAGGATTCCTGAAGTCTGACGTCTATGCTGGTAAGCCGCAATCGACCAATACCCTTAACGTTAACATTGACAATCCTATCGCTCGAATTTAGTCAAATCTATGCGATAGAGTTCTTGAAAATGGGACCACTCGGATCAGTGTCAACGTGAAATGTCGCGGTGGACATTTGCACGATGTGATATTTCATACATAGTGACATTCCCGAGCCTTTCAAATAAAAAATATTAGTACTGCATACATAGTTTGTTTTAATCCAATTCAACATCGACGCAACTCGCACTTGTTGGAAAAGCCTGTATATTTGTTTGAAACTCGCATAAATTTAACGCGGACTAATTTTCAAAAGTTTTGTAATATTTTCTTGTCATTTTATAATTAATTATTTACGTTACTTTTTCAAATTCAACGGAAATTTGTTATTTATAACTAAATAGATTTTTAAAATAAAATACAATTATTATGAAAATACTTACAGAATTAATATATATAGAGTCGAAGCGAGATGACATTTTTTCCAATACAATAGAATCTAGGCAATCCGCAGTCTCTTTTAACACTTTTAAATGTTCCGAAGAATGTTTCCTAAGTATTTCCTCATCAGTCGCATATCTAGGTTCTATCTTTAAACACCGATCTAGTAAACCCAATTCTTTACACCTGAAAAAGAAAAATACGAACTTCCGTAATGAAAATTAAAGATAAAACAAATAAGAGGCGCTTTGAAAGCAACACGACCTTTAAATAGTATACACATGATTATTTTATTTCTAACGAAAAGAGTAATTAAATCGTACATTTTCAATTAATCGTAAATTTCTTTCATAAAATGCTGTTGCTGAAAAACTGCAAATACACGCGGAGAAAAAAAAACGTTCAAATATACTTTAAACGCTGATAGTTTATTAAATATTTCAAAAATAATACCCACACAACGAATAATACTTGCAATGAGATAAACAAGGCGAGTTGCAATGTTTTTACTGCGTTCGTTGGGTCTTTTTCATTGTAAAAAATGAAGTCGTTTGAGTGCAGATAAGCTTCAACAGTTTTTGCTTTTAAAATTTGACATTTAAAAACTTTCCACTTATAACTTATTGCATGCAAAATATATTCATTAAATAATTTTACTGTTCATTTTCTGTGCTGGTATTAATTGTAATTGATACAAAAAAAAAAAAAAAAATACTAATTAGTACACCACTAGACATTACAAACATAAACTGCAGAATTAAGAGAAGTAAATTCGTCTCATCACATGGTTCAACACAGATAAAAATAAACAATATTTTAAAAAATCTAATTTTCTAAAACTACTTCGAATATCCAACAACAAAAGTTTCAATTGAATGAATTTTTAAACAAGCAAAGAAACGACTGTGAAAGAAATTTTATAATCATTACAACCGATGAGATCCGAAGAAAAGCAACATCCATTGAACATATCGAAATTCACTTTATTGGTGGACCTTCATTTCACTCTTGTGTAATTATAGAACATTTCTATAGGATCATTATGGAACCATTACATCATACTAAGCAACAGAACTGAACATTGTTCAACTAACAAATCGAATATAACTGTTTAATTAATGAAATAACTTTAATGCTGCCAATTAGGTCATTATTACGTTAATATTTATACACTGACAAATTAAATGTACCTCTTTATCAATATTTTAGTTCGAATTTATATGATGTTCTAGAACATTTCTACTTCATGGAAAAAACGGACCGTTTTACCAATATTATTGCACGCAAAAGAACTTTACTCATGGACAACTATAGTAAGATTCTTAGAAAAATTGCCAATATAAACATTTTTATGGATTTCGGTTTAAAAAAAAACTCGTGTTGTCGAAATAATGCAAATTCAGACAAAATGAATGAACGTTGATTTAATTATTAGTTCTACCGAGACATTTGCTGATGGTAATCATCATTTGTGAACATTTTTATTAATCTAAAGCATTTGTAAATAAATAAATAAAGCATTTGATAAAATCAATCATCTAAAAATGATTTATATAAATATATTGTAAAGTTTAAGTATTTATATAAACTACAGTGCTGACCATCTATGACTTCCTTCTTCAATGTCAACTTCGTAATACATCTTTTAATTTCTTTACACAAAATGTTAAATAAAAATGAAATAATTTCTTAACTATAGTGTAATAAGTTGTCGTGACACTATCTAGGTTGCAAGTTCGCAGAACACAAATTAAAATATCTAAAAACTTTAAAAACGTATTACCTGTTAATAACTTCGATATAACGTTCCGGGCATTCTGAATAATTTGGATCCCACAGACATCTGTGTTCGGTCATTTTATCATCATAAATAATTCCAGTTCCTTTCTTGATGTTTTGTCTTGCGTTACGTGACTATATCAGAACAGTTTTTATATTATGGTATATAGACATTTGTCAAATTTCTATTAAAAAAAAATGTAAACAGTGGCTTTATTTGCTTACCAATTCATATACATCATAAAATGGTTCTTTATCCATTCCAAACGCTTTAGTTTTAAAAGACCCAATATTCTTACGTTTCTTCTGTATTTTGCTTGAAGCCATTGCTAGGTTCCTTATAGTAAACGCTATATTATCTATAATTAAAAATACGTATCGTATAATAAATATGTAACCTAATAAAAAATGATTAAAAAAAAATGATAAAAAGGAATGATTAAATATAAACGAAAATCAAAGAATGTCGTCTCTTATAACTGAATATTTAAAATAATGCAAGAAATAAATTTTAATAACAAATACCAACCTACAACACCCAATATTTTTTCCACCCACTTCAATTAAATACAAACAAATTGATATTGATAAATTCACGACCAATCGGAATTAGTCTCGAATCAGATTTATTGTATTTTATTGGAATTTTTATCGATACTAATTTATTCATAATGTTAAGTAAAAGTATTCATTACTTTTTATATTTTCATTCATTAGTATATTATTTTTAGTTCACACAGGTAACTAAATTCGTGATGATAAATTATTTTTTCACTAGTTAGATATTATAATTACCACCTTGTTTTTAGGTTTCGTTTCTATGGTGTCAAACAAGTGAATTTTATGAAACTTATAAAATAATTTTCTTATTTTTATATTCGAACGTTCTTTTGTTGATTAAATTCGTCTTCATATATGAAAAAAAGAACATGTTGATTCAAAAATGGTTGAACTTTTATTATGGACTTATCTACAAGATCAAAATATTCACTTATTGCTTTAAGTATACTAAACATTTTTAGTGATTTTATTAACCGGGGGATATTTTAGGTTACACAAAGTTTTACATAGCAATATTTTATGCAGCCAAAAGTCGTGCACTGTAATAATAGGTGTTAAAGAAATACTTCTTTTTTTAGCACACTATGAAAAAATGATTCAAAGGTCTAACGACTGACATTCAAAATGTAAAAATGGGTTCATTAGTTATGAATGTTAGTAACTCATTTATGATCCATGCACATCAAATAACACATTCTTATTGTTCAGAAGATATCAATAGCTTACTTAAACGTTTTAATTTTAATGTGACTATGTTGTTTCATAAAGGAAAAAAAGATGACGTTTATGAGGGACACCTTGATATAATAGATGATATATGTTATCTATTTTGTGACACATGTTGTATCGATAAAATTAGAAAAACGTGGTTTACAAACTATGTACATTTTCAGGCACATTATAATATGTAAAAATATAATCGCAGAATGTGTGCAACTGAATACTGATTGAATGCACCTTAATAGGTTTATGTCACTGCATTGATGAAGCAAGTGACTTAATTCATATGCTGACGTAGTATTTACAAATTAAAATTGCGTTAGATATGATGTAACATGTTTAGGAAACAGTTTAAATCCATATAGTATGAACACATTATGAGGAGGTTATGTAAAACTAATTTCGAGTATCTTGCGATTATGTCCACAGCGGTTAAGTACCAATTTAGAACTCAGAGAAAGCTCAGATTTATTTCCTAAAAGCCAATACGTCTTGTTCAACCTGAGTCTTAGTTCCCTACTTCTCTTTAGAGAAATCAATTTAATTGTCTATTCTGTTTAATTATGCTTTGTGGACAGGTAGTCTAGAATTTTACCCACTGTTTATGTGCCTGCCTTTTGGCTCTAATAGTATCTCGTAGAGAGAAAGTGTAGTTTTGATTATGAGTACCTCACATGGAGGGATACTTAGCCAAACTGCTTGTTGTAGGGTACGATTATTTTTAAATGTAAATATTTAGCCGAAAATTTTAGTATTATGCGAAAGACAAAGATTTGAATGACATCATTAATTTTTCAATAGCAGGTGCACTAAATACTAGCTTTAGCGCATACTTATTAGCCAAACCACATATATATTTAACAAGTATAATCCACGCTTAAAAAGAAGAAAATTCTGCTACTGAAGTTATAGGTACTGAAATAAGGAGTTAGAGTAGAAAAAAAATTAAATAAGTTGAAGAAGTCAGAATTATGAGGAATACGAAACAACATGTTTTAAAGGACAACCAGCTTATTCTGGGAACCATATGTAACAGAGTGTGTGAAACAGTGAGTGGAGTGTCGCATTCGGAGAAAACTTACCGGTTTATTCTTGCGAATAAATAATTATGTGCCAAAATTCTATGCAAGATTACTTCATTTGTCTTGGTGTAATGGTATATTTACTTTGACGAAATAAAAAAAAAAAAAACAAAAAACAAATCTAGTGTGACAAATTTTGTCCTACTTTCATTCTACCTAAAATCATGCAGGGTAGAAAGATGTTTAAACCGATTCAAATAAATAAAATTCTTTCATTAATATCATTTCTGCTAAGAAATATTGATGTTGACCCGGTTTTTTAAAAGCATGGGACAGGGATAATGAATGTTATTGCTAATCCTGCTAATGGTAACGTTGATGTAGCAAATAATCTTAGTTGAAAAGATACTAAATGTATTTTGTATTGGTTGTGCGTTGTCTGTATACAGTGTACCCCAATTGCTGTATTATTAAAATATTACGGTGAAGAATGATAGCAAACCGCTAAGTTAAAAGAAATAGTTTGATTTAGTGAGGATAGTGTTCAAGATAATAGGATTGACAAATAAAGAGGATATGTGAAAATGATAGCCTAAAGAGAATAGGGAATAAATTTTAAATTCGAAATTTTTCATTATTTCTTTAAAGATTCAGGTGCCCTATAGTTTAACTTCATGTTTCGAGCACAATAAATTATGAATTTTTCACACCTAATCAAAACGATCAATAGTTTTAAGAAAACTGAAAATTTAACTCATGTTCTTTTTATTTTAGAATTTTTTTTAAGATAAAAATCTAATTTCCTTATTACATATTTTTTTTTTAGGAATTGACGGTATGTCGCTTCAGTTTGTTTACAATTCTTTATACATTCGAATTATGTAAAATCATCCGCTAAACCGATCAATTTTTTAATGAATTTTTGAAACTTTTATATTGCTGTTGGTTGAAATACGAAATAAATATGAACAACCGCATCATTTATTATATAAAAAAATTGTTTACCAGTTAATTGCATATTAGAAAAAAAAATCATTATCACGAGCAAACGCTAAATTTTCGTATCATTTTTCTTTTTTTCATTCATCGATATAAACTCAGCAAGTAAATATTTTTCTTACATTTTATGTCTTATAAGCTGATCCGCAAAGTAAGTTGAACGATATATGGGCTGTTCTTCCAGAACAGGTCTTTGAAGTAATGGAACTAAAACATTCTTAATTGTTTTACATTTCTTACATTATTTTCGTGCTATGTGAAAGATAAACAAAATATTTCAAGATGAAATTTGTTACTAATTAATATTTTATTATACAGTAGAATTTAAAATGTAGGTTAACGTTTTAAATGTATTTAATTATGTCGTCGTTAATAAAATACAAATTTTCAAACACGCTATCTACAATTATGACCATTATAGATCAAATTATATCGCTACATCGTAATCACACGTTAACGATTTTATAGGCCGTCAATAGCTTCGAATTATTACCTATTTCCACCTTTTAATGCAGTTAATTAAAATAAATTTTTCAATAATTTTATTTATTATTATATAAGTATAATAAGAGAAGGTAAACGTCGACAATAGATTTACACTTTACTCACACATAATTTTAACCATATGGGATTTAATATTCAGAAGATAAAAGATTTTGTAACTACACCAAAGGCGTAAAGCATAATCCCGGTAATGAGAAACTGAGAAGCAGCTTTCGAGTGAGAAAATACGTACAGTTTGCGATTAACAAAGGGAACAAAATCTCCATGATATCATTAATTATATATATATATGGTCACATCGCTACTTTCATCTTTCAGATTTAGGGCAATTGTAATTCAATTTCAAATTCCACTTTTTAATTTCACTTTCATCTACGATTAATGTTTGGTATTATAAAACTGCGTTTGTACTCTTTTAGCGACTGTCGACATTTCTTTTGTGGTCGTAATTATTAAAAAAGAAGAAAGTTCAAAGTAAAAAATATGAAAAATGTTTCCACTCGCCAGTATGGCGCTAGAAACTATTAGAAACTATATCAACCACGGCATTACGTTTGAAATTTTTATTGTTCCATTACATTCTCCAAGTTTCATTAATTCACGCTGTGCTCTGTTATGCCGCATAAGCTTCATGCGCATGAATTTGCAGCCTGGCCTAATATTCACCCAGTAATACCTTCCAAATAGAGAAAATGCTAAAAAAATAACTGACTTTTTATAATCGTAATAGGATTCGCATTATTGGTTATAGTCTTATCTCGTTCGTAAGAAATGTGTGCACGTGTATAGACAATTTAAAAAGGATAATAATTAATTTAGATTTATTTTCTAACAGGCGAGAATTTTTTTATTACAGTAATTTTAAACAAGGCAGCTGTAAAGTATTTTTCGTAATTCGAGCCTCTAGGTGAAGCAGTGGCGTAGCCAGACTTGGCGGAAGAGGGGGTTCAAACAAAACTAAATTATAACAGTAAACACGAGTTAAATTGAACAGTAAATAACCAAAACTCAAGTAGGTTAAACCCCAATAAGCAATCCAACTCGTTAGAGTCATTTTTATACTTATTAGACGCGAGCTAAAATAAAACAGCGACATCCAGTATCAATATAATGAAAACGAAATCAATAGATGAACAGGGTTACGTATAATATAAAAATGATTATTTGTAATATATTACAAAACTATTTATTTACTTCAAAAACAACGAAATTTAAATAATAAAAAAAAAATAGGTTTAACAAACGAAAAACTGCATTTAAAAACGAGTATATATTTTCTTATTATCAGATTCATTCCAAGGGTGGGTTCAGACCCCCAAACCCATCCTCCGGCTACGCCACTGGGTGGAAGTATAATAATTTTATTTTCGCCTATTTCGTCGACAGACTTGGGAATTTTAACCCGTTCAGTCAATTAAATTTTTTGATACTAACAAAATTTTTTGTTCTGTGGTTGACATAATATATCTCAATTTTAAAAATATTTATATAAATACGTTGAAAATTATCTACAGTTCATCTAAAAAGCAGTATTGTATAATTAACGCCTGTATAACATTAATAATTTTATATTATATAACTGAAAGCGTCAATTAAGTGTTGATTAATAATTTGGTATTTTTTAAGTGTATTCATTTTTCATTTTATAAGAAAATAAATAATTACGACGCTGATCGCCGAAAAAAATATTTAATAATTTTTAGTTTAAAAACTATGGAAATAATTATTGAAGAAAATATTAAATTCAAATTGTTCATTTGTATTATGAACCGTTGTTTCCGAAGTTAATACAAATATCATTATCGCGCTTAAATTTCCTACGGTTTTACTGTAATTACAATTTAAGCTCCCGTTCCTTCGATAACCGAATAATGTATATCTTTCTAAGGGCTACTTTATTTAAACGATCTGTTCGATTTGTTGTTAAAAAGGAAATTGTCAATTGATTAATCAATCAATCAATCATCATAAACTAAATAAACAACAAAAAATGAGTTAAAATAACCATTTTTTTTTCTTTATGGATGATTACAAAGGTTTTGTTTGCTGAAGTTAGTTTATGGATAAAATATTTTAGATTGATAGTGTGGATTTGTAATTTGAATTTGGTGTTGCATATATTGTAATACGCTAAATGAGTCGGTGCATATTAGATATTTCTTTGGATGTGAATGTTTTGTAGTGTATTTTAAGGCTATATTGATATAATTTCGGGTCTGTAAACGAAGGTTTCTGTAGGAGGATCAAAAATATAGAGTTCGTTATTTACTAGGTAAGCGGAAGTAGTTTTATTTGTAAATTTTGATGCATCATCGATGTATTTTTGAGAATATCGTAGAATTGATGTTTAAAAATTCCGGAGAGATAAAGTTTTTTTTATGTACTTAATTAATTCGGTATTTTTATTGTTACTGAAAATTTTGTTCAAGGTGGTCGTGAAGTGCTTCCAGTAGATTATACGTTCTGCTAGAGGTTTGGAATGTTTTCGGTGCAGACCGTGAGATCGATTTGTTATTAAAATGTTATAGACCGTGTTAAGAGGACGATAATCTAGTGTGATATTGTACTTAAGAGGTAATATGTTTGCTTCCACATGCAGAGCTGTACTAGAGCTCGTACGAAATGCTTTTAAGGCTACTTTAAGGGCTCTGTATTTTGAATTGTATTTAGGTTTCTTAATGTGCTATGGGAGGCACTGTCAGTATGCTACCATAATCTAATCTGCTTAATATATACGATTTATATAATTTTATTGGAGTTTCTCTATCCAATCCCCGATATGAATGATTGAGCATCTTCGACATATTTAATTTTTGATTGTAGTTTATTTTTAATTTATGTATACGTCCAGTTTAAATGGCAATATTTGAAGCAGTTACGTATGAGAAATCAATCAAAAATTTTCGCTAATTAAAATTTACTTTACGAGTTTTAGTTAATCGATTATAGTAGATGCCGGCACAATTAGTGTATAGAATGTGTTGTATTTCGTGTTTACAATTTAAATAAATGATATTTTTTCTTCCGTTCCCCGTCTGGATAATCTACAATTATTCCCGCATATAGCGACATTTCTAGAGAAGTCAGCATCCTTGATTAATATGTGGACAGTCCCCACAGGATCACGTTGGGTAAGCTGTAAAGGCACCCCCATTATAAAAATATATATATATATATATATAGCGAAAAAAGGAATTAAAAACGCGTAAATTAATAGCGTTTATTGTCCGTTTTCGAGTAATTAAAATCGAAATAATGTAACGCGTGATGATGCTATTAAGCTTTATTACAGACGTACACGTTAAAGGTATTCAATATGGTACAAAAGTAATATAAAATAAAGATAAGAATCTAAGGAATAATTACGATTATAGTAGGTAACGAATATGTAACAAACGGCTAGTAACTGCGTCTCGTCCAGATTGATGTCCAATGACGAATGCTAATGTGTCGAATACTGGAATGCGTTAATGTCCAATGTTATAAGGCGTGTTTTGGCGTCGGACGGGAATTTATTATTTATTCAACGTTATAAAAATTTTGCTAGTAACTCTATTTATCATAATTAAAACTAAAATCACACTCTCTCGTATCCATATATATATATATATATATATATATATATATATATATATATATATATATATATATATATATATATGTATATATATATATATATACGCGTTTAAATTAATAATTAATTATTTATTATATAGATAGGAATAATTTTAAGTTAATTGTTGTGTATTATCGGGGAAATATTTCCAAACGAATAATAATTGTATCAGCGAAAATCAATCGAATTGTACAATTTTCAAGTCGTGTATATTTGAACGCTAACGAAAATTGTTTATGAAATATCTCAAAATAAAAAAAGGGGAAAAACCCCGAAAAAAAAATGGGCATTACTACAGTTTGTTTGTATTTTAGCTGTATCGAAATTTTTATAATTTCGTGGTAAACTTTTATAATATATGAGACTTCGAAATAAAAGAAGTCGCAATTTTCCAAATTTTCTTATTGCGAACGTGTAGTAATACTTTTGAATTTTTAATCTTTTCAGTCGTGTCAATTTATTCGAAATTTATCGAAGTAATCTTTTAAGTAAAGCACGGTTAATCCGGGAGCAATATTATATATATATATATAAGTATACGTGGTGCGGTGCAGCACAAAATGATCCGGATAAGTCGATAATAAATCGAAATTCCGGGTAATTTTTAACGGTTCGTATAAATATTAAAAAATCGAATATTTCGCGTCGATCCAATAATTTATACTATTTAACGTTAAAATGATTTCGAACGGGAATTATAATAACAATTCGACTACGGTCAGAATTATGTAGATAAAATTAATCGATTAATCGATAATTAGCGTAGTTATTTTTAAAAAATACGTTTTTCGATAAACCGCGAATTATTTTATTAATTTTTTTCTAAAAAAAAAATGAATTGTTTTTATTATAGTTTAAAACGTTAAAATTAATATAAATTTTAGCGTCGAACACGGGTAACCAACAATCGATTTCACGGAATTTCCATCAGTCCGTATATTTTTCGACAGATTTCAGATATTTAATTTTAATTCGTCGACCGAATTATTAATATATCGTATAAAAAAATAATTCTTCGTAACGTATATGATAAATTTAAATCGAAGTACATCGCGGGGTAGAAAATTATTCGATGTAATATTTGAAACGCATTTTTTTTTTCGATATTTAAAAACGAATCCGCTCTATACACCGGACTAGTACGTTGCCGCTTTATTGGAAGAGTAAAAAACAACGCCATATTCGAAACGTGTAAATAGAATTCTTGCTTTTTTATTTAATTAATTTTTTTATTTAATTAATTTTTTTATTTATTTTTCTTAAAACAAACATTAGCGAGTAAATGATTCCTTGAAAATGATATGACGGTACAAATTAAAGTATCAACGACGATATTGTCATTTATATATATTACCTTATTGGTCGAATGTGTTAGTAATTTCATATACCATGGTTTACAGCCGATTATATATATATATATATATATAAACATGAGATACGTGTAATACATATACATGCATATAATATAAATATATGTATATGTGTATGTATGTATATACTATACACAGCATAAATCTATGGATATATATATATAATACATATACATATAGGTATATATGTATGTGTATAAACTCGTTTACCTTACATACGTTCATACATATATACTTATAAGCATACATGCGTTATATATACATACATTAGCTCAAACGTGTATACATATATATATATATATATATATATATATATATATATATATATATATATTTATATATGCGTATATTTTTGTTTAGTATTATGAAACAAACCAATATAATATATATATATATATATATATATATATATAACGATATATAAAGATATGCGTATATTATCCATATGCATACGAATGTACATCAAGAGATATGTATGTAATATAAATATTAATTGATATGCGTAGTTTAAATACGATATGATGTTTATATATATATATATATATATGTATGTGTGTGTGTATGTGTATAGTATGTATATATATATATGTGTATGTGTGTGGTTCTTTTATGCATTGCGAGAATTCGTTGAATTGAGATTTTTAAACTCAAAAGTGTCATACGCTATTAATAATGCAACGTAGATATGTACGAAACAAAATCGATATAATTATATTATATAAGTTAAGATCAGATATGAATTCGATGATATTTGAAGTCGATGATTCGTTTCGAGAACAAAAGTTCCAGACATTAGATCGGTCAAATAGCTAAAATACTTCGAGAAAGTTATGTTAATAACGTTGACGATAATGATGAAAATAGTACTGCTAGGACGTAGTGATGGTGGTGGTAGTGTCCATTGAGTAATAGTAATAATAATAATAATAATAATAATAATAATTCGACGAGAAAAACTGGAAATAATCGTGGTTAATAAATTAAATTATCGACGTACGTTTTTAATCGTGTCTTTATATATGTCGACGATTGACTGATTGATAGATTGCTGCTTGATAGATTGCTGCTTGATTGATTGCTTGATTTGCTTGATTTTTTTTTTGACATCGTTTCTTCGCTCTTATTTCCGATCGAGTTTTCTTCAATTATCTTCGCGCTTATCGCCATTTTATCGATTTCGATTCCGATTCTGGCACGTCGTAAATAAGTAAGCCCGTGTGTTCAGATTTTTCGACGATAATCATTTATATTGCGGATATTATTACACTCCGGTCGGATTTGAAATGTAACTTACCGATTTTTCTTGGTCTCGTTGAAATTGCTGTTGTTGTAAGCTAGCTTGTCGACTTAGCAGAAATGTAGCGTATCGTTCTTGACTCAGCTGCTTGTTCAGCAGTAGAGTAGCGTACGTTTCTTGACTAGCTTGTCTGTGTATGTTCGTACCGTTAGCGTACGAATTAGACGCGTTATTAACGGTAGTACTATTATTTTTCTCCCGTACGCTAGCGTTCGAACGTCCGCCGATACTCCGAAGACTACTGTGACAACTACTATTAGCGCTACCGATATTATTATTATTATTATTATTATTATTATTATTATTATTACGATCTAAGCTAAGCTGTTTGTGAAGCGTAGTAAATTTTTCGCTACCGCTATACTGATGTTTATTCAACGAACAGTTGATATATTTTTGACTATCTTGACTAGTTTGTTTACGTAACGTTTTACTGCTACTACTGCAACTGCTAGTACCGCCTTTAGTCGTGTAATAAGACGATTTACGTAGACTAGCCGATGACGAATTAGCCATATTGACCGAATCGTAATATCGTACCAGGCTGCAACATTCGCGACTTTTTAACAACATTTTAAAACCGTGCCGATATTTATTATTGAAGTAAGCGTACAAAATCGGATTTATGCAAGAATTAGCGGTGCCGAGAAATTGCGCTATCGGCGCTAGTACCGGCATTAGATTTTCCTCCCACGGCGCGAGTTCGCCGCCGAATTTAATACGAGCGAATATCAAATAAAGCGGCAACCACGAAATGACGAATATAATGATGACGATGACCAGCATTTTTATGACTTTAACTTTCGAACTTTGTTGTATACGTTCCATATGAGCGTCTCTCGAATCGGTCGGTATAGTACGTTTCCATACTTTAAACCAGATCAATATGTAACACATAGATATCAAAAACATCGGTACTATATAGCCGAGTACGACGTTGAAGAACATGAAGTAAACGTTGCCGTTCAGATATTCCGGCCATATTTCTAAACAGAATAACGTGTCGTCTTCTTTAAAAACCGGTACTAAATCGAAGTAAAGTAACCACGGTAACGGTACGAATATCGCGTATATCCATATGATCAATAAAATTATGCGAGCTCGGCGAGTCGTTATTTGACATTTCAACGGCCACCAAATGGCTAGAAACCTGCAAGTCAAAAAAAAAAAAACCGGTCGAATTAATTTATTTAAAATAAACTTATCGACGGAAATAATACTGCAAAAGCTCTCGTTCCGAATAATCAATCGATGTGTACATAACTCTTTCTTATTATCCGTTATACGAACTTAAAAAAAAAATAATGATGCGTGTGTCACCACCTCTTCTTTTTATATTAAAATTAAGAAATAAAAATTGATAACATCCGACGAGGAATTAGTTTAAAATACTATATTAGAAATATACATAGTCTTTAGTATTTAGTTGCAATTTCCACTATCAAACATATATACACGAAAAAATTCAACATGGGTCAATAACATGAATCGTGTCATAGTCGACGATGCTTAATACAAAGAAACATTTGAAACTGTAATCAGAAAAACTAACAATTACGGAATTAAGATAAAAAATTGTAATATCGAAACGAAATATATTGAAAATTTATTTCCGCACGCAGTAAAAAATTTTAAAATACTAAAAATTCGATAAACTCCCCCATATAATAGTTGAGCATTCTTATTTTTTCACGATTTACACAAACCGATCCTATAGTGAAAATGAACTGATCAATTTCCCCGTATAGAAGTTACGAAGAAGAAAACGTTTATCGAATATTAATTATTCTTAAATGATTAGAATATTTTTAATGCTAAGTACCTTATATTATAATCTTAAAGTTTTTAGCGATTTTTTATTATTTCAATTACAAAAATCAGTTAAAATCACTAAAACTTTACTTTCTTGAAATTTACAAAGCTTTTCGGCAACTACGCCAGTATCAAGCGATATTTAAATTTAGATAAAGATTTAAAAATAAAAACGCGAAATATAAATTTAAATATAAATTCACAAATTTATACATTTATATATTGTGAACTTGTATTTAAATTTATATGTTTTTATTTTTAAATCTTTATTCTTATCTAAATTTAAATATCGCTCGATAATGACGTAGTTGCCGAAAAGCTTTGTGAATTTCAAGAAAATATAGTTTTAGCGATTTTAACTGATTTTTGTAATTAAAATTATAATCTTAGCAAATAATTTTATACGAAACTCCGCTTGATTATGAAAAAAATTGCCATACTCTAAATATTACATTATTAATTTATGTAAGAAAAACCAAAGCCTACAAAATAAAACGAAATTACATTTGATCTCAATTAAATTATGCGACACTAGAATATAATAACCAATAATAATTTACCGAATAAATAATAAAGCTTCAGTAAGGAAAAAATTCTACGTATATTAATTAGGTCAGTAATAATAGGAACAACGTAAACTAGAAAGAAGCGATGAAACAATTTATGTACACGCGTGGAAATGTACACAGTAAAAGAAACATTAATCGAAATTTGAAGAAGAACAACTAATCTCGGAAAGAGATGAAATATAAGTACTGAACTCGTTCGTTTGTTTAGTATGCGCACGTAACTCACGTGTTATGAAATGAGAAAAACCTATTCACGCCTTCTTCAGGTTGCATGGAGCTTGTAATCACCGATCGTCGTGACTAGGGCATTTCGAAGTGGTTTTTAAAAGATTTTTAACTTTTTATAATATATTCTGCGAAAAATATGTATAATTAAAAGTTACTTATTTAGTTTAATCTCTATGAAATAATTAGTACTTTTAACTATTTGATTACAGAGTACATTCTTGTTCTTGTAAATTCGTCTCCTACCGGAAGTTGGTGACCATCTGACGACACATTTCTTTATCTCGTGCCGTATGAACCAGTATTAAACCGATCTTTAATGCCAAAAATGGACTATTAAAATTAATGAAACAAAGTGTACTCATGCTACTTTCACAAATAAACTCATAACACCCGTAAGCTTATACATATAAATAACAATAAAAAAAGTTCCTACTAAGGAAGAGGTAAAGTATTTAGGTCTACACTTAGATAGAAAGTTCCTACTAAGGAAGAGGTAAAGTATTTAGGTCTACACTTAGATAGAAGATTAACATGGCGCACGCATATTCAAAGCAATCGAGTGGAGCTAAAGCTAAAGTTAAAGAAAGTTTACTGGATAATAGGCAAGCAAGCTCATCATCATCTGGTGCAACAGTCCGCGGACTGGTTCGCCCCTATTCTTGTCTTTTTCCACTCTCATCGATTATTGGCCATTCTTTCCATTTCCGAGTAACTGGAGAATTCGGAATCCCTCTTCAGATTGTCTATCCAGCCTAATCGTGGTCTACCTCTTATTCGGTTTCCTGGTATATATTCTTCAATTGCATCTCGCACCAATCCTCCATGTCGTAACACGTGCCCCATCCAACATAGTTTCCGTTTTTTAATCTGGTTCAGCATTTGCCGTCTTTCATTGACCCGTTTTAAAACTTCTTGGTTTTTTGTTTTCTCCATCCAGCTTATTTTCTTCATCCGCCTCCAGCACCACATTTCAAATGCTTCTATCCTATCCTTTTCTCGTTTTGTGCATGTCCATGTTTCCGATCCATAAAATGCTACCGGCCACACGTATTATGCAGTCAAAGCTATCGCTTGAAAATAAATTATTAATATACAAACAAGTTCTCGCACCCGTTTGGATGTACGGATGCCAACTATGGGTGGCTGCAGTGCTAAAAGCAATATCCGCATAATTCAGAGATTTCAAAACAAAATTTTGAGAACAATGACAAACGCACCTTGGTTCGTGATCAATGATACCCTTTACCGAGCTACAAAAACTCGATATGTAGAAGATGTCATTAAAGAAACAGCGAAAAGACATATCGATACGCTGTACAGTCATACTAATAACACCGCGTTAAATCTCCCGGATAATTCATTGGGGAGATTAGGAGACTAAAGAGGAACTATTTGATCTGGCTGATTAGGACTAAAGAAGACAAACATATGATTCAGCATGAAACCATAATTCTGCCTATCATCGGATAGCTGAATGTATTCAAGCAATTATCTCCAACTGAAATCATCTATTGATAGCCAAGCAAAGATTTTTCGTCCATGACATTCGCATGTATTTCCTGGCTGCTTCGCGTGTTTTTATTCTCACGCCATAACTTCGAATTCATTTGTTTTAAAATAATTTCATTGGAAACCTTATCTACCCGAGATACTTTCAGAATCCGCCGATATAGCCACATTTCGAAAGCATCTATTTCCTTTATTGATGCAGCCTTGATCGTCCAACTCTCTGCTCCATAAAGCACATAACACTTTGTAGCTCGTCATCTTGTTTCCAGTGTTCTTATTTCACAGTAATCGTTTCATTTTCTGAAACGTGCTTCGCACCGTTTCTATTCCGACTTTAATTTTGTAATCAGTTCTAATCGTCTGTTAGCCAGTATCCTAAATATATATATTTTTTTTACTCTTTCAACTTCTTTACCTACAATGCGCAGATGTATATTCTGTATGTTTTACTGATAATGACGATTTTTTTTTTTTTTGTGCATTAATCGCGAGTACCAGTTCTTTACGCGTTTGATCTATTTTATTCAACATGTATTATAGATCCCGCACATTATTAGCAAAAATAACTGCATCATCTGCGTATCTAATATTATTAATCCGCTGGCCATTTAATTTTACTACTTTTTTTTTTTTTTACATTATTCGAAGCATTTTCAAAAAATTCTTTCCGAATACAAATTGAATAGGGACGTTATACGCGCAATGAAAATACACTTATTTAATAATGGCACGATTTCGTACAAATTGCACAAAGAAAAGGAACGCAATGTCCGCTATGCTTAACTCAACGTGGCGATGACTCGAATGTTTTCGTTCATATACATACATCTTTTGCGTTGCTACGATCTGAACGAAATAACGGATAATATCGCGCATGCGCGAGAGAGAAAAAAATACAAATCGACTCGCTCGCTCGTCTTAAGGGTTAACTCCCCATATACAATGCGCCAATAGAAGTTTAATTTCGCGAAAAAATCAAAAAGTTAAAACAACTTTTTTTCCTTTACTCGAACGATATCAAGTTTTAGATTTCTCGAACATTTCATTAAAAATTTTTTCTATTTCTTCTTTTAAAGGTCGCGTACGTATTTATCCGATTAAAACGATAAGTCAATAACGGAAAAGAAATTAAAACCACGAACACGAAACCGTTACCGTCCATGTTGACCGTGAAACGAGTAAACAGGGAACCGTTATTGTCCACTTTGCCGAAAGCTATTACGAAGGCGTTCCTTTTCTTAAGAAAGTCATTTCCTTAAACGTTGCATAATCGTTATTTCAAAAATTAAACGGAAAATTTATATTTTATTAATGATTTTAATTCCTTACGAAGCGTAAATTACGTTTGATGCTTCGGACGATAGCCGATTAAACTTAATTTATAATAAATCGATAACTGCAACAACAATAATAATCAATTATAATCGTAATAATTTTTGTTTAATTCTTTATTTTCGGCATTTTTCGAGATACATCGTATAGCAAATTTATGATAACCTAAATGTCTAATAGTACTCCGTTTTGATAATAACCTACATATACATCGATATAATTGACACACACAATTAAACGTAATTGTGAAGGATGTATGCAATCTCCGCCCCTGCCACCAGTTAATAGTAGTAGTAGTAATAATAATAACGAAATCAATTTGATTTGATAGGCGTACACGCATCTGTTACATAAAAATTATAAACAAAAATGTGAACGTTTAACTTATAAACAACAATGTCAATTAACATTCTGTAGGTGCAACATACCTTGATAATGATAGTAATGAAAAAACAGGCGCTGTAAAATTTAATTTATGATCTCATAAAAATTTATATTACACCATTGTTCTTAAATTTTTTTTTTCTAGATAGGCCAGTGTGCGTTGTATACGATGATGAAAAAAAACAACAAAAAAGCTTATAACGATAATTTAATATTTTTAATTTTTTTTGTTGCCTATTATGAAATACCTAAAATCGACGAATTTAATATTACTAATTCCTTTTTAACAATTAGTTTTAAAATATGCATATATATATATACATATATATATTTATCTCCTATAAAAACAAGGAGTTGTTAACTCCGATAAAGGAAGTTATAGCGAAGATAACCTTGACTATTTCTCGCGTTATATTAGTCGCGTGTGTGTGCGATTTCTTATTATTTGCTAATGAAAATAAGTATGAATGTGCTTTTAAGGTTTGTCGCCACTATCGCGGACAAAATCGTGTTATTTATTATCCGCCAATACGTTTAACATTGGCTTTACATCGTTAGGCTGTATTCCTGGTACTATACCTTTCACCAATGATGCGTATACTTTTTTAAGTACTCGACGCACATTAGTAGTTGACAATAAAAAAAACCACGTAAACCACTATTTCATTATTATCATTATTTATATTATTATTGTTTATAAATTAGTATTATTGTTAATATTTTATTATTTTTATTATTTCTATAATTATAATTATTACAATTATTGTTATCACGATTTTGTGTTGAGTAGTAACTGGATTTTACTAAATACGACGTACACTACTTTGTTTCAACGACATGAATTTTATTTATTACTACCCTAATATACATACATATATATATATATATATAAGTATGTATGTGTTAGCGTGTGTGTATGTTAGTATCTAAACGCGTATGGATAAAGTTGGAAAAAGGAGATAGAGTTTTACTTTTAATGATTACGTTTTATTATTACGAAATATATATTCTTTATTTTATTGCGAGAATTTTAATTAATTATTTCAGACGATACGATGTTTACCGAGGGGTAATGTTAGTGACCTATTATGCCTAAACTATTACATAAATTATTCCCGTTCAGAAACAAACAAGAAGAAAAAAATGCTATATTATAATCGTCTTTTTTAAATAATATTTTCTCGTTTTATAATAGTAGCAATTAAAAATGCTGAATATTTGTTCGAAAACCGATGGTAATAATAGAAAATCAAATCAAATCGATATCGATTTTTGTATACTACGAGAAATGTGCCTAAAAAATTTTTAAGTCGACAAATGTACGCCTAAACAAATCAATAGTATAAAGTTTCGGTAAATTAAATATACTTTTATAATTTAGTAATAATTGCAATTTTTAATTTATTTCAAATTTTTATTCGATTTACATAAATTAAGATAAATCAAAAATAAATCGTCTAAAGGAATATATACTGTTACTACACAAAAACACATCATATACATTCACATCATCATCATCATGTTGCGTCTTTGATTTCCAAAGTATCCCTATAATCGTCTGCTTCTTGCAGCTCTTAACAGTTTTTTGCAGTCCTGATGTTATCATTTCCAGTCTCCTTACTCGCTGAGGCTTCCCTTCGATTTTCATCTGTAATAATCCTTCTTCTCTGATTTTGTGTGCGACATGTTTTCTTTTCCTCCTCACGATGTCATCTACCGGAATCATCTTTTCAATTCCGCTTTTTTGTAGCACTTATTTATTTGTTGTCTTCTCTTCCCACGAGATTCGCCACATGCGCCTGAGCGTCCACATTTCAAATGCATTTAATCGCACATACGTACAAATCTACATTTATACATTATACAAAATGTTTCTACTCGCGTGTAAATCTCCATTTACACATCACACAAAATACTCCTACATATTCAATGCATATATAACATGTAAATATAACTAAACAACTTAATACGTACTTTCGTATATAAACAATGCGAAGATAAACCGAACAAAACCGAAGCTATTTTCTTCATCCGTAGGAGATCGGCTCCACCTGACAATCTGATGATACAGGAAAATACTTTAGAATGGTTGTGATAAGATTCGTTATCTTGGTGTAATCCTCGACAATTAGACTTTCACTAAACACATAAATAATATCGCAATCAAGACAAACAATCCTTTCTGTTCCTTGTAGCCCCATCTTTAATCACAAGTTCTTCCTCAACATTAACAACAAGATAACCCTATATAAAGCACTAATCCATCCAATACATTGCTACGCTTGTCCTATTACTGGAGCTCTATATCAAAAACCTCCTTTAATAAATTACAAGTTATTCAAAATAGATGCCTCAGATGTATTCTCAATGCACCTCGCTATGAAAAAATCGACAGCATGCACGAAGCTACTGATCTGCCCTATATTGGAGATTTTGTTCTAAAGCTATCGACTGACTTTTTTATTAAATGCTCACACTAAAACAATGTACCCGTCTCCTCGATTGCCAATTACGATTCTAAGTAACTTCGTTTCATGTATTCCAAATATAAACACAGACGACTTAAACATAACATTATGTAGTAGTTCGTTATAATTTATTTATTAGTATTAACGCTTTTACTTAGTAAGCACTTATCACCCAATTTTTTATTCTTTTTTATTTTTTTATTTTTCATTTTTTTTTTTTTAAATTACATGTTATCTATTTAAGAACTCACAATCTAAACAATATATTTTTGTAATTTAGACTTAAGTTTCTATATTAACATGTATTATTTGTAATTAGAAAACTTGCTTATTTTTTAATCGCAAGTTTTTATTTGCTTTTTCCTACAGCATTTAACGTTTTGTTATGCTTTATTATTTATATTCTTACTGTGTTATTGTGGTAAGGTGTTCCCGGTACACAATGTTTGTAACCCATCTGTTATATTTTCTTTTATGTTTATTACTTATGCAAATATACTTTGTTGTTGTTGTTGTAACTAATTATAAATAAATTTATACTTGAAATTCTATAGATATGAATAATGATCAATGTAAATGAAAACAGTATGTTAATACTTACATGTACATAAAGCAATGCAATATATTTTTTTACTTTTTTAATAATTATCTACCGGATTTTATGTTGGTAAGTATCAGTAGATGGTGGTTTTTTAGCAAATCCAACCGCCTTAGAGTAGTATTACATTTTAAGCCAGATCTATCATTCTTTTCCGTTTTAGTCTTTTAGGTATTTCATCATTAAGTAGATTAGCTGCCAATGGATTTGGATGATATTGTATTCTCGATAAGTATCTATGGATTGCCGATTTAATCTCTTCAGCGACATATTTTACATGTAGATCGGTGTGTAATGTCCCGTTGGAGACGTACCATGGAGCAGCAACTATCAACCGTAGTATTTTATTCTGCCTGCGCTGGATTCGTTCCACGTTAGTGACCGAAGCACATCCCCATAGTTCTGCTGCATACAACAATATCGGCTTCAATTTAGCTTTATACAATTAACTTATTATTTATATTCAATTGCGAACGAGGTCCTAACAGCCAATACAATTGTTGCATTTTGAGTGCTAGCTCAATGTTCTTAGCTTTTATATGTTTCGCCCAGGTTAATATTTGATCCAAATGAACACCGAGATATTTAGTAGACTCGCTTTGAATTAATAACTTTGAATTTATCGTAACCTTATATTTATCACGCGCAATACGTCATTTGGTGAATACGATGTGATTGCACTTTTGCTCATTGATAACGATTTTCCATTTATCCGACCATTCAATTATGTTGTTAATAGCCTTTTGAACAGTGCATATTTTAGGACATCGATGAGATGACATATTATCCGCAAATGTAGCTACAAATACGGTTCCACTTACGGGTATATCATTGGTGAACAACGAGTAATGAAGTGGCCCAAGCACGCTCCCCTGCGGAACATCTGCCTGAATTTTGCGTATCGATGATTGTTTATCGTTTATTGCAACTCGAAAATATCGTTCATCCAAATAGGATTTGATAATGTTGTAATATTGATCACGCAAAGTTTTTTTACATTTGTAAAGTAGCTTTGGATGCCAGACGCGATCAAACGCCTGCTGAATATCCAAAAATACTGCACAGCATATTTCTTTATTTTCGAAGCTCTCTTCAATTTTCTTAACCACTCTGTGAACTTGTACCGTCGAGTGCCCAGTCGGAAAACCAAATTGATGATTTGGAATTATTTTATCGTTGTCTATTATCTTTTCTATCTTTTTTTGTAATATTTTTTCAAAAACTTTAGACAGGATTGGAAGTAAAGAAATTGGTCGATAGGATGTTACTTGTTCGGAAGGTTTTCCACGTTTCTGAATCGTAATTATATCAGCGAATTTCCATAATACTGGAACGTATTGTAGTCTCATGCGTTAAAAATTTACGTCAGTAATACTATTGATTTTCTCGGTAGTTCTTTTACAATTCGACTGGTAATTAAATCGTAACCAGGAGCTTTCTTGTTGCTCAATTCCATGATTGTCGATTTAACTTCCGCCGGAGAGAAAAACTTGATTGTCGTAGTTCTTGAAGATTGATTTAATTACTCACGAACTACATTTTCAACCTTTAATCGGTTGTTATTTGGTTTAAAAGTTTCGGCCAAATGCATGGAAAATAGCTCAGCTTCAGCATAATCATCTGTAGTTACCATCATTCATTTTTAAAGGTTCACTTCTTGTTGTCGGGTTTTTTAGATATTTGACGGATTTCCGCAGTGAATAATTTCCAACCTTTGAGGGTGATATACATATTCTTTAAATGTATCGTTTTTGAAATTATGAAGCAAGGTTTTCAGTTTTCTTGTTTGGTGATTTAACGCTGTTTTATCGCGCGCATTTCTCGTCCACTGTCTTCTTAGTTGTCTCTTTGGTTGTTACTTGTTTGCGAACATAATCCGGGTAAACTGTAGTAACATTAATTGTACTTTTGATCGAAGGAGTGCTTTTAGACAGTGCATTTATTATTTGATTAGTGAATAAGTTGACACTATTGTTAATATCTTCATTCGAAGTGAAATGCAAAGATTTTGACATTCTTCTAATATATTCCTAAACATTTCCCAATTTTTAAACTTGTTAGATAACGCAGGTCTCCTTTTTTTCATTTGAATCTGTTCACTAACTTTTAATGTAACAACTGAGTGGTTAGAAGATATAGTGATGAAGAATCGTTCATTTAATTGAAATTACCTTTGTTATAGAGAAATCTAACAAATATATCACATTTGGTTGAGTCTGTAGCCACTTTAAGGTTTCTACCTCTAGGAGTTATTAAACTAATAATTATTTATTGTAATGGAGTCCGCACAACGGCTAAAAAAACCAATTATAGTGTAGGCTTATAGTTATGAAATAGTAAAATGAATAATTTAAAAATTACATAGATAAAAAAAATACTTGTTTACAAAACGCTCATTATTTACGCTCCATTTGCTACAATATCACTTCAAATATACATGCGCACATTCCTTAACAGATTAATAAAGACACAATATAAACGTTTACTCGCATACCGGTGTACATCAACAAAGGAACACATCACATAATACAGATCTTGGAACGATCAAAAATGTAACGTATAGAAGCATCAAACATTACGTAAACATTCAACATTTAGCGAATATTAAATTAAAAATTAAATTAAAACAATATAATAATAACAGAGTACAAAGTAGTTTTCACTCGATCTGTCTGCAGAATTTTTCTGAATGGCCGTATCTAGAATATTTCCTGCATCTTCTAGCATTAATTGTCTCCACAAGGCTTTCTACCATGCATATACTTTGTGATCTACCGGTAATAATTGCGAAACTGATTAGAATGAAGATTAATGCAAGTTCGATTGCTTCTTTCATTATTAAACCCACTAGTTAGGAATTTAGTTCCACGCGCGAAAACCTAATACCGTAAATACATAGATAGAAAGATGCCTAGTTATATATTTATTAGATTATATTTTGTACTATATATATATACACATATATATGAAAATGAACTAGCTGATAGGGAAGCAAAAGAAGCAGCAACTGCATTACCGGTGTCTAATTTACCAGTTTCATTCGTAGATCTCAATAGGTTATAGGTTCGTGAGACATCATTATTTCAGTTATGACAAGAAGAATGGCGATCCATACCAACATTAAACAAATTACGATCTATCAAACCAAAAATAACACCTTGGAAGACACACTTACAACATCGGAGTGATGTCGTAGTTGTCAGCAGACTCCGATTGGGCTACACTAAACTAACACACGTTTATCTTTTTAATAGATCAGAAGCTCCATTGTGTACGGCCTGCAACATTGTGTGCTGTCTGTCCAACGTATACTAACAGAGTGTCCTCAATACAGCCTACAGAGATCATACTACGGTCTTTCATCTTCATTATAGTTACTGCTCGATGACAACGTTTCTACGCTATCCAGACTCATCCTGTTCCTACATGATGCTGGATTATATCGTTTAATTTAATGCTTATCTACTTCTGCAATTAGTTGCTGCATATATGGTGCATGAATTTAAACGATAATAATAATAATTTTTCTTGTTCATCAAGAGTAAGGTAAGAAAAGAAAGTACAATACGAATTTAATAGAAACTTAGTTAAACAATTTTAAAAATTGAATTTTGAAACGGTGAACTTGTACGTAATATATATATATATATATATATATATAGGTACAATGTAGCACTGTTTTTTTTTTTTTTAAATTTCAGATGTACTCAAGAAACAACCAAACGGCCATGGCTAAAAACCGTAGTGACCTTATAACTGGTTTTCTATTACGTTGAGTCTTTCATCATCATTTTGTATACCCTAACAAATATAAATATAAAAATAAAATAAAGATAAATATATACACCTGTATACATATATATATATATATATATATATATATATATATATAAACAATAATTTTCTGACATTTAATTATAATAACGCGCGAAATATTTAAAACGAAATAACATAATACCGACAATTATCTATAATTACATATCATTATAACAATCCAGAAACCCAAATACTTTCATAATCCATCACCTTTTGCAGTTAAATTTGGAATTGATTATTTTCTTTAATGTATCATTAACAAGTTGAACAAAATCTTCCCATTTATTAATATCCATTTTGTTGGTAATTCTTTTATTATATTTTTGGCAGTGGCGCAATATATGTTCCATATTTTCCACTACTTTACATTGATAAATCCACTTCTGATATTTTACATCTATTTAGATAATAATAAAATGTAGCATCTATGTGAACACTAAGGAATTAGATTATTATATAATTAAAACGGACTTTTATTAGTATATAGCAGAACTGAACTAAAATTATTATAACGAATTAGCTAAATTTGAATTAATTAATGTTTTTTTTTTTAGTCAGTTGGTTAATAGACATGTACAAGTAGGCCAGTAAAATTCTAATTAATCTGTAATCGGCCATTCACTCTAAAAAGGAAATACATGTTAAATCTATAAAATCGATGCAATCTGTCGTGTGCAATATCGCATCATCACGTTGATTTTCACAAAGTAGGGCCGCAAAGTAAGGTAATTCAAGGTTAGCAGGCCTGGATTGTTCTTGTATCGCTACAAGACTCCGTATTGCATGTATATATATATATATATATATATATATATATACATATATATAATATGTGAATATATTTTTATATATATAATATATATACTGTATGACAGATCGAACTGAGATTAATAAGTTTTGCTGTCGAGTGTTCGAATATCGGTTTAAAATCGTCCCCGTTAATTACTTTAACAATTATTTCTGAATTACAAAAATGTTGGCGAAATTGGTTAGTAAAATTTAACGAAAATTAATTTAATTTAATTTAATGTAATTTAATCATTTTTTTAGTTAATATTTAAATCGTTTACGTGTTAACTAAATATATATTTTTTTAAGGACGCTTTATTTACTGGTTTATTTTATAAATATAGCTATACGTTTATATTCAGATTATTATTATCATTATTATTATTATTATTATTATTATTAATATTATTATAATCATTATTATTAGTATCATCATTATCGTTATGCATATTTTTAATTTTCTCTTAAACGTCTCTGATCGATTAAACTACGCTGTATGTAAAATAATAAAAATGGCAACTTTAAACGAATGAAATCAACGAATTAGTTAATAAAATAGATATAAAAAAATTCGCAAATAAAAGAAATTTGATCGTATCGAATTCTGATAATTAAAAATAAAGAGAAATGATTAATAGGTATTAAATTACATTAAACATTTAATTAAAGAAAAAATAATGGTCATAAACATGTTAATTTAAATCCATCAAATAGACATTTCATAATGACGATGGCGGTGATAATAATAACAATTTTAAAATTTTCTTTATTGTTAACTAGAAGTCAAATAATTAAATTTTATTATATATATATATATATATATATATATATATATATATATATATATATAAAATTTAATTATTTGACTTCTAGTTAACAATAAAGGAAATTTTAAAATTGTTATTGACCGTATACAAAAACAAATTTGAAAAGGATAAGAAAAGCTCAGACAGCACATGAGAGAATGATGCTGGATATAAGATTATCAGAAAAAGAATACATAGATACGGGAACAAACACGGTTTGGATGATGCAGTGGAGCGAATGGCTACAACAAAATGGAATTGGGCTGGTCACGTGGCTCGAAGAGAAGATAATAGATGGTCAAAGTGGATTTTACACTGGTGGCCGATGGACTGAAAAAGGAAACAGGGAGGGCCAATGACGCGGCGGCACAATGATATAGCAAAGGTAGCTGGGAAACATCGGTTCAGGAAAGCACAGAACAGAGGTGGTTGGAAAACGTTGGGGAAAGCCTTCATCCAGGTGTGGATAGATGAAGGCTTATCGTGACGTATATATAAAACGTAGTTTCTCATCTAAAGTCGTATAACATAATTTTACCACTAGTACTAATACACCTGTATTACATGATAAAATTTATATATATATATAATCATCAGAGTGAGCGTGAGCGATAAAATTCCTGTATCGAAGACGTGCTTGTCCAACTTTTAGTATTTTGCAGCCAATCTGTCTTTCTTTTTCCATAACTCCTCTTTCCTTTTGTCCTTGTATAATAAGCTGGATTATATCATATTTTGTACCCCTGATAATACGGCCTATGACCCATTTCTCTGTATAATGTGAGTTTTGTTTTTTATGTCTGTGCTAATCTTTTTTAAAACATCTTCATTTGACATCTTGGCCGTCCAGGGGATTTTGAATATCCCTCGATGGGACCATATTTCTTTAGCTTCATACCTATTTAATTGTTTTCTAGTTAAAGCTTCGATGCAATTTATTGAATGTATTGAATGAATATAACAACGAACAATATATTGTCTTAAAGCCTAAGGGACCAATTACATAATGTTTATGATTTTTCCTTTAGTAATAACATAGCCTTAATGCAATTTTCCTTTTTGGTACTAACAAAATCGTAATAGCCGATGAAAATTAAGTATTTTCTTCACCGATTCTTTATCAACCGTAAATATGTATTTTGAATATATGACGTTTTTGAGAAACACCTATTTTAGTGTAAATGTTTTTTTATAAAATTTTCGTTTAAAAATATTTTAATATAAAGCAAACTTTTCGGCAAAAACTTTCGGACAATTATTATCTATTTTGAAATTGAGACGGAACCTTTTTTTCAGGATGCACTATTTGAATTTGCATTATGAAATAGATTTACTCTCAGTTCTAAATTTGGATCGCGCGATACGAATGTTTTGCTCGTGTCATTAAATATATGCCTTGCTCACAGTTGTGTACCTTATTACATCAGTGTGACCAGTTTATAAATCTAATAAGGATGGGGAAATGGAAATAGACGAAGAAACTAACATTTGTTCTCATTTTCATAAAATAGCCACGTAACTCGGGTTACATCGAAGCTTAGAAAGTTGAATTATTTTATCCCAGACGATATTATCTATTAATTAGATGTAAATTATTTACTACCGAATCCGATAATTTGTTTATTTCGCGTATACTAGGCACCTGACGGGAAAATCATCTATAATATATTTTCAATACAGTGAAAAAACTTAAAAGTTTCTCTACCGTGCATTCATCCGTCTGTTCTGCCATATTTCTAATTTATTACAATAATTTTCTCAGGATTTCGTACAATTAACCCTATAGTCCGAAATGTGCATTTGAAGATACATAAATTTCAAAAGGTGATTCAAAATTTAACTCGTAGCCGAAATAAGTACGAATTAATATTTTACGTTAGTTTTAACTGTAAATAAATTTATTAATAAAACGTATTGATAAAAAGCCAACACTTGGATGGAGGTTTGTTTGATTAGCTAAAATTTTATTAAACGTAATTGAATTTAATTTACGAACATAAATACTCGCGAACAATAATTTTAAACGAGTATTCGATCGCTCCTTTATAAAGTAATTAATTCCGCGCCAATGTTAGGTTAAATTTTAAGGAGCATAAAGAATTTCTTATTAACTTTATTCGGATGATTTGATTAAACTTTAACGTATTATCTAGAGAATTATCCCCAGATATTTTACCCCGATTTTACTACAATGATTATAAATTTAGTCGTTTGTGAATGGCCACAAAATTGAGAAATATTTCAGCCGCTAATTACCGTCGTAGCTGATTTATCCACTGAAAATTCAAGACCAAGCTGATCGAAGGTGATTTGGAGTTTTTTACAAATATTTTTTACGCTTTAAATTTGAGAAGGAGAGAGCACAAGTCATCAGCGAAGCTAATAAATTCCGCGCTATAACTGTTATTCGCTGTAAATTCATCTAGACTTTTGCGTATATCTGAATAGGAAATATATTTCATAGTGTTGTACGTAGGATTGAACGCTGGGGACATAATATTTCTAACTATAGTAAATTCATCATATATTATTCTTACTTTCCTAAAATAATTAATAATAATATAAAATAAGAGTTTACGCTATTACGTTTAAGTACTACTATAATTTTAAAGTGCTTACAATTATCGAAAGTAATAAAAACGCTAAATTAAATTATTATTTCTCGACACATCGATAAGATATTTCAATTGCCAACTCGGTAAAATAATTGGAAGGCGGAATTTACTCGGATGGTTAGATGACCAGAATTTTTCAGTACCTGGCGATGAAAATTTCGGAAGAATAAGTTTAAGAGAATTATTAACGGTTTCGACAATAAACTCCTCTTAACTGTATTAGAAATTATTTCCACATTATTACGCGCTTCGGTTAATTCTAAAAATTAATTATTTTATTAATCCATATTATTCTTAGCAACAAGCTTGTCTCTGTACTATAACTATTATTTCGAAAATGCCAGACGTGATGATAAAAACTGTTGTATTTTCTCATATTAACAGTCGAAACCGAGATGGAGATGCTAGTGGAGCATCGTGTGAATATGGTAGAACATTTGCAATTTTTAAACGGTGCAAAATGAATTTTAATAGTATAAGAAAATATTAAGTGCGAAGAAATTATACGAAGTGCAATTGATTTCCTATTCAAAAACCGAAGTAATTTCTCCAGTTTCTGGCTCAAACAGATCGGCGGGAATCGAAAGAGTTAAAGTTCCGCGTTTTATTAAAAAACACACGCCTAATCATGCACGTTATACGGATGCAATTATAACGCTTTACCGCAGACGGTAAAATTTAATGAAAAAAAAAATTTATTCTGCTTTTGAAAGCAAATTATTTAGTTTATTTTGTATAGATAAGCTATTATTTCGTGGACCGATTGCGATTACTTAACCGAGATATTAACTAATTGTCAAATTTCGTCATTACGGATATACGGCAGTCATAACGTGAATATATATATATATATATATATATATATATATATATATATATATATATATATATATATAGTTTTAAATTGAAATTGTTGATTAATACAATTCGTTGTGTGCATGTTTGTGTGTAATGCAGTGCTATATATTTTTGTTCATGCATGTATGTACGATTTTTACGTGTATTTTTATATTGTGTGCATATATGTATCAAAGGGAGACGGTAATAGCGTGAAAATGTTATAATTCATTTTTGTATTTCTCGGTTTAAATTTATTTATTTGCGCATTCTATATAGATTTTACTTTTAATTTGTACAGAATACGATGACATAATTTGTTACGGAGAATTTTACATTTATTTATAAATTTTGTTTATAGCGCCGTGAAAGTTTCGTAATTTTAACTTCGTAATAACATTATTAACATTTTATTTATTCACTCGCGCATTGCATAGATTTTAATTTAATTCCACCCCCCGTGGCAAACGTAATGGCGAATGGGCACGTTGTTCGGATTACATCTAAAGGATGTTACCACGTTTACACGATAACGGATCGTAGTATTTTTATAATCAAATTTAGAGTTTTTCAATAAAATCATTTTCTCCGTCCGAGATTAAGAAGGGTGATTACGGGTAATTTATCAATGCACAAAGCTCCATGGTATGCTCTGATCACTTGAAAGATGCTTAAATTCCTACCGCGAAAGGGTATAGTACTTTTAACAACAATATTCAACGTCATTATCCGGTTGGTCTACTATCAATCACAATGGAAAATGTCAGATAACTACGATACCAAAGGCAAACCTACTAGTGATGCTTCGTCATACCGATTTATTAGTCTTCTACCGACGGTATTAAAAGTTTTGGAAAAATCACTGCTGTCTGAACTAGCAAAACAGCTACAGGGTACGATTGCAAACTATCAGTTTAGGCTTGATCCTGGCCATTCTACAATAAAATAAATGGATAGAGTGCAATATTAGATCGGTAATTGTTTTGAAAAGCAGCAGTATTGTTCTGTAGCCTTCTTAAATTACAGGCTTTCGTTCGCGTATGGCGTGACGGATTACTTCCGTGCAAAGAGAAATTCGAAAAGAATTCAAAGTTACGCGTTTTTTTTTTTTTTTTTGTGTGTGAAGATATCTTAAGCGCCGCGTTTACAAAACAGGTCCACGAGATCTGGAAGACCTGAAAAGTCGGATTTCTGAAGAAATGTCAAAAATTCAGCGATCTATGCTCGGAAAAGTGTGAGAACATGTAAAAAGACTGAAAGAATGTATCGTTGCACATGGAAACCATATTATGTTCTGCGAGCTAATCTCTCGTTATCATATTTTTAAATAAAATTTCATTCAAAAATTTTAATCGAGTAGTTTTTTAAGTTATTCCAAAAACAAAAAAAACGTCCATCTTCTCTGGGTCACCGTATATTTATAGTTTCATTCAATGTGCACGCTCTGAATATGCTGTCGAGGATGATTCCATTAATCTTCTATTATTCTTGTTGTTATTCTTTTTATAAAACGATCATTTGTACCGTCCCAATTCGTAGCGTAATTTAAATTTTTATATTATAAATTGTTCTACCGTCGTTAATTAACTACATTCGAGGGGGTGTAGATAATATCTTGTTCGTTCATATCTGGTGCGATTCGAAGAAATAGTTCAAACGAGAAGTAATAAAATTATGTATTCGTCGGAAAAACGCTTATTTTTATTTTTTTTTATTTTTTCAGTCTGTATTTCTTTCGTTGATCATATCCGGACTGTTGTGCGCTCCAGCTCCAGAACCCGGCTTCATCGCTTCAGGTCCGTTAGTGCACGCGGCTCCTGTTCCGGTCGTGGCTGTATCACCTTATAAGTCGGTCGCAACCGTTAGTCAAACGGTTGTCCATCATCCAAGTCCGGTTTTAGTTAAAGCAGCTCCGCTTGTTCCGGTTGTACATTCTGCTCCAGCTGTACTGGTCAAACCGGCTCCTATAGTTGCCATTCATTCAGCGCCCGTTTATACTAAAACCGTCCCTTTGGTACCGATAGTTAAATCGCCAGTTTTTATTCACTAATTACCGAAATTAATTTTTTTTTATTAATATTATTATTGTTATTTTAAATACCTAGTCCGGTTCAAACGATTATTAATTATTGCGATAAATAACACTCCGTTGTCGACTATTTAACGTCTACTGCTCTATTCGAAAACTTTTAAAATGGAAATATAAATTAATTTTTTTTGGAACTGAGATTGTCTTTAATTTTTTTACGGGGATCTATTTTGCGAGGCATACTGTGACAAAAAAAAAAAAACAAAAAAAAACAGGTGAAATTAATAAAAGAAGATTCCGATCAACAGGAAAGTTGGTCGTGTCTCCTTACAACTCTCTTATACTGAAAGATTAATAAAAGATTGGTCGAACTACCCCGAACACGTTCACAAGATGTAGAAGTTACCACAACATATAAATATCAAAACATTATTTTGATAGTTATACCTTCAGTAGGTATTCATTTATAAATGACATAACACACGTACAAGTTTGCAACTGAAATATAAATAACAATTAGCATACGCTATTGTACAGCTGGGATTGGTTTTTTGTCAGAAATTCATTTTTCCGGTATACATAAAAGATATTGTTTATCTTAACAGCTTGTAAGTTTAAATATTTCACTATACAGGCTTTATCGCTGGTTTTTTCCTGCAGTTTTTCATTTTAGTTAAACGAGTAACCGGGTATATTTTTAATTCAGTACATTTTTGTAACATCTGTTTTGTGAATACTCATTTTCTCCATCTATCAATCTACAAGATGTTTGTCTTTGTCATACGCGGCTTTGTACTGTTGAAAAAATGTCAGTCCATTATAGAATTCGAATTCGAGTCGTAGAAGAACGCGAAACCATTTTGACTTTCACCGACTTTCCGAACGAATTTTTATTTACGATAATTTTCTACATTTAAATAGAGTTTCATCGATGTTTTTAAAATAATCGAACTGTACGCTAGCCCGAAGGAATGCAAACGCTGCGATTTAAAACCATCTGAAAAGGTTGGTTCAGTGGGCACAAAGTTCGCGTACGTTGTATAATCCCGATAAGTGCTAACACGTTATATTTACAAATAAAAAAGTGAAGTATCCGGCTGTAAGAATTGACAATATAGAAATTCCTAAAAAAAAGTTCAGTAATATTGGCATGTACAATGGGTAAAAAGCTTACATGGCGACTATATATGGCACACGCCAGAAGAACCATCATTACTCTTGCGAAATCGTTACGTTATTGGGACGGAAATTGGTTCTAAATTGACCAAACGAATTATTTGTCTTTCGACAATCGCTTCCATTTGGCGCTATGGGTTAGAATTGTACGGCAGTACTTGCAAGAGTAATCTTCGAAGAATTCAACGACAATAATCCAAGATACTCTGTACTATTACGTCCGCTCCACAGAGATTATTCGATAAGTTCGAAGTCAGCAGCAATCCTGACGTTCGCAGAATGCGCCTCAGACATTCTTCCAGATAATTCTTCAAGGTATTATGTGAATGAATGAAGTGGTGTCGAGATGCAATTCCGTTCACTTATTAAAGTTGTATTTCCTCAATATCGAAATTTTAACATGTTTTCTTTCTAATTATTGTATTTCATCATTCCTATACTATTCCAACATACATTCCATTCTCATCGAGTTATTCCTTTCCCTTCCTCATAGTATAGAGTTTCACTGGAGTCACTATAATACTAATTTTCTACTTATGTGATCATTGTTTAAAAAAAACAAAAAATGAAAAACGCGAAGGAAAATCGAAATTTTCGTATACTGACCGAACTTACAGTCTTGAAATAGTTTATTTTACTTTTATACTTACTCGAGTTGCAAACGTATGCAACCGAAGCAGTGATATTTTGTTCATTTCGTAGGAATCTACATAATCGTAATTTCGATTAAAATATACCTAATTAATAAAAAGATAATTACGGTATATCCAAAAATTTGGCAATTTGCATATGTGATTAGTAAATTATCGAAGGAATTATTTAGAAAAATAATTTTAGTCGTCAACATCGGGCATATATAGTTTGTGTGAGATATTCGAGCTAGAAAATATGCTCAAAAGTATACATTGGGCGTGAAAGGATTAAATATATAAACGACGCTACCTCGCCAATTGGACATGGAAATGTAAATCGCTAATAATACCGATAATTCATTCGTATCTAATTTAATTTGCACGACGTGTATTAGCGATAATACACTTTAACGTTCTGTACACGTCGTATGTCTACATACATGCAACTCGTCGGTAAACTCAGATTATTTAAAATAGCCCGGGAAAGCAAAGAGAGGTGACGTCATTTACTAACTTTCGAAATTGACAGGACTTTATTTTATAGGTAAACGGATGAGTACGATATTCAACTTTCATTCGCAATATAATCGAGTAAGTTTGTTGTTCTGCTATATAGACACGATTAGAAATATACTTTTTCCGCGTGTGTTATATAAAAACTGTAGTGCCTGTCTGTGATTTGCGAATATTTTCACTATAATCATTTGGGCTATTTTTATCACGCATAAATAGGAAGTATATTTTTTTTACATGTTTGTCTGTTCCGATTTAACTCAAAAACTATTAAAGTAATAATGGTGAAATACGCACAGCTTATAGACTATATCACCGGACTGTTTCATATTGATATAAATAGGACAGAAATTACGATAAAGTTTTAAAAAGTTGTAAACAGCGATACGTCTGCCAGATCGTTTAAAATTTAACACGTTTTTCGGTTCGAATATATCTTCACTACCAACACACGCAATACAAACCACGTTCTGTTGCTTTAGGGGCGTGGCCAAAATAACGTACGGATATATATATATATAATATATGATAAACCTGTTAAAAGAAAGAGAAATGAATTGGGCGCGCGGTTTTTCGCCCATACAATCCGTGTAAACAGACTAAGGACACTTTTCAACGAGGAAAAACCCTGTAGAAAACGAGGGAACGTGTATTAAGACTGATTCGGAATTGAATAAATAGTAATAAATAGCTACATCGTTTCCGCGTCATACGTTCCTTCTAGGGGCACACGATTCAAACAAAAACAGATAATAGACGATTTAAAAAAAAATTAGAATTTCCAAAAAAGGAAGTCAGGAAGTCACTTGTGAATTTTAATTTCTCGAATTTTCGTATTAGATACGTTTTTTTCTTTCCCTCATTGTACCTAGCTTATTACTATCAATAATGGGTGTGATGTCTGCAGTTACTTCAGCCGCACTCCTTCAATTGAAGAAAGCTTAGAATGTACAATTTGAATTCAATTGATAAAGTCCAATGGTTGAATTCATTACACGTTTTATTGCTTCCTGTTTTATCACATCGGTAACATATAGAACATGAAGGTCACGATGTAAAGTTTTCTTTGATACAAACCACGGCGTATTTGCAATAGAAAGTTTCATTGTGCAATCGATTCTAGCATGTTTGACACCCGTGTCTCCGAACAGAAGTACCTGTTTGTATATGGTGATTTTATTATCCAAATTTAGCTTAGAATTATTAACTAGTAGTATCATCTTCAAATTCTGCTGTATAAGTCTAAGTAATTTGTAGTACCGACACGGCAATATAATTCGCAGTTTGCATGATAGACCTTTCGTGTCATACCATGTCAAAAACTTGGCTGATATCCAGGAATACCGAATCGCATACTTTCTTTTATTCTAAACTGCTTTCTATTTTTTAACTACTCGATGTACTTCTTGGATGATACAATGTTTGGTTCTCAAACCGTATTTTAGTGATATGGAAGACATTCATACGTACGAAGATACTTCTAAAAATCATCTAAATCATCTTACGAATTCGCACCGGACGAAATACGAACGATACGTCGGAATCTCCACTAATGAAATATCGAATTTCCCGCCGTTATTTTAGAAGTTGGTGAGAAATATAAATAATAAAAAAATAGTAAAAAACAATTTCACGCTATTATTTATGCGAGATACTTTTGTATACTTGTGTGCTGCAGCGTTATACATATATACATATATATATGTATCTTCTTTCTCTGTGCCGCGTCTTCGATGAACGTTGGAGATCACCCGCTGGAATTGATCTTTATCTCGAAATGCTTTGTTATGATTTTTTCAGTCAAATTAGTGATTTTAGAAGGAACTAATCCGGATTTCGTGATACGTTTGTTCCCTTCTGCGAAATTCCACACCATCGGAGGCATGGGGAACTCGGGTCAATTTGCATTACTGCGGACGACCTACCGTTGCCTGATACATCCTTTCGAGTATATCCCACGGGTACAGCAATATCTTGACGTACCGTGTTATCCCGGAATTTGTACGGTTTTCCGTCGTTTTCCACCGGATTTTTTGTCAGGATTTACTCCATTAGCCGAAAGGACGTTACTCGCCTACTCGCTCTAGATTGGTATATATCGACTGGGGCACATTGTCACGAGCGAGTAGCTGATAGTCTGCAAGTTATTAGTACGGTAAAAAGCTTAACGGTATTTACTTGTAGGAACACGTTCCGTAAGTGAATTTTCCTTCGGTTTCCTTAAGCCCGCCAAAAAGAAAAATACCACCCTGCGCGACGTGGATGTACTGAATTCACGTGGTTGTTGTTTCGTATCTCCGCCGGTGCGTCTAGAGCACCGTATGACAGTCGAGTGACTCACTCGAGAAGGTGACTCTAGTTACAACAACCTGTGCTCGGCCGGACATATACATTATCCACTTTTTCGGATTTTCTGTTCTTTTTTTTCTCCCCCCCCAATTTTTATTTTAAACCTATTTGTGTATTTCGCAATAGAGGAAGAATTTACGGTTAAGAAATAAATCAAATTTTCGACTGAAATTGTTGCTATCGTTCGAGCGTCGTATTTTACGTTCGCGTTTATTCTATTAATATCTCGCTGGATAGATAACGCGTCGTATAAAATGTGTTTTTACCCTCATGAGGGATACATTGTTTCATGTATTTTATATATATATACATACATACGGTTATATAAATGGTTTTATTTCGGCGGATTAGATAAAGTTGTATACAGTATGTTAAAAGCTGTCGAAATCGGTTTAAGTTATAAATTTTGTTTGGCGGACAAACGTTTTAGCTACGAATAAGCGAGAAGGAGCTGCTGGTGATGGCGGTGGTAGTCGGAAAATGGTCAATAGTGTAGTCAAGTCAGGGAGGTATGTTCGGTTTTGTATTATGGGCAGCAGAGATTCGTTATTTGATAGGTCAGGGAAAAAGTTGTAAATTAAATGCCGGCAATTCCCACGTAAGCTATAAATATAGAATACGTGTCTACCCTGCGAATATTTATCAACTCACGTACGGCTAGGGATAGAGCGGATGAAACAACTTAATTCCCTCTTCGTCTAGTACTTTATACGACCGACAACAATATTATACTGCTCTAATACACCGAGAAACAATGTGTGTATATTCTAAATCAAAAATGTATTTTATATACGCGTGTATAAAATCACGATACTGTATAGTACGGGAGGTTCGTAAAAACTTTAGACCATCATCCTTTTATTATATATTATATATTACGTCTATTAAAGCTACGATTATGATCGTCATTACTTTTATTTTTATTATTATCATAATAATAATAATAATTATTATTATTATTATTATTATTATTATTATTACTATTATTATTAGTATTATTATTAGTATTATTAGTACGGTCGTTTTAATTCCAGTTACTAAGGAATTTACCGTTATCGGTAGCGTACAATAAAATATTACAGTTTTTGGGTGCTAGTAGAAACGAAAAAGGCTTTATCGTTTAAGCTAAATTCGATACGGCCTATATTTAATAGGCTTTTCCTCGAGAATTATGTAATGTTTTTTTTTTTTTTTTTTATTATTCCTATTCCATACTAGTACTGCGTCAGTAGTAGTAAAGTAATTTAGTAGTAGTAGTAGTAATAATAAAGGACTTCAAAGTAAAGCTTTTCAAGAAAATATAGTTGTTAGCGAGTAGGGTAAACTTGGCGCTCCAATTTTTATCATTCGATCTGCCAAGACGACGGAATTAATGGCGGAATTATACACAATTTATGCCAATTAGGACTCGGCCTCGTATACACTATATTTCGCTATTTTATCTCGAACGATTTTTAGAGGTCTTCTCGTGGCTGAACAAATTCTAAAAACACTAAGGACGCCATAAGGAAATTTATACTTAAAGACGCAAACCCACTTTTTTATTTTTTATTATCCTATTAATATATACCGAGGAAATTATTTTAATATTACTAATAAGCACTTTACGATAACGCACTCGGCGACAACATTTTACCGAGTAGATAACAGATAACACAATTGCGAGTAATTAATTAAATTTTCTAACGAACGAAAGATTCGAAATTTATAGAACAGATTAATCGTTATATATATAAAAAAATGTTAATAAGGAAATTATGAGATTGAAATAAACCACTAAAAATTCTCTTTATGAAATATCACGAAGTTTTTCGGCTGTTATCGAGTGAATATTTAAAAAGTATAGAAAAAATAAAATGAAAAAAATATTTACAAAAAAAATCAGTGAGAACGGTATTAATAAAAATAAAATCTGTCGGACGCAACTATTAGTAATATAAAATTTTTTACATAGCAATAACCGGTAAAATAATAAATAATTAAAAAAAAAAAAAAAAAAAGTCGTCTAATATAAAATTTTTAATTAAACAAAAATCAATAGTCGGTAAAAATAATTATAATTAAAAAATAGCTGTCCGATATAAAATTTATAAACAATAGCCGGTAAAATAAAAAATTAAAAAACAGTTCGATTATACTTCTTACAATTAATTCTTCGTCAAAATTTATCGTCGAATTTAATAAATTATTACCTTTTTTTAACAGTCGAAAAGCTTTATGATTCTTCGTGAAAAAAACTTGAAGAGGAAACTAGAGGAGAGATACCGCTAAGATACTGAAGGTTAGCTGTTGGTGAGGTTGGGAATACATTCAAAAGTCGAACATTTTGTGCCATATCCAGTATTATGTCCAATAGCGGTTTGCTGACAGACGAGTGTATATGAAGATAGTCGAGTGTTCAGCGGGCAAGAGTGTTGTAAATCTAAAGTAATGCTGAACTTCTTTCATTATATTAAGTAGTGGTTGAATTGTTTGTGCAATTACATCAAGTCATTTTGGGTTTAAATCCAACACAAATTTATAATTCTTTGCATATGGTAAGAGCGAATTATTAGATTTAACATAATAGATAATGTAACATTTTTCAACTTTAAAAAATTGAAATACAAAAAAAAACAAATCTTAGAATTATCGCGAATTAAAATTTGGTAAAAATCGCTTTAAATTATTTAACGAAAATTCTTCTAGCAGTTCGACATAAAACGAATATTTAATTTTAAAAGCGCGTAAAATCTAATCGACAAATTAAACAAGTCGACGATTAGAGAATAAACTAACACTTACCTGTCAAGTGAAACGGCAATCAGACTATAGACGGATGCTGCAACCGAAACACCTTGAATATACGGTACCACTTTACACATAAACCAGCCGAGTACCCAAGCTGTATTTAAACACAGACCAAAATTTAGCAATTAGATAATTTTATATATATCGGTTAATTTATTTAATATTATACCGAGAAAAAAACCTTTTTTAACCTTTGCATTAAATAGTTTAGAACTTTTTACTCGAACGAGTTTACGTATATATAAAAAATTTTCTATATATTTATTTATTCGATATTAAATTATAGTCTTCTAATTCAGTATATTGAATTTTCAATAATTCAAACGTCATCTATAAAAGACATAGAATTAGGATGAATTTACGTCGAATGAATTAATAATTTCAAATAAAGTTCGCGTGATTTTTCAACGATCGTCGGTATCGTCATTTTTGTAGGCGGATATTTGAAAAAAAACACAAAAAAACAAAAAAACAGAAACAGTTTTATGTACAAGCAACACGTGTTCCACAACATTTTTAATCGATTCTCGTTCTGTGTCTTATCCAATTCAATCTAGGCTGTCTTATATACCTATACACAAAACAAGCGGAAACCGGGTATTTAACAAAAATTGATAAGATTGGAAAGACGGAAAGATGAATGGAACTGGGAATAAGATTAGAAGACATAATTAGCAACTCCGATATACGAAAAAACACAAAGTTCGATAACGTTGTATCCAAGATAGCAATAAACAAATAGAACTTGGCATGTTGTACAACTGATAGAGATGGATGAAGAAAATAATGAACTGGCGATAATATACTGGAAGGTGGAGACAAGGAAAACTCCCAAGAAGATGGACAGATGACCTAATAGAACACACAGGTCATACATGGATGCGTGAGGCTCAGAAGTGACAACGGTGAAAGAATTTGGGAGAAGCCTAGCCAAATATTGGCATCAGAAGGCTTAAAGAAGAATATATATATATATATATATATATATATATATATATATATATATATATATTACTTTTAATAAATTAATGCTCTATCGTGAATATCAATACTGATCGATCTGTATAAATATCTTAAGAAATTATTCAAATTTTTGCAATTATTGATAAACATATATTGATCCATTTTTACATAATACTATAAATATTTTTTAGAAGTATGCGTATATATAAATATATCGGGAAAAGCATAAGGGGTGTACTTAATTACGTAAAGTGTAGTGAATTAACTCATTAATCAGCATAGAGAAATATCGTGATATGTATAACAACTTTTGAATCTCTATTTCCAATGAACAAATCAAGTACTATTAATTGTTTTATACAATTTCGGTTGTTAAAACCCTTCGCGCAGGTCGAATTATTACGGAAAATGTCAACTATACGGCGTAAAATGTTGCAATCTTTTATTAGACGCTTATGTTACAAAGGGCGCGGTGCGTCGCCGCTGATAAGGATTAATCATTTGTTCGTTATGTGAATTCTGTTACGTTATACATACAAAAAATTCTCTTCTAAAGTCCAGCGGAGAAGTTTAGCGGTTATTCGGATTTGGACAGAACGAAATTTTGTTTTAAAATCACTGTAGGTCGTTGTACACTTTTCGTGAAACACAGATCGCTTTAAATACGTCTCGCAACTAAATAGAAATGAAAATTAATTTGGAGCGAAGGTTTAAGAATAGATAAAGGATCGAGCAGACTACGTATAGTGAGAGGTTGGTCTGCAATATTGCTATGTTTAGTATTATTATCCCAACTGGTTAGTAAAAGTGTTACGTACCAATTGGACGAATTTAGAATAGTGATAACGATCGGATGGGATTTCTCTTATCTACCACAATGAAGAAATTATTTAATAATTTCAATTACGAAAGAATATCGAAGAAATTTAAAATTTGCATTTGTCTTCTAAATTTGAAATAATATTATCGGGCTTTATACTGGTAATAAGACGTTCATTATTTTTAAGTATCTTGTATCATCTACCGCGAGTTTGTATCGCTTGTTCGATTAAACAAAATTAAAGAAAATTTTGTTCAGAATTATAAAGAAATAATTTGAAGAAACTAAGAACATACGGAAAAAAAAAATTTTTTTAAAGTATTTTCCGTGTACATTGCATTATTTCATTGTTTACTTTGTCTATAGCGCAGTCTACGCGAAACGTAAGAACAAAATTATTTCTTTGTGAACGGCACTGTTTTATTTTATACGTGTGCGTCCCGGGTTCCCCGATTACTTAGTTTAAATACGAGCCGAAACGGATTATTGTTCAAGGCTCTGAACTTAGTGCAACGTTATTCATGTTATTGATATAGCAAATTATATTTCGTCGAACCGCTCGGCTTTACATTGACGACATCAACATATCCTTATCATCCAGTCTCCCTTCTAATTGCACAAAACATCCTACAAACAACTATTGATCGTTTACAGCAATGGTCTGATAAGAAAGGCTTAAATTTTCATCATACACTACCACCGTCCAGTTTTTCCTTCAAAAAATTTGCTCTTAACAGTCAAAACAAGAGTCAAATTGCTCGGTTTGTTCTTGAAGTTATCATGGCGCCATCATATAACTGAAGTCAAAAGCAGGTGTAAATACTGCTCCCAATTGTGAAATACTTATCCAACCCGAAATATAATATAAATACACGAATCCTCTTAAACATCCATAAATCTATAATCCCTAACGAATCAACTGTGGGTGTCGTGTTATGCTCAACAGCCAGTAAATATATATTAAAGACATTAGATACAGTATATTATGTCGCATTTTAATCCATCCTTAATGACCCAATACCAAAGTTACTTAACATACTAGCAAAATACTACATAAATATGACGGTAGCGAAACCCTTCTGAAATACAAATAGATTTATCTCTCACACAGTACAATAAATCTGCACAACTTATAAAAACATTATTAGGGGTATCTTCTAAAAATACAATAACTACACAAGCGCATATACAGACGGAGCAATATCCGCAACAGGAGGTGACAAATCACCAGCACCCTGCTCTTATCAAATTGATAATATATTACAGTCGGTCCGACTAAGCACTTCGCTGGATGCGAAAGCTGTATGGAATCATGTACTGTATTCGATACATCGGATCAGTTGTACATTCACATAAAAAAGCATTGGTTATAACAGACTCCCTCTCTACAATTAATATGCCATCGAGATAACAAAACTCGATAATATTAGAAATCCGACACAATCTACATAAGGAATGATGTGAACTGTACTCTCTATGAATACCAAGTCATCACGATAGCGATACAGTTGACCTTGAAGCTCAGTCTATGATATGTTCACCAATACCAGCATACTCGCCACCTCCACCAAGGTACGCATAATCATGAACAACGGTAATTCACGTACAACCGTACTGAGGAGCATAAAACCAACCATTGAATCTTGTTGGTCTTCGGATAGCGCAAGCAGAAAAAAGTTATTGCCTAAACAGTCTACGTGCGGGTCCCCATACAGTCATATCACACAATTATACTGCCTCTATACGGACATTTAACTGAACCTACAATTTACAACTTAACAATACAAGGCTCGATACATGAATCCTCTCAAGTAGCTTTCAATCAATAGTTAGAAACCTGGCTTTTGCCAGAGAAAGCGAACTCATAACGTACACATCAATTAGTTACATGTCTCCTAACGCTGTAATAGTATACACGGCATCTTCTTCTTCTTCTCTACGTCTTCTTGGCGATCGTCTCAGCTATTGTTGACTTGGATGTTGCAGCCTCCTGTAAATCTTATTTTGAGCATCCATATCATTTCCGCAAGTCAGCTAGCCACGATGTTCTTCTTCTTACTGGTCTTGTTCTGCCTTCTATATGACCATTTAGCAAGCTGAAGTAGGTGGTATTTTTCCGGATATCTGAATATGTGACCGAAGTATTGGAGTTTCCTGGAGTGTATCGTGGTGCAACATGTCGGCATATGGAGAATAATTTAAAATCGAAAAATGAATTCGACCTGCAAAAATGACTATTTGAGATGTTCTTATTAAAAATTTCAGAGTATAAGAAAACTTTGTTCTAGGAAAAAAAAGTAATGAGATAAGAAATGTCGATATTTGTTAAATTTATTTTAAGAAAATAAATAAACCTTACGCTCGCTTATTCTACTACGTGCGAGTGTAATTTGCGGTCAGAATAAGATACGGAGTATTCAATAAATTATATTAACTAAAATTCAGTCGACGGATATTGTTCAATTTTCATATAAGAAAGTTTCAATAAACGATGTTAAATTATTACTTCGAAAAAACACGAAGATAATTATTATATCTACACACCCGGTAAAGTGTCTTACATCGAAATCATTCAACATATTTAGCGATTTTACGTTTTTTTACGAAACCACGAATATTACTTATCTGAAAATACTACTAGACAATAACGTAGTTGGCTAAAGGTATTTTTACGACTAAAAATTCTAGTCCACGTTGACCCCATTTTAATAGCACTTCCGACGAAAATTATAGCTAAATTAAAAATTAGTAACGTATCCCATTATTTCCCACATTAATAAAAATATGATCCGACATGATACGATATACATGATATATATATATATATATATATATAAATAACATCGAAGAATTATTTCTAAACAGTGAGCGTGACAAATGTTCGATATGAAAGGAATTGCCGTTGCCTGAGATTGCGTTTTTAAATTAGCCCATTAGTATTCCGGCGTACAAGGGCACAATATTCGTTTTACCCCGGCCTGAATAATAGAAACGCCTAACCGTTCGTAAAATTTTGTTCACCCATCCAACTGCAGCACCACTAACACCAATAATCGCCACCCCTACTGATGCACGAACGCAGCTAATCCTTTTTATTGTGCGTTAGACAGATTTTTCAGTTCATGTTTTTTTTTTTGCGATAGATAAATTATGTTGCACTAGTGTCGTAATGGCTAGCATCCGTTTCATTAAAGTTTTACCTGTTCTGTACTTGACCCTTTTATATTATATATATATATATATATACATGTACGATATATATATATATATATATATATATAATATATATATAAATATAGTACGATATATATATATATATATATATATATATATATACATGTACGATATATATATATATATATATATTATATATATAAATGTACGATATATATATATATATATATATATATATATATATATATATATATATAATATATACATGTACGATATATATATATATATATATGAGAAATCCACTTTTTAATATTCTAAGAATTCGTTCGTCTTAAGCCGTCACAACCTATTTACTAAAGTTCACATGTAAGTGTTAATCGTAATGGCCTTCGATCAGTCATCGTTCAAAATCATCTTTGTGACGATATCGATATGGACTGTATTTGTTCTGTTCCAATTTCACTCTAACTATAACAGATAATAGTTTCGAATTTACTCGATGAGGCAAATTTATTTGGTGGTAGAAAAAATTTTTATAAAGAAGCGCTGTGTGCTTATAGCGAAGTAGAATAATCAATTAAAATAAATATGAATTGATTAATCAATTCGTGTGCGAAAAGGTACCTGACTAAGTGTGAAAAAAAGAAATATGAAGGGTGATAAAATCTTACAGTTAACTCCCTTAATACAAATGAAGATAGTTTTATGTAAAAGCAAATAACAAATAAACAAACACGAGTAATAAAAGTAGTTTAAAGTATAAATATACGTACAAAATAAAATGGGCATATTAATATTTAAAAAAACCTCCAGCAAATTAAAGCATAAATATGCTTGTAGATTTAAATAAAGTGAAAATTTTGCAGATTTTAAATAATTATAATAATGGATATTTAGAAAAACTTAAATACGTATAAAAGGAAATATTTAAAGAATTTAGGACATCGCGTCAACGTTAAAAAATCATAAAAGAGCCTTCCACATGCATATGTATCTCGACGTACGCTAAAAAATTCCTTCGACAGACCGAATAACGTATTAAGACGTTTTAGAAAATATCTCAACAGATTATTACGGACCATTTAGGAACGTAAACCGAGATTGCCATCGTGTCATAATAAGTCATGCTAATGGGAAATATCACAGTCGTTTGTAAAATGGAATTACGTAGAGAACTTTCTGTCGGAAGAGGCGCAAGTTGAATAAAGCTTCAGCGTGGCGGTCGGGCAATCTACACGACCGTCTATTAATCGCTGTACGAGCTTTCTTGACAGCGTTTCGAGCAAATTTCTTAAAGGAGTAACAAAATCGATTCCGATACTTACGATGAATTTAATTTCATTTTCCGTTATTTAGCAATTTCCCGTCGTCGTCGTCGTCCGAATGAAAGGACCTATAGAACTTCCGTAATTGTCGTAGTTGAGACTTAATCGTTTCGATGATATTACAGAAATCTATGCAATGAATACAATCTAGGACATTCATAGACTACCATAAAGCATATACGGTAGAAATATGGACAAGAATAAAAGCTGTTAGCGAACAAAGCATAGATGAGTATATGAACATAGTAAAAAATATATGCGATTCGCCCATTGTGAGAGTACAGAAAAAATAAATGAAATACCGTTATAAAGAAGAATTAGGCAATGGGGGGGCGTAATATCACCGAAGTTATTCATAACGTCCTGGAAAGTATGTTTAAAAATTTAAACTGGAAATCACACGGTATTAATATAGATGGGGAAAAACTCAATCATTTGCGTTTTACCTATGACATTGTGCTAATCAGTAATAGCGCACATGCTTTAAAGGATATGGCGAACGACCTACATAGTTACTCTAAAGCAGTAGGACTAAACATAAATACAGTCTAAACGAAGGTCATGTCAAACTCGCACTCGCTACTGGAAAAAACAATAGATGGACAAAGATTGGAACAGGTTAATGAATACGTGCACCTGGATCAATTATTCGCAGAGTAGATAGAGAAGCAACGTGTAAGAAAATTAAAAGACGGGGACGCATCTTTCATGGATAACTTTTGATGTGTTGAAAAACAGAGACCTATCGAACTGTTCAAAAAAAAAAAAAAAAAAAAAAAAAAAAGGTAAATGAATAATGCGGTGCTCATGGTGCATTACAAAATATGTTGTTAAGAAATTGGCAGTAACGCAGAGAGCCCACGAGTGAATAATGCTCGTTACCAAGAGGCTGGTTCGAAAACACAATACGTGGATAAGGCAGCAAACCCAACTGGTAAATTTTTTTTTTATTGCTATCGTTAACTTACATCTAGCTAAGGCTATTTGGTAAGTTTTGTAATTTATGTGCATACTATATTTAGCATTCCATCCAGTGATGGATGCTAAAACTTAACTGTATATATTAATACGCTTAATATTAAGTCCAGGGGTTTCGTTCTATCCAGTCGACGGTATTCAAGCGAGTTTCGGGAGATCGCCATGTGATTAGTGTGTTTTTCCAGACGGTTGATATATTTTTTTGCAACGATCGCGATTTCCTCTTTTATGAATTTCACCTTAAGATCTTCGCGAAGTGTAAGATTAGTTACATACCATGGAGTACTAGCGATATTTTGGAGGATTTTGTTCTGCATTTACTGTAGAATAGTAACATTGATTTTTTTCGCTCAACCCCATAATTGACCATCGTATAGCCAAATTAGCTTCAAGATCTGGTTGTATAATATAACAGCTTGTTTTCGATCGATAATTTTGATCTTTTTCCTAACAGTCAAAACATTTGTTTCCATTTAATATTGAGTTCATTACGTTTTTTATTTATATGCTTACTCCATGTTAGTCGTTGATCTAATGGTCCCATTTATGGTTATGGGTCTTGTTGAAGCAGTTCTCCTGTTGATAAATATTACCCGAGCTGATTTATCCTCATTAATATTAATTTTCCACGTTTTAAACCATATGTTGGTATTTCTTCAACTGCTGATTGCAGGTTTGTACATGCTTCTACAGAGTAACTATCTACACATAGGATAGCTGTATCATCGGCAAATGTTGCCACTTCATTGCAGGAGTGGGAATATCTGCCGTATAAATTAGATAGAATAAGGGCCCCAGGACGCTTCCTTGAGGTACACCTGATCTTACTGGATAAATTTGAGATTCTTCTTCACCAGATTTAACGCAAAAGTATCTTTCTTACAGGTACGATTGTAACAGTTTTGAAAATTTATAAATGAAATAATGTTTGATTTTCTGTACTAGTCCTTCATGCCAGACACTGTCAAAAGCTTGGCGTATATCTAAAAATATCGCATGACAAACTTTTCTTTCTTCCATGGATTTTTCAATCATCTTAACTATCCGATGAACTTGTTCGGCGGTGCTTTCTCCTAAACCGGAATTGATGATCCGGCATTATTTGTTTATACTCCGTAAGTGATAGTATTCTTTTTATAATTAGTTTTTCGTACAACTTGAATTTGCCGGTTTGTTTGATTTTTTAATAACCACAATTTGTGAAAATTTCAGTTGGACTGGATAGTATGTTAGTCTAAGTATAGTATTGAATATATAGGTTAGGAGTATTAAGTCTCTTATTGCCTTCCATAAAGAATAACCATGTTCGATTAATGGTGATAAATTGGCAAGATGTTCTCTAAATGATTTATTTTTTAGATCCAACAGCAAACTCTTCACCCTTTTGATCTGATTATTTAGTGCAGTTTTATTTGCAGGATTTCTGCACATTTGCCAGTGCTTTCGTTAATTTTCTCTTCAGGTTAACATAGAAAATAATTGGTGAGGATTCATTAACTATCATGCTGTTTGTTGTACTATTTGAAAGCTGGTTCTATATGTTCTTCTGTTTTTTGTGGTATTTTTAAATTATTTTCTAACTCTTTACGAAATTCTTGTCAAGCGGTATAATTATTGTGCAGTTTTGGTTTCCATGATTTCTTGATTTTATGTTCAGTAACAGCGAGCATTATTGAAGAATGATCCGATGACAAACGATCATCATTTCTGACATCGAGGAATAGTCAAGCCTTTTACTATGAAAATGTCAAGTACGACCGGTAGTTTATTAAGATTAGTAGGCCAATACGTAGGTATTCCTAATGAATGAACGGTACTGTGTGTTTCATCAACTGCCATTTTCAATCTATTTCCCCGGGTTACAGTTATAAATATCGAAGTCGTCTCCGATTTTGTACCTATTGCCTAATGTTTTGAAGAACTCGGTAAAATGTTTTTGTCTAATATTATGCCTTGGTGGGCAATTGAAATTGTGAAACGTTTATTATGTCGCCCATCAATTGCTACACTGGTTGCTTGTAGGTGAGTCATTTCATATGTCCCTAATTCGTAATGCTTTATGTTATTTTTTATTACGATACCTGTACCGCAGTGTGCTGTACCGTCTGGATGATTTGTGTAATATGAACTATATCCGGCAAACGCAACATGTTTTATTATATTAGTTAAGTGTGTTTCAAATATTAGAAGTACATCGATGTTGTTTTGTAAAATGTGCATTTGAATTTCAACGATATGATTAAGAATTTTGCATCCAAGGAAACAATCATAAGAATCTCCATTATTTGTTCAACAGAGCAGTGGTATCTGTACGGCATTGTTGAGTAGTTGATTTTGCTGTTGCATCATATTGAAAAAGGGCGTTTTCATTTTAGTGAAAAAAGTTTGTAACTTTGTTGCAATACTATCATTATTTGAGCTGACTTCGGAAGTTCTACTTACTTCCTGCTTATGCCGTTGATGTAGGACTTGAGCTTAAACGACGTGTGTTGACTCTAGTCGTTTATTTTCCTTAAAATAACCCCGATAATACGTAACTGTGAATAAGCGGCTGCGATGTTATTAAACAAGTATAGAAATTTCATTTGGATTACACTTCGGTGTATGTATTAGTATTAAGGAAAGTCATTTCTAGTGGAGATGATTTCTCACGTAATTAGATACATCCGCTATTTCTCGTGGTGACAAGTACGTGCTAATATTAAATTTTCGAAAATTTGTTTTCTTATTTAATAAATTTTTGTCCTTCTAACAACGAGAAAAGAAATTTTATATACACATATATATATATATATATATAATATATATATTTAATATATATTGTTTATAGTTTAGATTAAAATGTCGAACATATCGTAAACACGTAACTTATTATTAAAGTTGTTATCGCGATAATTATTTATCGGAAGATTTTCCACTGTTCGAATACGCTGTTATTGAACTTTTATTTTAGAAATATTTTTTCTTTTAAATTCTTTCGTACGACAGATGGTCCGGCAAGTAGTCGCTGGATTTTTATTTATTAGTTTTCGAAGCGCAAGACCCCTCAGTAGTCCAGCCACGACCTTGCTTGCATGACCTAATTTCGATAAGTTTTTATTTTTCATCTCGCGCAATTTTAAATGTACACCGTGTTTTTGGAAATAATCCTTCCTTTTTTTTTAAAAAAAAAATGAGAGGTCTCCGTTCTACTTAAAAAAAAAAAATTAACTCATAACTTTTTTATTATTCTAAAAAATCGTATTTTGAATATATGTCATTGTGCAACTAATGAAATACAGGATGTCCAGCACCTAGTATAATATAACCATCTGAGAAAATTGTATAATACCCTAAATGAAATTATTCGATTAGGAAAATTTCCTATACTTATCTCGGAATTATTTAAGATTAAACATAGATTAGTCACTATCGGTAGCCGTAAACTATAATTTCGCAGGCTATTCTATGTTGTTGTTTTTTTATATATATAAATTTATTATAAGAAAAAGAATATATATATAAATAATATGCAATTAGAAAAACTAATATTCGAAGCCAGTCCAGCCGGTAAAAGACAAAATAAAGGCCACATCGAAGATAGTCAGATAAAAATATTGGATTTAATACTACCCAAAAATAACAACATTAACAGCAAGCAGCAGGTTGCCCAATTGACAGACGTCGGTGGAAAAATACGATTCACGAGTTAATTGGATAATCATGATCACATGCGATATAACAATTGTCATCATCTATGACGTACAGTTTTATCTATGTAAAACTTACGAAAAGCAATCTTTTCAAATAATCAAATTCGCATAATGAATTTTTTAAATACTCGCGAAGCCGTATGTAGTAAACTGGTGTGCACTAGTCAGCATCGTCTGTCGATATTTTAATTAATGTCAGTAGAGTCGCATATTATGTAAATATTTCGCGAAAGATGTGCGCGATTAACTGTATCGAATGTCCGGATATGCTAAATATAATTTCAGCTAATTATCTATCTAATAAAATAATTTTAATTAAATATAAGTTCCGCATTCGATAATTTTTTACGATATTCATTTCGGTACTTATATTTTGTTTGAATAGCGTATGTTTTATAATGCGGAATTTATTGAAAATAAATTGAATTAATATTTAATTATTGTTATTATTATAACTACTGTTAATATATCATCTCGTTATTCTTACTCGTATTATTATTTAGTCTATAACGTGAATCTGCGCTAATTAGATTTAAAAATTAACTAATTACACGTATTTATGTAAACAAATGATGATGCAATATATGGGTTGCATTCGATTCGACGTAACACGATAAGAAGCGTACTTATCAATAATTACGTTCGTTCGTCGATAGTTTATATATTTCTCGTCAGAGCTATCTGCCGATAATTATCGTATCTTTTATTTTTAAATATATTCGTTAGATGGCGCGGCAATCTCAACACACGGTAGGATGTTAAATATACAGGACGACCATTATGAATTGAGGCCATCTAATTTTTAAAACTTACCAATTCGCCAGGTGTAAATGAGCAAATATGAAAATTTGTAAATGATGAAATTCGTCGCTTGTTCCACTTAATTTGAATTTTGCGTATTCACGATGCGGAATTGTTTTTATTATAGAAATACAAAACTGGGAAATCGGAACGTTGGAATTTTTTAAGCAGCGAGCACGCGTTAAAGACAATATTTTTTTTTTTTTAAATGGGGGTGCCTTTATAGCTTACCCAACGTGATACTGTGGGGACTATCTACATCTTAATCAAGCACCCTGACTTCTCTAAAAACGTCGCTATATGGGGGAACAATTGTAGATTATCCAGATGTAAAAGGGACGATACATTATACCGGAGGTGTAATACTCGAAGAACGTAACAAGATAAGGTAAAGCTCCGAGCGCAACGGTGCTACAGCAGAACATTCAAAAAAGACATGATCGGGGCTGCAGACTACCTGTTCAGAATGGAGGGGACAGAAGAGACTTGCTATAAGCTGCATACGGAAAAAGACGGTCAGGCAACAAATGATGTCCAAATCGCAATCTGCTGATGAGTACAATTCCCTTACGACTAATCTTTTTAAACAGATAGAACCACGGGAGTTTGGTCGGAAATTAGCTTCGTGAATATTGCAAAAAGAAATCGTTAAAATCTGACCATTATAATTTAAGGTTTTGCCAGTGTTCAAACAGTAATTGTAGTTGTTAATTAATCACCTTTTTTTTTTTTTATATATACGAAATTACAACTATTGTCCTATGTCTGAATTATTCTGAATTATTGACACGAAATTTTATGTTCTATCGAGTAAGTATTTGTTGACACTCTTCTTTTCTTCACAGATGTTTCCATGTTTGATATGTAAAGAGTGTTGCATAAAATGACGACGTAAAGAGGCGAAAAATTTTTTGTAACAATGCTACTGTTTAAAGGACTTTTGATCATTTTTAACGTTTTATACAAATATTTTTAGACTCGAAACACTCTACATGAACTACATACCTGTTTAATTTTGTTACACACACTTTTAAACTTTCATGTAAACACATGTGCACACCACAAGGCACTTGTTTATCACAAAATGTGGTGACAAAATTAAGTCTAGATTGAGTTCTTTTTTCAGCGTAAGTGTGTAAATATATTTACCTACACACTCGTAACCCCGCTTTCAGTTTTAAAATGAAAATTGTATTTTTGAAACATCATCTAAAAAAAAAAATGGACACTGTTTACGCCGAAAAAAAAAACGTGAACATAAAAACTACTCGATATTAATATTTTTTAATGTATGAATAATACGTTCTTTTGACATATGGCGAGGGTACGTCTTACAAAAGACGCTGAAAATAGCCCACGAAAGAGTTACGATGGTCTTGAGATATCAGACAGGGAAATTCGTTACGCGTGCGGGCTAAACTTCCGGATGTAGTTTAACGTGCAGCGTAGTTGAAATGGGATTGATCAGACGCAAGAAGAAACTATGACTAACGACACATAAGTTGCTATATGCCGAACATATACAGCGTTTAGACAGTGTCAAATGGAACCAAAGGAACGCTTAAGTGGATAGGTACGTACTAATTTTACTTTTGCGAAAATAGCTTAATTTTCAAGTAATTAATTTTATTGAACGGATTTATATGGGATTGATCAGACGCAAGAAGAAACTATGACTAATGACACATAAGTTGCTATATGCCGAACATATACAGCGTTTAGACAGTGTCAAATGGAACCAAAGGAACGCTTAAGTAGATAGGTACGTGCTAATTTTACTTTTGCGAAAATAGCTTAATTTTCAAGTAATTAATTTTATTGAACGGATTTATACCGGGGCAAAGAAGTGGAATGCGCAAATTTTTACTTGTCGTAATCTATATTTTTCCGTTATACCGTTCATTATTTTTAACGTTTTCTTCCAACCGAATTACGAACGATGGTAAAAGGAATTCTAGACAATGAATATCTTCCATAACAATAATAATAATAATTATAATTATAATAATAATTATAATAATAACACTATACGTTCGATTACGATTCTCTGGTAACCAAATATATAGATGAAAGAAATTTAGTCGAAGGTCGCGTCGAACTCTAATCGGGAGGAAACGAAAAACGAGCTGCCTTCGTTAGGATATCGAAAAGTTTCGACCTCTCGAGGAAGAAAAGAAACCGTTTAATTCGGTTTTTTTGAATTTCTCTATAAATTTTGAAAACAGAATAAGTAAAATTTAGATTCGAGTATCGGTCGTTATTTTATAAATTATAATTTTAAAGTAGATCTCGATAGTTAAATCGTAATATTTAACGAAGTCAATTTTAGCGGAATTTTCATAAATTCGATTCCGACCGTATGTATACACACACACACATATATATATATTCGATATTAAGATCTGGTTAAGCCAAAATCCTTAAGCCAAAGACGTGAATTTTACTTTTATATATATATGTATATATATATTACTAAATTTTGTTGTAAAAGATAAAATGAAAAAATTGCGAACTATCTGGAAAACGGACTCGTATTCGACTTTTATAAAGAAATATATGGTATCACGAAATAGTTCGTAGTAGAAAGAAAATCACTGTCGGTAGAATTAGAAGGGAAACGTATTTTGCAAAAGTGAAACGAAGCAATAAAGGATCGAAAAGGTTCGGGATAAGAGTGCAAATTGAAACAAAAGGTGTATATATAGAGCAGCTTTTCACGAGTAGGTTTGCCAGTTTTGTATGTTTGTGTATTGTCGGTACAAACTATACTGTTTATAAATCTTCAACGCCGAATGAGAATGGCCGTCTTGCTGGGTTGCGGCTTTGCTGGATAATTAATTTCGTTATACATAATATAGAGTTGTAAATTGTGTACAGGAAACAATTGTCTCGTTAGGAATATATATCTTTTCTTCACATGCGAATGTATATATGTATATATATACATTATGTATGTTTACGTATAATCTATGCAACATGCGTACTCGTGTATGAAAGTTAATTTTTACCTGTATGACCTTTACTCTATTAAAAATGCGAATAGGCGCAGATATACGGGCGAGAATTTGGTCCCTTTACCTTGACCTATTTTTCTTCTCAATATAATCATTAACGGCATAATGTTGAAGACAAAAAAAAAACACGCGTTTTTTATATTAGACAAATTCCTTTTTTTTTTAAATGTTTCACGTTTTTCACAGTCTGGCCATGGCCATTTAGAACGATATTTTTGATGTTTGCTATAGAATCACCCAGTAGTGTTCATCGTTACCCTAAACTAGGTCCAATAGTTTGCTACGCTTTAATCTTCTCACGTTATTGGACGTGTTCAACATGTGTTTAGCAGTATGGCCTTTCAGTTAACTTGCATGTCTTTGGTCATTTACGTTGTTGTTGTTTATGTAGCATTTGTAATTCGGATTTTATTTTCAGGTGTTTTCTATTATTATAAAATTTTTAAAATTTGTATCTTTAGCAGAACCTAACTGTTCAATTCCGTAGGTGCAGATTGGTCCGGACAGCAGTTGTATATATCAGTCACTTTCCTTGGTTTACCGAGTTTAATCACTTGTTACACTTCACGTTTAAATATCGGAAAATGGTATTTTCCTGTTTGTTTTTATCAATGATATTATCGATATCGTTACATGTTTTTCGGATGTATCTTTCGATTACAAAACTTCCCAGTTTTCATTACCCAAGAAGTATAGGTAATTTTTTTTTCAGAAAGCACCGTCACATATTAAACTTTCAAGCTTTTTTTCAGCTCTAATATTTCGCATTTTTCTTCGGTCATTCTTTTTTAGCGTTTCTTCTAGTTCGTATTCATTTTTATTATATCTCTTTTCTTGTCGCGGCTTCATCAAATCTAATATCGTCTCCGTTATCTATTTTATCTATTCGCATTTTCTGAGGTGTAGTTCTTTTTTACCTTTTTATAATGATAATATTTTTACTTTATAATTTTTATCGATCATTTCTCCAATGATGTCATCTTGCGTTTCGTTATAGCCATCTTTAAAAGATTGGTTTACTATCCATTTCATTTGATGTAGATTTTTTTAGTCTCAATTTCCAAGAATTCCGTTCACTCTCGATTTAATTTTTGCCTCGTAATTCTTCGAAATCGAAGTATAAATCTTGCTGCCGGGGTGTTATGATTTCATCCGATATCAACACCGGCAAATGAAATTATTATTTTAATCGAATTTCGACAACTTTTAATTATCATTAGGTAATCTGATTCACGATATAATTTTCCGCTCCCTGTTGATAGATGCTGTCAAAGTGTATAACTTTCTTTTTACAATCGCGTGAAAAATTATTTTCCCGACGAAATTAGTCTTTTGCCTCATTCATTTGGTTCACCCAAATACTAAATAGCCAAATAAATTTTCTCTTTTCGCTTTAGAATTAAAATCTTCCGTGATTATCGTTATTTCCGACTTTTCTTTTTTCTCGAACCTTATCTTAAAACTTATCGTCATCATATTTTAAATCGGATGTTGGTGAGTACGCTTGTATCGTATTTAATATAACTCGTTTCTGTTTCAACTTTAATATAGCTATTCCGTCTCCAAAACTGGTACAAATGCTACAGAAACGAACTTTTGACATTCCAAGTTCGAATTAAAATTTATTTAGTAATTAGAAACGATCTCAGAGCTACGTGTGGATTATCATCTGAAGCATATAACGAGCTGATGGATAAGAAAATGGGAAACATTGGCTCCGAACAATATATATATACGAGTCTGTACCATCTCGTGTATCAAATGTTGGAAAGACGGTACAAAGCTGCTAACTGATAAACAGAAGAGAAAGAAATGCAGACTACTTTAAATACAATTAACAGTGGATTGTGTACCAATTGTATCAATGATAGAATAATGAATTCCATTACTAATAACGATGTAAACACAAATAATTGTTGAATATACTTCCAACTAGTGCTAATCATCATCCATGTAGTTTACTTCTAAAATCAAAAATAATATTAAAACATAAATTACGAGAGTCGACATATTTAATTTAATTTTAAATGACGTAAGTCACCGTGCTGTAGCACAGAACATGTATCACTATGCTCTGCGAGACAATTATCAAAAAATTTAAATATCAGAACCCTATTAAAACAACAAATACGAGTTTTTTCAGTGTACAGTATTCTTAACAAATTTGCAGCTATGTGTGTAACAATGAATATTAATTATAAAAAAAAAAAAACGCCGTGCCTCGGGGACGTAGGGATGAAATGAAAAGACGTTTATTTACTAAACTCGCGATTTCGTACAGATTTCACAAACAAAACGAACGCACTAATGTTTAACTCGACACGCGGCGATGGCTAAAATGTTTTCGTATTCAAATCTACGTCGCACGTACATCGTTTGTGCGGAGAAGATTTGAACGAAATAACTGATAGGCGCATGCGCAAGAGAAAATACGAACGCGCAAAAAATATTATTTCGTTATATACGTGTGTATGTAAACTGAATATACAGAATATAGCTCGCGGGAAAGAGTGGAGGAGCCCGACTACACTGTAAGAATATATGCCTATATGCATCGTCTCGCTCACTCGGTCGTTTTACGAATTAACTACCCACACGCAGCGCGCCAATAGAAGTTTTCAAAATTAAAGTTAACTATGAGTATAATATTATAGCAACATTAATTAGAAACTTACTAATCATTCATTAATGTCTATTTATTTCATAACAAACCTATTGGGCGACATTTAAATGCATTAAATAACATCCTTGAATCTAAACAAATGATATCTCGTAATACGAATGTTAGATCTAAATTGTGAGACATTTCGGGAAATGAAACATTCATAGTTTTCTAGAATCTCATCACCTTGTTGTACTAAATGAAAAAGAAACTCACTTTTTAAACTCAAATAATGGGAGGAGTGCGCTTAGTTATTGCTTCAAAAATGGCGCAACCACATTCAAAAAAATTTTAAGTTCTAACAGGAGAGACATTCTCAGTGTATGAGTATGACATTTTTTTATTAATTAGTAGATAATAAAATCGTGAAGCCTGTAAACTAAACATTTATTAGTTTTATTACTATAAAGTTTTTGAAAAATAATATCATATTTTGTATAAGAAAAAATAATTTTCTAGATAAAATGCAGTTTAGATTTTTAGAAGGCAGAACCTTTGGTTCAATTAATTATATACGTATATATATTTTTTAATTTTGATTATTTATTTCAAAATGATTGGTTTGTTATTTGGGTGTTTTAATAGTATGTAAATAATTTTATACTTCTTATTGACTTTTCTTCAATTATTTATATAAATTTTTCTTTAATTTGTTTATTATTGACGACAAATTCTAGTTGTCTTAGTTCTTTAATTGTTAACCAGTTTTAGTACTGTTGGTTTCTTTGTTATTTTTGTTTATATTATTTTTATGGTTTAGAATTTATATTGTTAAATGAATTTTCAGGTTATTTTTTGTATTTCCTTTATTCGTTTTTACTTTAAGTACATTGAGTCCTTTTTTTTTTCAGGGGCTTCTAGTAAATTAATTTTTATTTCCAGATTTTTAAAATTTAGTTTTTCTGTATGTCCCGATTATTAACTTAAGAGCAAAATAGTAATTAATATTCTAATTCCTAAAGTTCAAATAGAGATTTATCACCGAAACATGAAACAAAAATAATTACATTCTATAATACCGAGTAGCCCAACTGAGAGTCAACCTTCCCGATAGAAGTATAAATTAAAAACTTTTAATATATACTGCAGTAAGTGGAGTAGGAACTGTGAACCAAACTAATGATAGATAACTCCACATCCGAGAATAAAGTCACTCTTTTCCGAATACTTGCGCCTTCTGCTTCTAAAAATATTCCGAAGCATATTTGTGAATTTCTTCATAATGGCAACAATATAACAGCGTGCCCTTCGAATGACACCAAGGACAATGCATCGATTGGTCTGAAATACAAGCAAACTTTACACAGATCCTATTTTAAATAAATAAAAAAAAATATATATATATATACACGGAACATTAAAGGAAGTTCAAGCTGCAAAGAAACGGAATAAAGTTACACCGATTCTTTTATAAACAATTTGACATACAATTTTTTTTCTAGGTAATTATATTGCACATGTTATACTAAATTTCTAAATAAAAATACAGTTCTCTAAATATTATCCAATTAAATATATATGTTTTTTATTTTATTTTTCCTAAATGATTTACATCTAATACTACATATGTAAGTTGTAATGGAAGTTATCCGTCTATTCAGTTATCCGTCACAGGCCCGGTATTGAGCGTGAGGGATAAAAAACAAGGTTTTACTGTATTTCTAATAGATGATTAAACATCGTTTGTTTTCAGGCTCGGATATACGTGGGAAACATTTTCCTCTTCATTAGTCTAATTCTTTTTTCAATCGGAGTTGTTTACGACGTCCAAGGGTGAAAGCGGCCGCCGACCAACAAGACGATTGGTAGAAGTCGGTGCCCCAATTTAGAGGACGTCAAGTATCGCAAGAGAAATAACGTGCTATCAAGTGGACCCTTAACGGGAAGGCGCTAGGAAAGAAGGATATTTTCGGGAACATATTTAAAAATCAACAAACGCGATCTTCTACGTTGCTCAATGCGCGTTATTGAAAAAATTGCGAGCGAAAATATTTTGTGTAAAATCCGATTTTTAATTTAAAAAAAGGTCAATGTCGGATGCACTTACGTCATCATAAAATGGAGGAAGAATGAATAGCTAAAACAAAACAGCATTATCCATTGGGATATGTTGTTTATTTTATATTATTATCTTTTTTTTTTTTCTCGCAGTTGTGTTTATAATCTTTAATATAGATTGGTACAAAAAAAAAAAAAAAAACAAAAAAAAAAAACGTCTAAATTATTAATACAACTCGATAATAATTTAAAAAAAACAAAAAACTCCGTCTTAATTTCGAAGTTTTTTCGATAAAATATTTTGATTTTCAATAAAACTTTTCGATACGTTAATTTAGATGCGCCGCGCTACACAATACTCGTACCGCATACTTCGGTCGTATAACGGTAGTTATGGAAATACTTCGAATTATCGTACGAGCTTAAGAGACAGATAGAAGTCGCATGAAAGTAAATCTGATCCATACTACACTTTAGGAATAGAGTATATTGTATCCATATTAACGTGCCGTGTACTGCAACATTGGCCTGAGGCAAAATGGAGTATAGATATCGTATAGAGGATGTTGGTTAGTTTTAGGAATCGAAATATGAAGCTCTAGATCTTTTGTTCGTTATTCTCGAGGATTTCAGGCAGAGAGCTGGAAAGGTATATTTAGGACTGGAATAGGATTGCATTTATTGCAATCTATCGGAAGATGTTTAATGTATAAGCATTCATTTCGCGATTTTTCAATCGGCTATCAATATGTAGAGTACTTTAATTTCAAGTTTCTAGTTTTCGACTTCCGTCATTCGAGCGATGCACTTTTGCCTCGGTCTTCCCCGCGATCTTTTTCCATTTACTCATCCTTCATTAAGTATTTCGTTTCTTATAATATGTCCTATACAACTGCATATTTAACAATGTATTCTGTTTCATAAATGCGGTTTTTCTTCTCGACTTTATTATTTCTCCATCGCTCGTATGTCTTCCGTTATTATTGAATATATCTGTACTTTTTTTTTTACACGCTGTACTTTTAATTTTCTAATTTTTTAGAATTATTTATTTATTAATTTCCATTTTACCGCATCTCATTACTACTGTTTTCTTTTTATTTATTGCCACAGCGTTCAAGAATCATGTTTTTAGCTTTTGTATTACGATAACATAAATATTCGTCTCGTCGATTAAATTATAATTTTACTAATTAATTAAATACGGCCAAATAAAGAATACTCTTATTTCGATTTCGTCATAGTCCTATTTTCGTAAAATAATTAAGGAATTAGAAACAGATTTTAATATCGTTTTAAATTGATTAGGTAAACGGATTTATATATATATATATGTATGTATGTATGTATGTATGTATGTATAAAAACAGTGGAAAAGTTAATTAATTATCAAATTCAGTGGACGACGGTACGCTGACTTAATTACTCTACCAGTTTTCATTTATCATTCGCTACGGTTATTTTACCTCCTACATCTCTGGCATATATATTCGGTTAAGGTTCTAAATAAAAAGAAGGATTCGTTGGAAGGTTGTGACCATTTATACAGCTCCTTCGAACGGAGAACGCTAATAGGACTATAATAATAATAATAATAATAATAATAATAATAATAATAATAACGGATTTAATTAATGCGAGAGGAAATCGCTTTATATACTTAATCGCTTTTATCAAGGCAATAGAGAGATAAACTTTAAATTCATTAGGGTCGCGATCATCTGCCGTATTTTACTGTAAAAGAAGAAGAAATCGAGCATTTAACTTTATACGCATCGACTAGCTGGTAAAAAGACATCGTGTAACGTCATATATGACCGATCTTGTTCAGCATTTCGCCGATATCATTAATTATATTTTCAACTCCTGCACCCGGTAAAATAATGTGACTAATTTTACGTATATTTACCCGATAACTGATATTTGTATATATACATATATATATATATATATATATATATATATATATATATATGTATATATATATATCCTATATTATTTAATGCGTACGTTAGAAGACATTATTAAATGTTCAAAAGTAAACGCAACCGGTTTTAAAATAAACGAACTTAAAATAATTAATAGCAATACTGACGTAGATAATCAAGTACCGCGATAGCCGAAATGGAGAAACAAACGATGCAGAAAAATGCTAGAGATATTATAAATAAAGAATGAAAATAAAAATCGTGAAATTTAGCGGTTATAAACTGAAGATAGATGGACAACAATTAGAAAATGCGAAGCGGTATAAATATTTAGCAGAATGACAATGGCCGGACAAGCGTTTGGAAATCTAGAAAAAGTTCTGTAAAACAGAAAGATAGACTTAGAAAATATACTACGTTGCTACCTTTTGGTCGGTGTTGATTTATTCAACGGAAACCCGGACAATAAATGCAGATTACGAAAAGAAGAATTGACGCCGTTGAAATGCGGGCACATCGTGCTGAGAATTTCTTGACACAGACGAGGGAGTAGTTACGAAGTCAACAGATTGCAATCGATATATTAAATATATCGCTGGTAAAATTAGAGTAGAACGGTTTTAGCGGCACGGGGTAAAGTTCCGGGAAAGATATTTAGAAGAAGAAAAATGAAATTAACTACAATAAATATTATAGGAGACTCGGTCGAATTATTTTAATTAGCCACACGACGTGTGTAGGATGTGCAAAAATGAGGTCGTGTCGGAAAGAATAAAGGTTACACAAGCGGAATGTAACCGAACACATATATACAGATACAGTACAGTCTTAAGGCATAGGTTAAAATTAGTGGTAGAAAGTTGGGTAATTTTCCGACCGTAGACGACTACGAATAATAAAGAGAAAAATTGTGTAAACGAGCGATAGTCGGACTAACTACGATTTTAGCGAAGAAGAAAATTTTAAGTAACATCTTAGTCAAGGTTATTTCGCCTAGTACTATGACTTTTCGGCAAATATACTTACATACAGTAAAACGACGGACGGGAACACGTTTGGCGCGAATTAATCAATTAGTAATAATTAAAAAAAAAAAATACAATTAATAATTGATCTCTTTTCTATTATAGAATTTGGACTTAATTGCTTTTAATCCTCTGTTTTTCTCGTTTTTTTATCTATTGCCTCGCCATCCGTGATTCTATTTCTACTGCTCGGAAAATCTTCCATTCTGCATCTCGCAAATAGTGAGCAGGCTAGTAAGTGCTCTGTACACCATTCGCAATCTGTCGTCATCCTACTTTCGTGTTCTTTTTTTTCCCGATCATAGTTCTTATTCTATTCATGATTTTCCATCATATTGGTCACGGCAATTTATACCGCTAGGTAAATGTTCGTTTGGTTGTTACCGTATAAATGCGATCGATTCTTTCGAAAATCACCGACGCGGTAATAATTATACATTTACATATTTCGCGATAGCGATTAAAAGTAATAATTATATAGAGATCGGTTATGCGTCGGGGGATAAATTTTCGAAGGAAAATCGATTATTACGAGTAGTCGAACATTTTTTGAAACAGGATGTTAATTGTCAGTAAATAGTTTCTCTTGTTCTACAGCCTCTACGGCAAACCAAATTGTGTATCCGCTTAAATTATATTCACACTTATCCCGAATTCTATGATAAATAATTCTCGGGAATATTTTCAAGAGGTGACTAATTTTTTCGGTATACGCACAAAGGAAGATTTCAGCCATTCGAATGATATTTCCCCCCTGCACGTGTAGACTCTATCGAATAATTCCGTCAATTTTTTTTTTTTTTTATTTTCTTCATCAAACAGCTTGATTACGTCCGTAGGAATTTCTGCCGTAGCTTTCCTACTGCGGATTAATTTATCTTACTTCTGCTTATAAAATTTGTGGATTCTCCTGTAAGTTATTGGGAATAGTGAGATTTATTGATCGATATTCGCCGAATAATTTTTGTATACGTTTTCTATGCTTTCTTCTTTACCTGGCATATTCATCTAACAGACACATTGAAGAAATTTCCTATACGTTTTCTAGTAATAGCTTTTTTATTAAGTCATGTTTTTCAGCTAGCTTCATTATTTCTTCGGACTGCTTTTTCATCCACCTGTTTTTAGCTTATCTGGTCGTTTTTTTAACCTTTTTTATTCACACGTTTGTATTTTCGTTCCTGTTCTTGAGGATTCTTCTTTCATTCATTACATCTAGTACTTCTTCCGTCATCCACTTTTTGTCATTAACTCTATTCGTCTTCAAATATATTTTTAACAAATTCCCATAATAACTGCGTTCAGATTAGCAGCATCAAATTCTCTGTAAATTCCTTCCAAGTTGTTGTTTAGACGTTCAGAGATCTGAGTTCTTGTTTCTGCAGCTTTCAATATTTACTAATGTCCAAAATTGTTGCTATTCATTTTTATTCTTAATTACTAAACAGATTGTGATCGGAACTAATGTCGGCTCCTCAGTACGTTGAAGTTCGTTTGATCATATTCCTATATCTATGATCTATCAAGATAAAATCAATTCGTAATTATACAATCTTTTCCATCACCAGGTGCTTTCCGTGTATATAAGCGGCGCTTGGGTAATTCAAGTTTTTAGTTACAACTAAATTATTGTGTTCGCAGAATTCAAAAAGCTTATATCCCCTGTCATTGAGATCCCACAAAATTTCCCCGTTTTCCACATGCTATATTGAAATTACCCATAATTATTAAGATATCTGATCTCTTGAGTTGTCCAGTATCTTATAGACTGACTGATAAAGTTTTTCCGTTTCTCGATCATATTTTGGATCTCCGATATGGGAGCATAAATCTGAATTATGCTTAATATGCAGTGAGTTCCTTGCATTTGTAGAAGCATGCATCTGTCTGATATTGGGGTAAAATCTATTACATGTTGAGCCATCTTGTATTCCAACAACGTTTTTTTGCAGGGGGGAATGTTTTCTTCATCGTAACCCCGATAATAAAACATTCCTTCCTGTTGTCGATATATTCCTGTACATGACCATTCATGTTCGCATACACTAAATATATCGATTTGTAATGGTTTCATTTCTAATGTAGCATTTTGAAGCTAACCAAATTCATACAACGTTATTGCATCATTCCCAGTTTATAGGTTTGAGCGATTCTTTGCAACCTGTGACCTATAAAATGCTTTCCAGTATTTAAGGCGGTTTTTACACTTTGATTTACTACTATACTGATAACCTGAGGATTCTTTAAATTAGATCTCAATCTTCCAACGTGTTTGCCCTCGCCTGCAGGAGAACGTTTATTGCCTGATACAACGAATGTATCCTATAGGTGTAGTCTGAATTATTATCTTTACACGCCATGATTCTCGAGGAGTTTAAATGCAGTAGTTGCATACCTGTTGCCTCCTACTGGATTTTCTGTCCGGGTTTACTCTCTTAGCCTTTTAGGTAAAAACCCTATCCGCAACGCAGCGATTTGATATTTTGATATCAGGTGAGACTTACTTATACAGGCGGCCTTAACACGCCGAGGGTTAATAGACGGTTAAAGGAATGTAACGTTTTGTAAATAGTGCCCAATCTGTTTCATGGAAGAGACTGAAATATCTTTTCGTTTTAAACGATAAGAAAACTACACATGGAGGATTAAACTAAATGAACAGAAGTTGTCTTGTTTATATTACGCCAAGCTGACAATATTTATCAATTGTACTTAGGAAACCAACGCATTCATCAGGCTAACTCAGTAGTGTACCTACTACGCATGCATTTGGATTCACGATTGACGTGGAAAGTTCATGTTAAAATGGTGGTCCAGCAGATTAAGAATAAAACACGTCGATTATGTTGGCTTACAGGCATGCTATCGGAGTTGGATGTTTTCTGCAAACTTCTATTATACAATCAAATTATTAAACCTACTCGGACTTATGCCCTTTCTCTGTTGGGCTGTACTGCCAAATCATACAAATCATACAACGCCATCAAAACATCATCTTACGCGCGATAGTTGATGCTTATTCTCGAAACGATGACATTCATTCTGATCTCAACAGGGTTTTCATTTTCGTCAACGCAGAAGCGAGACAATCGCTTAATACCGAACACCGAATTAGACGACTCGTTCGTCGCCACCGCGTATATTTAGTCCTGCAATTAAGTAAATTTACGTATAACGGATTACTCAGCACTCGTTTTTCTACTTAGCGGTTATAAGTATTCGTGTAAGTTAACGATGATAATTATTTATCCAAACTGCTAAGATTGTATCTTAGTAATAACCTATTAAGGGCTGTTTTAAAAAAAATATATATTCAACAAAATTACATTCATTAGAGTACATTTCTTATACGATAGATATATGTGTATGCGCGCATTTAATAAAAACCAGTAAAACAGCGATATTTTTAACAGGAACGCGAGGAAATTTAATACAAACATAATTTCAAAAGTTTTTTTTTTTTAAAAACAAATATAAAACATTTATCAATTTTTTTTTTTTTAAATAATCTGATATTTCTTTGCATTATATTTTTTAACATTAAATTTCCGACAAATTGTTCGATTCAAATTTAGAAGATTTTCTTTTTGGTGAGGATACCTTTAGAGTCGCGTTTACGAAACACGTCCACGAGATGTGCGAGACCTGAAATTTCTGAATAAATTAAAAAAATTCAGCGATTTATGCTCGAAAAAGTCTTCGAAAATTTTGTAAAGACAAATGGTTTCGAGCTAATCTCTCGTTTTCTCTAATTTTTCAATAAAATTTTATTCGAAAATTTCGGTCGGGTAGTTATTCAAAATACAACAAAACCGTCCGTCTTCTCTGGGTCATTCGATATAATAACGCCGATTTTTTATTTTTTTTTAATCGAAATTTATTTTTATTCTTCAATTATATAAGTCTCAGTTACGCTCATCGACAACCCGTAAGAAATTAAACGTCTACAATAGAAGAAAAGTCTTCGACTTAACTCGATAAATGTCTAGAAAAACCGTCCCCTATTAGCGGCAGCGGGACTTGCATTTTTCTATAACCAGCGGTAGGTGAATATCATTCGAGATTATTTTTCCTTATTGGATTTCCTTTTTTCGATATTCATTATTAGACTTACTTAGTAAACCCTAAGCGATCAGTTGTAAATTCGAAAGCAAATTTAACCAGCAAAATCCGGATAGGTCGGAACAAAAAAAACAGGTTATAAAATCGAAATTGAACGTGAATTGGCTATTTCAATCTCGTCTTTTTCATTTTTGGAAAATTCCTAATTATTTTTTCGTTAATTTCCACCATTCGACGGGATATACATATCATGTGACGATGGATTATGCGTAAGATAAATACACGCCGCCGAATTAGAGTAATATGACATAAGTAGTAAATGATTTTCATTTATAACGATGCTTATTAAATAATATAAAATGATTAAAAGATTTTCGTAAATAGGAAAAATATAATTAGGAGATAATTCGTATTTTTATACGCTCGTAAGTAGCGTTATAAGCGTTTAATTACGAACCAGCTAGGATAATAATCGAGCAAGCGGTAAAAGTCAAAGTTGCATTTACTAATATAGACGATAAAAGTGTAAATATATCCGGAAGAAGAGCTTTCCCGCGGATCTTTAAAGGGTAGTCGATAGGGCAGTTGATGGCCACGTGTATTTCAGTAGGGCACAAGGCCACAATGTGTCTAGCGCGGTACGTATTTTCAAAGTTGGAATTTGTCGTGTTGCTCCGCACGTATCGAAATTACACATATATTATATATACATATATATATATATATATATATATATATATATGGATGGGTTAGAGAAATTGCTGCATCATCTTAAGGTGGGGAGGTTTGCCCATTTTTATCACGCGCCCATATTACCAGCCAAGTACAGAGTTAAAACGTGTATTGTTAGAGTACACGATCTGTTATTTTATACGGTTTCGTATTTCACCTGCGTCCAAACCTACATCGAACGGGGTGGATAGCCCTCTGCACGCGGTTTTAGTTTGCGTACAGATGAAAATTTAAACACGACCCGTTCTAACACATGGGCACATTTACACGCATACACGTGTGAAATAACGTGTTTAGTATGTACGAGAGTATCTGGAGTGGTTGTCCGGGCGGGATATAAGTCGCGTTTTGAGGTAACCCGGTCTTGACGTTCGATAAAGTTTTTCTCTTTGCATGATTTTCGTTACCTTTATTTGATGTTGTTGTTATTTAAAATGCGCTTTTCTAACAGAAGTTTTTGTAAAAATCGTTATTTAGGTATAAGATATTTAACTTTCCGCTTTATATATATATATATATATATATATATATATATATATATATATTTATATATAAATTTTTATTTATTACGTATTAAAAATGATTATTATGTAGGTGACGATCATTTAAAATGAAAAATTCAAGTAGGGCATTACAGTCGTGAAGATTGTAGTCCGAATATTCAAGTTTGAAATGTATAGTTTCTTGAAATTTAAAACGTCCATTTAACGTTCCGCCCAGATTAAATTTAAAAAGTAATCTCGACGACGAAGATATTATTATAATATAGAAATGAAATTAAAACGATAGAAAAATTTCGATGAAGGTCAAATATTGATGCAGAATGTGAGCGTCCTAGTGAAATGCACGTACATAAATAAAATCTTCTAAAATGTGCGCGATAATTAGTCGAACTTACAGTGTTATAAGCTTTGAAAGTTGAAACGAAACATTGAAAAAACTGAAAAAACTCAGTAATTATCATTTGTAACGTTAAATAGGTCAGAGAAGTTAAACAGTTTGGTATGACCGCGGATTCTTGATTATCCTTCAACAGTCGCATTAGTCGTTTTCGCTCTAGTGTTTTTTTTTAAAAAAAAATTCATCTTATAAAGACGAGAAAACCCGCTATATCAAATTACGATTTTCCAGCTGAGTTCCCTTATCTCTAGTGTTATATTTAACTATGCTATATTTTCACATTATATTAATATTTAATCGTATCATATATTAAATTTTAGTTTTGTTTTTTATCACAAAACCTACAAAGTTTTGAAAACTTCTGTTTATAAAGCTCACTGAGAGAAAACCTCTTCTTTTTCTATTCTGATTTAAATGTTTTGCATTCATAGAATCAACCGCTGTTTTACAATAGAGACATATTTCAGAGCCGCCGATTTTAAATTGGTTTAAAAGTTTCAATGACCTGTTAAATATCGCGTAAAGTGAAAATTAGTTTCAAAATATTTCATCGTTAATCTTTTTCCTGTAGGAATTATTTTATACGTTGTTCTTCCTGTTAAAAATTGATCATATCTAGTTTGCCAAATTTTGGACACCAACAGCCTTTAGTCTTTGAATTTTTCCTAGTATAAATTTTTGTTTCGTATCTCGTTAGTTCTTTTTCTTGTTTTAGATTTTTAATATTATTTGTAAGCTCTAATTGCAAATTAATGGGCATTATGCCGGCTAATACGTTGGCCGAAACATAGGAAAATTCGGATATTAATCCTATTAAAATTTTTCTTTTTGTCATCTCGGTGATTTTCTTTTATCCACTTCCCTCAAAGTTGGATAGTAGACCATCGAGCGATATTCGGTAATTGATCCAATAATAGCGCTATATAAAATTATTCTCTCTCCTTATATTTTAATCCGAACATATTCGAGTACAACGATTTTAGTGTAATGTAGAACTTTTTTTTATTCTATCTGTGATGTATTCTAGATGTTTAGAGAAATTTAAGTTACCGCCTATTATCGCACCAAGATACTTTATTTCGTTTCGAATCGTGATTTTGTTATTATCTACTTCTACGCTTTCTTCTAGATGTTCTTTGAGAATTAATTTGTCGTGTTTTTTTTGGATTATTAATAATATTTAAGAACTAGTTCATTAATTTTAATTCGATGATATCATTAAAAGTATTTCTTCAGTTTTGTTAAATCCAACTAACGTTGCATCATCTGCGTAGTAACTCATTATATTTGAAAAATTATCCAACTGAATAACAGTACTCGTGGCAATATTAAAAAGTATAGGGCCCAATACCGATCCCCTGTGGGACTCCTGCACACTTAGATTCCTTTTATATATTAATTCACGTCCTCGATTAGTTGATCGCAGAGATTTCACGTTTCGATTATTAAAAAAACAATTACACATAAAGGAAAATGAGGAAGCTGACATCGCTCGCGTTGGAGATGTTTCCAGTACTAAAAATTTCAATCACAATACAAGACGAAAACCAATTTCACGAGGCATGGAATTCACGCTGGAAGCGTATTTCCACAACCAAAAAACAAACGTCAAGTTGAACACAGCGAGAACAATCATCCCATCGCGACGTGATGATGTTGTGCTAACTCGGCTTAGAATTGGACATATTAACCCATAATTACGTAATAGAAAAAAAAAAAATCAACCGATATGCTACTATCGCGGACGGGAGCCTCTAACAGTCGAACACACGCTATCAAAGTGTAGGCCACTTTAGAAATAGCATCTTGATGGCAATATTTCAATTCATACGGCACTCTCTGATAATCCAGTTTGAAAAAAACTTTTTAAAAGAGTAACAAATATATATCCATTTAATTAAAATAGCTTCGGCGCCTCTAACCTAAGTTGTGGTACACGGCACGTTTGTTTTCCAGTTTTCGATAGGAAATTACAGGTATTATAAAAAATCACCGTTGTAGAATCTAGCTAAATAGCCTAAATAGCTAGATACTCCAGAATTCTAGATACGTTTTCCGAACTAAACTTGTTAAAGGAACCGAGAAATACGCAAATAATAATTGGTTTTTCTTAAGAGAATAACTTATCGCGAGTAATAATACGTCTTTGTTAAAACTAGCCGTAACTAAAAAATATAACGCTAATAATTTTGTACAACGAAAGTGCAAAGCATTCATGACGAAGTTCTACTCCGGGAGATAGTGATAAATTTAACGAATTTACGGATATTAGTGATTGAATCTGTAATACGGAGCTAGATAAGGATTGGACCAATATTACTGCAGTATTCTTTAATGGGGGATGGCTTTCGGCCGATATTTGACGAAATAAAGGCTTCATTTTATTAGACGTAAAATGTGCATTAAAATGAGCGCGCTACTATCCGAAGCGGGCCTGGCATCTAAATCGATAATGCTATTATCGCCGAGTAGGCCGGAATGTTCGGGAATGCGGAAGTACCTAACGGAAATGCCAGATTCTAACAGGAAACCGAAATTCGGATTTTATACAAGAAAGGCGATGCACGGGGATTAAAAGAAATTTACGATTTACTAGCTTTTCGATTCGGCAAGAGTGAGAACTGACAAAGTCGGACGATGTCTATTTATCGATGTCGCGGGCGACGTAGTTGCTAGAATGCTCGACTGGCAACTCGACGGTCGGGGATTCGAAACCAGCACGCGTCCTAGAAAGTTTTTCATCATTATATAATTCTTAATTATCGCTGAGAAGGCTGTGGCACCCCACTCCGTGTAACATCATACGCGCGCTCATCTGCGTCGCATATAAATCTTGAACGCTAATAAACGTACAATGGCTGGTATCGATGTTAATGCGATTTATCATAACTTCGGCAGTAGAATCGAACAAAAACGTGATTGAACAATTTCTTTCTAATAACGTTTAAAGAACGAATCACGAAAGTAGCGCCAACTTCATTATTCAATCTGTATTTACGCGGAGGAAAACTCACCCAATGTTTTCCCCGGCAAACGGTTAAAAATAGAAGTGTTAAAATCGGATAGAGAGAGAGAAGATATATAATTTTATGAAAAGTTTCTAAGTTTTGTATCCAATTGTACGTTATTAATAGAATAAGGAAAGTTTATATATATATATATATGTATATATATATTGCATAATAATTAGTATGCAATAAATATAATAATATAAGGAATCAATTTAATGTCGATATTAGGGGAGAAAAAGTAGAACATGTAAACGAATTTTGTTATTTGGGAAGCGTAATAACCAAAAGCAGCGTTTTATAATAGGAAAAGCTTATTGACATCGAGAAATATAGATCTAGCCGTTAGGAAAAGACTGCTGCAAGTATATGTATTCAGCATTTCCCTATATGGGGATGCGAAACTTGGACGAAAGACGAGAAGCGAAGACTGATTAGAACTCCGGTGTTACAGAAGATTATTGAAAAATAAAATGAACAGATAAGGTAACCAACGAGGAAGTTTTGAGAAGAATTAATGAAAAACCGACGTTGTTAAAAATAATAGTAAAAAGAAGAACCAAAATGCACTGCGACACGAAGGGCTAATCTAATAGAAGGGATGCATCGGGGGAAAGAATGTAATTGAAAGGCTGCGAACAGATTACATTTCACAAATACTCGAAGATGTGGCGGCGTCATCGTATGAAGAACTGAAACGGATGGCACAGAATCGACAGAGATGGAAATCAATGACAAACCAATCTTAGGATTGAGTACAATATGATGATGATGATGATGATGATAATGATGATATATATAATTACAACTAGTCTTCCTGGATTATCCAGTAATTGTGATATAAGAGAGATATATATAACGCGAAGAGGTTATCCATCTAGTAACAGAAGCCTCGGAAGGAGAGTGTGACGAAGGAATAACTAAGTTTCGGATAAATTGTCGTTTAGAAGATTTACAAAGATTAGGAAGTTTACACGATGAAAAGCTGCGTTTGTTATAAATAATTAGTCCTTTAAATGTACATCTAATTTTCTTACGTTAAATAACTTGATAAAAATGTCATCGTTGTTATTACTAACAAAAAGGAGAAAGGTAGCAATAACGAGGAGAACACGTTCATTTTAACGTACGAAGCTTAACACCGAGCTCTCGTAAAATATGTATAACGTAAAAATGAAAATTTTGTTTCCTTAGGTAAAGAAAAACAGGATGGAATCGAGTATATGAAAAGGAATTAACGAGTTGGTCGGAAAGGATGTGTGCACGTATTTAATCAAGGTCGATACGAAGAAGTTTTGAAGGTCGTAAATTCTCGTAAACTCGAGATATCGGCCGTTGATTGATTATCGTATACATTAAATAAACGATGAACGCGAAAACCCTACAGACGAGCTTCGTGTACTCCAAATAAGATTTTCAAGTACGAAACAAAAAGAAAAAAATATACAAGATGAAATACCAGATGCAGAACAAAACAAGAAAGAAAAAACAATCTTGGCACACTTTGTAGTAAATGTTACGCAGTTTCCTACGAGATGGATAAACACAATGCGGCTTTTTAGTGTTTCATGTCGATGCTAGAAAAATGCAAAAGAGAAAATTGTGTTTTTTTTTTTGTTTTTCTCATTCGGATTTTCCTACAACCCTCGCTTGTCTCGATTTCGTTTTTTTTTTTTTTTAATTCCGAGAATTGCTTTTCATCCGATAAACTGTCGTCGACGATAGAAAATTAATACTTTTTTTCTTCTTCAGAAAATAATAAAATATTTTCTTTTTCCCCATCTATTATTACCGTTGTTTATAACATTATTATACTCCAAATCTTTTATTAATGTCTTCTTTTGTTTCGTTTTTTTCTTATTATAAATTTTTATCGCCAGTTTGTAAGGAATGTAGTCGTCTGACTTCCACTTGTATCTTTTTCAATTGTTTCAATATATATATATATATATATATATATATATATATATATATATATATATATATATTTATATATATATTTATATATTAATTCCATCCGGGACGAGACAAAATGGAATTGGCACCCGGTTTCAATCGTAATTAGTAATAAAACGATGGTGGTAACGTACAAACTACATTGGGATGCCCATATTTAATATAACATAAAGAACCTACTATCGGATACATAATCATACGAAAATGATAATTCCTACATTAAAAATGCATTAGGGGGAGTTCCCCAGGGGAGCATATTGGGACCTTTATTATTCCTTCTTTTTATTAATGACATTCCTAAAATTAAACATTTACAGATGGCATTATATGCTGATGATATATATATTGCACATCGTATCGAATTTATACAAAGAAGACAAACTGGGGGTTTTATTAAATTAAATTCGTATTTTAATAAATGGAGAATCAAAATAAATTCCGATAAAACTCAATCTATTCTATTCACGAAAAGAAGACCGCATTTCTTACCACCCGTAATAGTGAACAACAGATGTTTGGTTTGGAAAAGCGATATTAAATATTTAGGTGTAATACTGGATCGGGGTCTCACATTTACTAAACATGCTGAGTATGCCTGCAATAAGACTCATGCGGCTCTGTTTAAGCTATACCGGATATTTAATAAACGTTGTTCAGCTCGGAAAATAAATTAATAATCTACAAAACTATAATCAGAACAATTATGATTCATTGTCCCATATGGTCATACTAGCCGTTCTAACTTAAGTTACAACGGCTACAAAATATGTGCTGCAGAATAATTCTAAATCTTCCAGTCTATGTAAAGATTGAACACATTCATAAGGCATTGAAGTTATACCATATGTATACACGAGGTTGTCGAACAAAAAACAAAATTATTTTTTGATAGCTGTGCCTGCAGTCAGTACTCATTTATAAACAGGGGATTACACACGTACAAGTTTGCAACTAAAATATAAGCGCTACAAACACAAAAGAATTAAACACACGCTATTATACAGCTGGCATTATCTTTTATTCAAAATTTATTTTCGTATATAATACATATAAAAGTTATTGTTTATCCTACTAAAATAAATATCTATAAATTTATATATAGGTGTAGCTTTATGATCAGTATGCGGGTTTTGTTAATTCCTGTATTTTTTACTGTAGTTAAATGAGCAACTGGACATACTTTTTAAACTAGTATACGTAGTAAGAACTGTGTATGCGTTATATTATTTATTTGTTTTTTGTAACATATATTTATTTTTTTTGTAAATACACTTTTTATCAATCAATCAATCATACGACAATGTGTAACATTTCTACTGCTGTATGGTATAGAAGCAGTAACATTGTTTAGACAAGTTGGACGATACGAAGCAACACGAATGTGTGTATATATAGAAGAATGGTTAAGATCTCGCGGACTTCTAAAACATTGACAAAAATTTATAATAGAGATGGAAATAAGTTTAGACACATTATTAGAGGATATCGATACAAACTCTTACAACCTATCAGTCGAAGGAGAATTGATGGAAGTAATGTATTGCAATGATTGAAATATATATAAAAAAATTTCCGTATACCTTGTTCTCCAAAAAATGTAATAAGTATGAAAATAAAGAAATTGTTATAAGGTTCGTGCGAGAACTCGCGAAATTATTTGTTGTCCTAAATAGTACACGATTCGATATTTAACGAATTTTTATTAAAATTCGACGAGATATGGACTTAAGATAAAATGTGAAAGTATAGTTTCGCCTCGGTTGGTGAAAATTAGATGATAAATTAATGATTTATTTTATTTGAAAAAAAATATCAAAAGTACATTACACCGACACTAGTATTAACGGGTGAAAAATGTACAATTATACGCTACGTAGCCTCACAATGACGATTGTGGTAATAGCGATATATGATGTCTGATATAAAATTTTCGTCGCTTCGAATGTATTCTTAATTTAATATGATTACCGCAAAATACGACGGTCTATATATAATAAATCAGTTGAAATTCAACCCAATGCTTGTGAGTTCGTTTCTGTACAAAAGTCTGAATCCGGATTTGTACCATGGTGCTTTGGTCAATGTTAACGAAAGAATTCGAAATAAACAGCGAAGAAAATTTTGCTTATAATTATTTCTCTATTCTTCTTCGTATTCCTTTATCCCCCCCCACACCTGGAGGGCGTAGTGATGTTAAGAAACGGATCGCATATGTAACTGATCTCCATGTTGATCTATCGTGAGCAACCAGCAGTGCTTGGTGCATGTTTAAGCCAATTAACGATTGTTAACTGATCAGCCCAGCGCGTTCTTGGTCTTTCTATAGCTGAGAAATCTTTTCCTTATTCCGCTTGATAAACGTCTATGTATTTTCAACTTCTGGAAAACATATTTATTAGTCTGTCTTTCTATAGCTGAGAAATCTTTTCCTTATTCCGCTTGATAAACGTCTATGTATTTTCAACTTCTGGAAAACATATTTATTAGTCTTTCGGTCCGTCCACGATATTCTTAATAGCATGCCCAACCCATCTATCCTGTTGACAGACTCAGCAGTAAGGGACCATGTTTCACAGGCATAAGTAGCTATTGGAAAGACTATATGCAATTTATCAATAACAGTTACCTTATTTTTGTATTTATTAAATTTTGAAAACAAGGTACGCGGAATTTTTTTTATATATATTTCAATCATTTCGATACATTACTTCCATCAATTCTCCTTTGAATGATAATTTGTAAGATTTTCGTATCGATATCCTGTCTAAAGTTATTTCCTCATTTCTCTATAAAATTTTACCAATCTCGACTTTGTCAGAGAATCCTTTTATCTCACCAGTAAAGCGATAGTCGCTTCGCAGATGAATATATTAAAAAATAACTTACTCGAAATTCCACAGCCTGTCTATCTAACATAATTTTTAGAAAAGAGGTCGATAGGTTATTGACTACTGGCAGAGATTTTACTGATGGTGTAAAATTTCAAGTGTAATTGTGATTATGTGTATGCGTATTGTAATATGTATTAAACGGAACAGGTATATGTAGGCGTGTTAAATTTTATAATAAGCAACGTACATATAAAACAAACGGTTATTACATAGATAAGATAGATAACAAGGTTTTTTCTGACCGATTTGCAGGCGTCCCGTAGGTAGACAACTTTATCGGAAGACGAATAATTATTGTCGAGAGAAGGCTGAAGTGTGGTTGCCAAAAGATTTTTCTGAAGTTTTTATACCAAATTCTGAAACTGATAATTCTGATGTCATTTTTAAGCGTTCATTTTCAAACGAGTTTCCCTATTGCACCACGTCTACAGGAGAAATAAAATGTATATTCGAAAAATTAAATAGTAAAAAAAGCCCGGACTTCGACTTAATCAGCGGAAAATGATGGTCATTATTACACCGGACAAAGCGATACTATTTATTAGTAATATTTTAAACGCAGTCCTGCATCTGTTTTTACGGGTGATTTTCCAGTTAGTGACGATGTTATAACTGTCACGTTTGCGGACGATACAGCCATAAAATCTGGTTCGCGAAACTCTGCAGTGGTCTTTAACAAAAATCGAAACCCGGTTGATGCGTATCGCATTTAACGAAAGTAAATGCACACAGGTCATATTTACTTTTCAAAACTTAAACATTAAGTGGAGAATTAATCTCTCAACAGTTAAGTATCTGGGGACGTATCTTGACGGGGGAAATTAACATGGAGCAGACATGTCGGACGAGAAAGAAAACATCTTGACATAAAATTGAAGCAGCTTCCCTCACGCTAATTCGCATTTCATAACGATTGCTAGATATGGCACCAGTTGTTATTATGTTAATAAAAAAAAAAGAATATTGCACCTAATCGTCTATACAGCGATTAATTCAAACGCTTCTAATCTTTCTATTAAACTGTTCTACAACGATGATTTTCATTGTGTAGACGTAAATTTGCAAAAGTTGGGGGTTTTCTAAACGAGGTCAACTAGGTAATCAATTGTTTATAAGCGTATGTATTCGCACAATAATTTGCTTGAGGAAGCGACCGTTCAACAGTATTTATATATATATATATATATATATAAGTGTATTTGTGATTGATTTGTGAAAAATAATAGCCCACTATTAAACATTTTCTTATATATATATATATATATATATATATATATATATATATATATATATATATATATATATATATATATATATATATATATATATATAATTTAGTCGTTTAATGCGGTAATGACGAGGTGCGTGGCGTGTCATTTAAGATGTACTATACAGGCAGCTCTAGTTTAATTTTCTTCGTGTAGTTTGTTCGGATATTTATTACCTAATCTAACCTGACCTTGTTTTAGTTGTTTATCTCGTATCGCTTCTCCGTCCTAATTTGTTACTCGATGTAAAAATCGATCTTTCAAACCATATCGTTTAATATCGTCAGGATATTTGAGATGTTTTGTGCCGGTAAGACGGGAATAGATGCGGAAAATATAAAAAAACCGATTAAAACGGAACAACCATTAACACGGATGAAAATCATCTGAAGCTGTGTAACACAGGTATAGGGAAACGATATGCGTATGTACGGAATATTGCACCGTTCGAAAGTGAAACACGACTACCCAAGAAGGCTAAGAAAACTGGAAACATATTTGAAATGAGGTGCTGGAGATGTATGATGAAGATTGAGATGAAGAGATCGAACGAAAACGTTATGGAAAAACTAGAGGAAATTTTATGATTATCTTTGCGCGAAAAGAAATCTCGATGGATAGGTGATGAATAAGGATTGGTTATGCCAATCTCGGAACGCACGATAGAATCCATAAACAGAAGAGCTATGCTACAAATAATAGCGCATTAATATATCAATCGCGATTCAGTGTCCATTATACGGTACGTAAACATTTAGCCATCGACGACTTTTATATAATAAGAAACATTTGTTTGACATAGAATGTTGAAAATTAACCTAGAAAGCGGTATTATACATGAAAAATGAAAACGATAATACACGACTGAAAAAAATTAAAATTAACTGCGACCAATAGAAAACGACTGAAAAGAAGACTGCAACGCTATTACATACGAACTAGCGATGCAACTGATGATAAGGACGTGTTAAAAATTGAGAAATATTTTTCCGAAATACTCGCCGCTTGAAGTATTTCTATTTCGTATTCAGTCAATTCTGACAGTTATGACCTCTGAGTGCTTTCCATAGATTCCAGCTCTGCTGCTGTTGCTAATTTATTCCGCAAGCCATCAACGAGAGTCCTCTTTCAATTACACTAGGTGCTTTACTAGACGGTAATATTTTTTCTAGATTTTCTCCTCTTACGATATGTCTAAAAAATTGTCAATCCGTCCTCGAAACAATCTGCGCAATTCTGTCAGTTACTTCTGTCCGTATTCAGAGATTTGTTCTTCTTTCAATTCGCTTATTCGTCACCTTAATTTCAAATGCGTCAATGCGCCGCTTGTCCGCTGTTTTAACCGTGTACGTCTCAAACTGGGATAATTAATGTTTTTATTAGCTTCTTCCGCAATACAACGAATATATAATTGGCACACGTGTTTTATTTAATCGGAATTAATTACCCGGCGTTTATATATAAATTTTGTCAATTGCGAATTGATTTTTTTCTTTAACGATTTAAAGTATAGGGTGACCCAGAAAAGGTGAATGATTTTGTTTTTAGAATACCGCAATTTGCTAAGACTGCTACAACGCAAACCGCGTGCTCCGCGTTTAGTGTATACACGAGACAGATTCGTGTTTGTTCAGTTTCAGTTATCATCCTACAACGAGAAGGAGTGCACGTTTTGCGTGTAACGTTATTTTCATCGATCACGATAGTTCAAAATTAGGCGATTTTCATTTTTTTCCTTCCGTGGGAATATCTTAAGAGTCGCGTTTACGAAATACACGACATGTGAAAGACCTGAAAACTCGGATTTCTGAAGAAATTTCAAGAATTCGGCGACATATGCTCGAATAAATCTTAGAAAATTTTCTAGAAATTGAACGAATGTATTGTTGAAAATGGAAACGATATTATGTTCCACGAATGATTGTATGCTAATCTACAACGTTTTATATAACATTTCATTTAAAAAATTCCGTCCAGTAGTTTTATTCAAACAAACCGTTCGTCTTCTCTGGGTCATCCTATATTTAAAGCAACCAATACGGACTAGTATCATCTTTTATCGAATTTTTTTTGGCTCGAATATTTATTTTTGTAATTTTTACATTTCCACTTTTTCTTTTTTTAGAGACTGTCCGCTATTCTTATTTCGTTATTCACGATTTATTTTAATAGATGTTTATTAATTTCTTATTATCGACCATCCTCGAAGATGTGTTGTCCGTGATCTAATAAATTCTCTACGCATTCCAATATCGGATAATTATTATTAGTAACTTTTCTCTCTTTTTTTTTTTTTTATTTTTATTTTTTGGGCACTGCTGAGGAGCAAACCCACTAACGTGTTGATTGATAAATAGTAATTATATATTGATGTTACAATTGGTTAGGAATTTGTAAAGAAGGAGGAAAACACGGGAGTCATTAGAAAAAATTAAGGAAGTGATAGAGAAAGGAGGACGATAACCGATGGATATTAAGGAATTCAGGAGTGCGAGTTGGTCAGGTGTGTGAAAACTGCAATCGAAAAGTATGTGATTTTCATCAATCGGCGATAATTTGTGAATCGGCTGGATGGGAAGACTGGAAATCCCAATACGAAACATGTGAGCCGGAAGACGATTGTGTCCAGAACGTAAACGGGTGATGGTTGTAATAAATTTTCGGAAGTTGAAGTGTATGTTGGACAAATTTACCAGGGAGTAGGTGATGTGGCCAGATAATATCTATGGAAGAACTAACTAGCCACGATGACCACTCGTAGGATATATCCATGTTGGCAAGAGATATCAGGTCTGTGGTGGAAATTGCCGGCACCAGAGAGCCGAAGAAAATGGCTTCCTTGGCCAGTGTGTCGGCAATCTCATTGCCATGAATTCCGGAATGACCGGGAATCCAGACGTATGATATTAAGATGCCGCGGCTGAATAGTAAATAAGTCAATTGTCGCACTGCCGAGGGAAGATAATTGGAATTAGGTTAAAAGGAGGAATGCTTCAATGCGAGGAGAAAACTTAGGGAGTCGGATAAGATTAAGTATAGAGAGGAGGAATGGTGATCTTAGTAACTGTTATCATTTTATATATATATATATTTCTAATATAGGCGTGATTGTTAAAGTTTTCTATACTTGGTGCTAAAACTTCCTAGTTATATATTTTATTTATGCTTAAAACGTATTAATTTTTATTATTATTTTTTTGCGTCAGTTCCGAATAGTGTACAATAACTTTTTTTATCTGTTTTTTTTTCTCGTCCGTTATTTTATTTTGTTTGAGAATTGATTATTTCCTTCTACATTTGCGAATGCGGAATTCTCGTTTTCATTGTAAAACTCGTTTAATTTTTGTTTTATATTCCATCTATTTTTACGCGAAATATATTTCTACAATAGACTACAATCCGTTGTATGGAACTTTACTGTTTGTCTTTATATCTTTATCATACATTGTCGATCGGTATATAATATACGTCGATCACCATACATTATGATAAGGTGTTTTTTTTTAGCACCGCATAAAATTGAAAAAAGATTCTCATGTTGTAAATATCTCTTTGGATTCAAATATTAGGTATAAACAAAGTAAATTATTTTTAAAAATTTTTAATTATCTTAATTTTTTTCAGTGTATACCGCGACCAAGAGGTCATAAACACAATATCTAAATCAAAATGATTCTTCTTTCAGAATGTCCCAATGGAGTAGGTTGTTTTGCTGTCTTTATGTCAGCTTACGCCAGGCACTATTTAAACTCCAAGGGCATCTCGGCACTGTTTTCTTTTCAGCCGTCTTGAAGGCTTATCTGGCAAAGTGAATTTCGACATATATAAGCGGATTTAAAAAATTTTTCATGCATTTTCTTATACCGATGTTTGTATATAGTCGCAACCGTAGGTATATCCGGATCATTGTGTATGACGCTGTTGCGCGAACATAATAGGGCGCATTTACGATTGCCCTCAGCGTCTTGGACTGAAATTGTTGTATCTTGCGGAAATGTGATTTAGCAGTTGATCCGTATAATTCAAGTCCGTACTTCCAAACAGGAGCAATAAAAGTGTTATATAACAGTACTTTATTTGCAAGGCTTAGTTTAGAGGTTCGACCTAGAAGTGGGTATATTTGTTGCATCAACAACGCGAGTTTTTTCCTTGTATTAAAACGCGAGGGTTCCGTGTCAAACCCCGGTCTAAAATGAGCCTTAAATATTTTACTTGGCATACTTGTGGTATAGTGTGACCATCGTAAAAGATTGGTGAGCAATTTTGACGTCGTTTTGTGAACATAAACCAATTTTTGATTGCTTATTTCAATTTTCCACTTAACCGCCCACAGCTGAATGCTATTAAGATTGCGCTGTGTAAATCTGGATGCTTCTGGAGGATCTTCGTGACTTGCTAAAATTAGGATGTCATCTGCAAAAGTAGCCTGTATAGTAACCAGAGTGGTTGGCACGTCCGCAGTATAAATATTATAAAGTAATGGATCCAATACGCTTCCCCGAGGAACCGACGCTTTTACAATCCGTATGCTTGACGTAGAGCTACCTACTTTTACTAGAAATCGTCTGTTAGATATGATTTAAGAAAGTGGTATATGTGTTGCTGAAATATTTTATAATAGAAAAGCGAGATGTGTCAAAAATTAAAAGTCAGATACACGTCGTATGACCTTTACCGTATCATTATTACGGATAACTTCGATACTTTCAACGAACGTAGCCGGTTTTACGAAATTTTAATTTTAAAAATTAAATATATTAATAATAATCCGGAAACGAAATTTTAGCCGAGATATGTTATAACTAGGGGATATGTGGGCGATTTTGCCAGACCGATTAAGGCTATTTTAAACTGACCGAATGGGAAAAATGTAATTTCGTTCTACTACGCGGCTATAAAAACCAGACTACGAATGTAATTAGATCTCGACCGGATGTAATTTCGCTTGTTCGATTCGAAACGTTCGGAAATATTTCTTAAAATTGTTTTCGTATCGGCCAAATTTTATTTATCGAACATTATTAGAAATAAGATTATTATATTTGAAAAATAACGAAATAAAATTTAATATCGCATCCTTTTCGATAAGTAGCTTTCTGTAAGAGAACAAATAATTAACGCTAGATTTTGAAACAGACGGGATTTCATTTGTTTTTATTAAATATTTCCTTCGGTGGAAGCACTGCTACTGCACCAACACCAGTTTTCCCCAAAACTGTAGGAGCCAGTGAGGAGAGTTTTTTTATATAAAAAAAAAAAAAAAGGATTTTGTACGTTGATAAATAATCACATACGAAATATTTCCTTCCGCGGAAATACCATCCCCGAAATATGGATGAGGGAGTGAGGAGAGTTTATTTAAAAAATTTAAATATAACAGCGTAGTATGATAAATAATCTTAATGTTTCCTTCAGCGGTACCCTTTCAATCTGGACGTGCCACTGTAGTTTATTATTTCAGAAGTTTAAATATAAAAGCGCAATATTTCGCGTGTTGATGAATAATCTTATCAAATATTTCCTTCGGCGAAAATACCACTACTACCACATCATATATTTCCCCCCTCCCAAATCACTACGAATCAATGAGGAGAGTTTATTTCAAGAATTTAAATATAGTACAGGTGGCGCTGTATTTCGTATGGTTGGTAAATAATCCGTCTTATATCTAAAAAGCGAATGTTAGTAGGATAACGTTAGGATGATTAACAAACTCGGTATTTTTGCATCTAAAGTTCGTAAGCGAGATATTATAATATCCCTTAATTTATGTATACGGCTTATTATATCCTAGGTCAGTAATTTGATCGAGATAGGGTTAACCGCACAAACATATTTTTGGATAACGCATGAATTTGCGCAGTTTAATTCATTCATCTGTTTTTTATACATTTATATAGCGAAACATACTGACCATTTTTGTTATTCGAAATGCGGATCGATCCGTTTAAGAATGAACAGTCGAGCATAAGATGTTATATTATCTACCGCGGAGCATCTACATCGAGCTAGTCCGTTTATTATTTTAGATATATACATTATTCCCCGAATGATCCGTTTCCAGTTAGAACTTGAAAAATAAATCATTTAACACGATGATTAAATTCTTGCCTCGATGAAAGAAGTTACACATTTTCCTACCAGTTAAATAATTATTTTCAATTCCCCACCCCAAAAAAAAGTTTCTAGAAGTGAATCATACATATATTTAACAGTTGAAAATTGACGACACCTCAAATAGGTTTAATCTAAGTGTTCGTGTATTGTCAAAAATTACTATATTCGGGGATTATTAACGACCCGATTATAAATACATCTAATAATAATTAACGTAGAAAACGTTCTGTGTTGTTTGTTATTTTGAGTGTTTGTTAATGTGAACAATAGAACTGTATCCGCGAAGTATTTGTATCAGTGCACGATATTACTCGTTCTTTATACTTTAGTCTATTAATATTTGTCGGTGTAAGATTGCGTAAATTTTTTTTCACATTTTCTATGGAGACCTAGTTAGTATGTTAAATGTAAGTTTAAGATCAATTAATATATCCCTAGTATTTCAGATTTAAAGTAAATTATAGCGAGAAATCAATTTGAAGGTATTAATTTTTTTTTCACAATATTCTGTTTACCAAAAAAAACTGTAAAATTATATTTGGATACTGAGAAGAATGTCACCGCCGTATCATTAATTAATTTTTTCAAATATTAGCGTATAATTTTAATTTGTTTATAATGTTTTCCAAGAAATAAATACGTACAAAGGTTATCCGCAAAGTAGACAAGTTTACATGTGGTATTAATTTTTTTTACAGCGCATTTTTATTACGCACGGAGAAGGAATGTATCCCGCAAATGATTCTTGTGGAACTCTACATTTTAATTCCTTATTTATATTCCGAGTTATTTATTTCTAGTTTTATCGACCTTCCAACGAGGTAATTAATTACGATATTAGATTTTTCGTTTTTAACATTTCAATAATTGATGATCATCAAACAAAAGCTCTTTCGATGTCAAATAAAATTGTTGCCGAGGAGGAATGCCCATTATTTAAATATTATTTACTATAGTTTATAAACTCCCTCCCCCGAGTAGCATCTTCTAAACCGGGAAGTTGATTTTTATAGTAAAAATTTTCCTCCGTATTTCATCGAGAAGAAAATTATTTATTACTAAAAGACTTTTCCTATCGAACTTAAATTTATCTATATAAACTTAACTCAGTCGGTTCCTTTTTTGCAACGAGCCCATCCAACATTCTGGAAATACTCGTAATCGCGAGCACTGCTTTATAATTATGTTTCTTACCGATCGGTTTAATTATAAATTTTTGATCTGACCAGGTTCATTTTTTAAGAAATGCAATTGCTTATTCTCACAATCTACGGATGTTATTTTTATAGGAATTTGACGATGACTGATTATCTTAATCTTATTATTTAAAGATTCCGCGCTTAGATGGCTTATTATTCTTCCTACTACTAACGCTATTAATTATTAATCATTAATATCCGGAAATAATAACAAACGAAATTCATAACGTACTAATAATAATTTTCGCAAAGCATAACTGCGTAATAAAAATTACGTTTCGAATTTAATTTTATTTTTAACGGTAACTAAATATAAATTGGCCGTGTTGAAATATTTGATTTTTCGTCGATAAATTTTGTAGAGGAAAATTAAACGAGGTTAGGTCTCGAAATTATTGCGATTATCACTAGTAAGACTATTCGTTTACGATGTTTATACCCTTTTTAGCATGAAAAACGAGTCGCGAGCTAATGAACGTACTAACAATAATGATAATTAATAATAATAATAAATGTTAATAATTGTTATCACGTATTAATGAAATTTCTACGGAAATATTTCGAACGATTTTCACCCTGGGCTAGACTACATAGTTGCTGAAGTTACTGTTTTTTTTTTTTTTTGGTTTTTTATCTGTTTATAGCTCAAAAGACGATGACTAAAGTTGTACTGAAACTTTATGCATCAACAGAGACGATGGAATTTTCGATTATTTTCATTATTATTATTATCATTATTTATTATTATTATCAGTATTGCATATAATTACGGTCATTGTTATTCGTAATCTAGACCATTATTATTATTACCACCACCAGCGCTATGATCAAAATGCCATACTTTTACTCTTCCCCTCGGGCAGTTGACTTTTCCTTATTAATAACGCTTACAATGCATACTGCTTCTATATGTGTATAAAATATCCGTAAAAAGCTTAAGAAAAAGGTTTAACAGAGCTTATTTTACACTATAGTAATAATGTGTTAATATATATATATATGTATGTATAACGTACATCGAGTAAGTAAGTTTGTAATTTTTTTGTGTATTTGCTGAATTACAATAAAAATTTATAAATAAACATTGAAACGCGGTTTAAATAATGCGTTTTAAGTGGCATACAATTTATTTTAGAAACCGCATTTATTAATAATACAATTATTATAAGGAAAAGAACGATATAGTACTTAAACAATTACAGCACAAGGCAACTTGTAATATTTATTATTATTTAACTGTAGCGGGAATTGGTTATCTAGACACGCCGGTAATGGAGACCGCTTATTTACAGACAGTACTAACAGATCGAATTATAAAAATAAATCAGTGCTGTGTATAAGGGACCTGGACACTGAACGCAGAAATTATTAAACAGCTATACACATTCGAAATTTGGTACTCCAGTGAAATCAAGAATATAACATTAATAGATGATATACTGAGCAGTAAAAGAAAATTTTTCGATGGAAAAATTGAGGAAAAACCACCGGTTGGACGAATGGAAATGATAACTCGGAAAAGGACAACTCTATATGAAATAATATACGCAACCAAGAAAAGAGTTGATTTGATTCAAAGTTGTTGCATGCTACCTTTTATCAAAAAGATACAACCATTATGACGATGATATACATACATATATATATGTGTGTGTGTATTTATATGTATATTTGTAATATGTATGTATATATATTTGCCGTATGTTTTCGAGGTATAAATATAAATGATTGCATAATTATATTTTAAATTAATATATCAGTAATCCATTCTTTTGCCGATTCTCTCTCAGCTTCGTAATCTTGTTCCAATCGCCGATTAATAATCGCGTTGGAAAATTCTGTAAGATGTGATTGTTAGTTCCTTCTCACCGCACACACACACACACACGCTGTATTGTCTCCGATCCCCCAAGTATACAACATTTTTCTGCATCTTCCATGTTCCGTTCTGATGCGATTAAGTCTCGCCTACAGTGTCTTTGGATGATTAAAACCTGGTAGTTCGACGCAGGGGTCTTGTACAAGTTTGTTTTTATCCAGATTTCCAGATTTATACCTCCAAGTATACCGTCAAATTTATCAGCGAGTAGTTGAGCCGAGCTTTTGTATTCCTCGATTTGAGTCGTTTTACAGAATTTGTATCTAAATGTGCTATACGTGAGGTTCGTTTCTGTTATATTTTGTCCATTCTTTTACTTTTTTCCGTCAGATGTCCGAAGGCATTATATTAGTACCGGTAACTACGTTACTGGAGTGGACTTTAACCAGTTATTGTTCTGATCATCGTGTTGAGTTCGACGTAAATTTTCTCGACATGTACACTTTTGAGCAAAACTGAATATTCAGGCTACGGAGAATGGCAATTATAAAGCTGATGTCCTTAATGTTGATACGGAGGCTGCCCACGTTGTTCCTGCGAGCTTGTGTATGATGTTTGCTTTTGTTCGTATTTTTGCAGCGGTATTTTCTATATGTTTCCGATAAGTAAGTTGTCCGTCCAATAAGACACCCAGATATTTTAGAGTTTCTTCATGCAGAAGTTGACAACCATCGACTGTTATGTTTAGTTCTTTTTTTTCTGCCAGATTGGTAGCAAGGTGGAAACACTACAGTTTTCTTCGTATTTAAACGTCGCTTCTTAAAAATCTTCATTGAGTATACATTCTCTGTGATTTCCATTTAGAGACAACCTGCGTACATAAACTTCCTGGATGTTGTTACTGGTAAATCCGAAGTTGTACAGGTTATATAGTATTCAAGAGAGCACGGAGGCCTTAGGTAGGCCGTTGTTAATGAACGACTAATCTTTTCATCAACAGTGACTGTAAATTTGCGGTTACTCGGCATTTCGTTGATCAGTTTATTTAAGGTCTTACAAGGAATTATTTTCAAAAATTATGTAAACAATCCTGTCCGCCATACTGTGTCATAGGCTGAGGATAGATCGACGAATGCGACAGATCTTTTGTTGTTTAATTCGAATCCATGTTCGATGTATGTTGTTAGGGCAGTTATCTGATCCACACAGCTTCTTGAGCTACGAAATTGTGTTTGTTCGATTGGGATAATGTCTTCGATATGTTCTTTTATTCGATTATATATTATTCTTTCTAATGCTTTATAGACGACACTTATAAAGGTAAATTGGAAGGTAGTTCTCAGCCTTCGAGTGATCCTTTCCTTGCTTTAGTATAGCAATTATTTTCGAATCCTTGAGAAATGGACGGAGTTTTGTAGTTAACAGGATATTGTTAAAAATCTGAAGCAGCCAATTGTTGTATTCTTATAAAAATCTGTTACAAATTCCGAGTATACTTCATCTTTTTCGGCTACCCGTTTTAAGGCTTCTAATATCTGTTTTGAACTCTTCTATATTAACAGCAGCTACAAACTTTGATAGTTTGCCATTTATTTCTTTTATTTCTTATTTGTTTGCTGAATTCCTTATCCGAATTAGGGGAATTTGATATCTTCGTAATTTGTTCGGCTATTTGGGCTAACTCATATTCTCGTTCTAATTGTAGTTTTTTTTCTCCGCTTAACGCTGAAGAGTCCAGGCTTCCCTGCTTGTAATATGAAACTCGAGTTTTTCTCCGAGGTATATCCATCTGTTCCGTTTGCTTTCATTTAAGACATTCAGAAGTTTATCTAATGTTTCGGTATCTTCTGTTTCTTTATATTTTTGTTGAACTGAAAAACAGCTATCTGGTATCTATCGCAAGGAAACGACGAAAAGTTCTAATTTGTTATTGAATAGAATGTGAGAAATGTTTTCAACAGAAACCCTTAGGCGACATCAAATAAGGACGAACGAGGTCCTGTTTTCTGTACCGCTCGGAAGATTTATCGAAAGTAAGATCCTTCGTGGAGAAAATTAATCTTTAATCAAATGTCTCTGTTTAGGAAGTGTATTGTAATCGAATGTGCATCCTCAATGGCGCTTCTAGTCAGGTTGTCTACGGTTTCATTCCAGTGGATACCGTCATGGTTAGGGATCTTGAGTTATTTGAGTTTAAATTTATTGTAGACAGATCGTAAATATTTCTCGGAATATCGCAGACATTAAATTAAAATAGTATGGTGAGCGCTATGTGATTTGGTGAAAAGCATTACTTTCTTATTGATATTTGTGAGTCGCCGGTGAGTATCCATACAGGATGACTAATCATAACACCCCTATTAGAAGAAGAAGGAAATGAATTCTTTACATTTCTGAGGTTTTCCGTTCGACCATAAGTTGATCTCTTTAACCGAAACATCAAGCCAAAATTTTCTTACACACACACACACATATATATATGTGTGTGTGTATCGTACGTGTGTATTTGTTTTTATTTTCGTATAGTGCCATAATACCCAGACCATCGCAAGGTGAGACTATAAAATACGTTTATTAATTTATTAATGTGGTAAAATTGGATTTGCATTTTCTTTTAAGTACGTTTTCTTTTGTGTTTATTTTCCTCATATCCAGTCATACGTCCGCATCAATTATTCTTTATTACCTTTATCATCTGCTTCAAAATAATCTGCCAACCATCACTATGTTGTACAATTTTACGATACCGAAGAAAAATTTTCTTCCCAGCTTCTCAAGTACATTATATATATAAAAAAAATTGGGTCGAACGAAAATATAAAGTTGTACATAATTTTTCTGGCTCTATTTTTCGTCTCTTTGTAGATGTCGCGTGCGGTAATTTTTTTTTTTGCATTCCACGAATTATCGATTTTGTAATTCGTACGGTCTTTTATTTGATAAGAATTTCTTTGTTTAGTGCTATTGAAGTTTTTCGCATATTTAAGGATAATTTTCTTAGTGATAAGTGTCAACGGATATTATCCCCCCCCCGGTTATTTTTAATTTTTCGTAATTTTTGAAAGTGATTTTTCAATGTTTTTTCTTTTTTAATATCTAAGAAATGAAAAACTTTTAAAATATCAAATCCAACGGTTAGATGTAAGAAAAATTAGTTACAATTTTTTAGCTTCGAGTGACGCATTGGAAGACGTTTTGACGTGTGTGAATATTTATTCTCGACAGTTGAAACTGAAAGTTAACATTAAAAAAATTCATATTAAATGTTGTAAGCTTAAAAATTATATAAATTACATTACACTTCAAATTCTATTGTCATCAGAAGTAATTAATACATTTTTTTCTTACGTTTAAAAAATCGATAATTTATAGCCGATAAAATAGCGATAATATTTCGAAAGTAAAACGCTGAAGAACAAATAAATAATTGCAAGACACATAAATAAACAAGAATCTATTATTTTTGTTAAAATTTAATGTTGAAATTAAAAATTCTGTAATTTATCTTCTTTGTCCTTAATCGATCCCGACTAATTGCTGAACTATAGCCAAAACGTCATTACTACTTGTAATTAATTATTAATAAATAATAATCGCTTGTTTTACATTCTCTTTTCCCTTCCTCTCTTTATTTTATTTAAATAAATATTTTTTTTTATTATTATTATTTTACGAGATTATTCAACAAATTGGGTTCGTTCGGTATTGTTGTTCGTTTTTATATTACCGTCTATAAACCAGAACAGTTCGATCAATCACAATCGATTACTTTACTATCGCTCGTATTACGTTATATCTTCAATTAGTATTAATGATTTTTAATGTTTTTAGATGTTTTAACCACAACTGTTTTGGATCCAAAATACAATAAATCATATTACAGTTTACCCGGATTACGTGCGCAAACAAGTAACAATAAAAACACAATTAAGAAGCTACTGAGAACGAGAAATCTGCGCGATAAAATAGTGCTAAAGCATCAAAAGAGGAAACTGAAAAAATTGCTTCAAAATTTCAAGGATAATTAACTTACAGAAGATGTAACAAATCTTTCATCCTCAAAGGTTGGAAATTATGGAAATCTGTTAAATACTTCAAAAACCCAAAAAAAGAAAAAATGATCCTTTAAAAATGAACTATGGAAATTTAACTTTACACTAAAACTGAACTACTTTCCAAGCATTTGGCTGAAACTTTGCAACCAAATAAAAACCAATCAAAAATCGAAAACGTAGTTCGTGAGTACCCAAAACCAATCTTTAAGAACAATAGTAATCAAGTTTTTCTCTCCTAATCCACAATCAATAAATTGGGCAACAAAAATTTCTAAACCGTCTACGTGTGGGTCATATAGCCATATCACACAATCATCTTTATACCAAAAGCCCTCCACCAACAAACTGACCCCTATGCGGACATTTGATAGAACCAACAGTCACACACTTAATCTACAACTGCCAAACACTCACACCACACAGGTAGAGCCCGATACACGAAATACTCTCAAACAACCCTCAATCAGGAGGTAGCATCCTAGCTTTTGTAAGAGAAAGCGGACTCCTAGTATAAACTAGACACATGTCTCCTTATGCTGTAATAACCACCCTTGGTAGTTACAAACGGCATATGGAGATTTACATAATATTAAAAAAAAAAAAAAAATTACCAGACGCATTAACTACCAATCGACAGTAAAGCTAACGTATATATTCAACGCGATCATGAGATTACAATACGTCCTTCTTCTTCATTCGCCGTCTCCATTTCGAAGTTTGACGATCATCAAAAGCAATTTCTATCAGCAGCCGACCGGAAAAGTTTTAATGATGAACATCGGAATCACTTCTTGAGGTTGTTAGTCCACATTGTCTGAGGTGTTCCCCTTGATCTTTTCCCCAATAATTTAGTAATATTTTTTGTATCGTATATTTTTCTCCTCTCATAATATGTCCCAAGTATTGCGATTGTCTTCTTTCGATATTTTCCATAATTTCACTTTTTTTTTTCCAATCTATTAAGTACTTCGACGTTTTTGACTTTTTGTACCCATGGCATTTTCAATAATACATTTCAAACGCGATGATCTTTTATTCTAATGTTGAATTTAGTGTTCAAAGTTCACATCCGTATATAGCAGAATAGAGAAAATGTAACATTTCAGAAGTTTAATTCTTATTTGCAATTTTATCTCTAAAGATTCTTCATTTTGATTAATGTACTTCTGGCTTGTTCAATTCTACTATGTATGTCACGTTTGACAGTACAATTCTCTTCAAGTATACTTCCTAAGTACTTAAATATTAACTTTTACAATGCTCAGGTGCTCTCTGGTCATGGTAAATTTGGGTTCATATCTGCATAGGTTCCATCTTGCCTCTAGTTCTCGGTGTACCTTTTGCTGTTCCAGCGGGACTCCTTTGGTATTGTAGATGATATTGAGCATTTAATGTTTGTTTGTCCCCTGTTTGATGATCTTAGAAATAAATTTAAAATACATAGAGGACAGTCTCTTGTATTTTCTAAACATAAACATGCCGGTCTTCTCTCATATATGGAGTTGTCTAAGCTAAGAAAATTTAAAACTGGTAGGTCAAATTTTTAGCAACCTTTGGTCTTGTTTTTAATGTTTTAATTCAACCGTGAATCCGCATATTTTTTTTTCTCATGGTCACTGCCTCCATCCATTTTGTAATACCGTTGCATGCAACATTAATAATAAATTGTCTACAATTGTTTTTCTTATAATTTATATATATATATATATATAATATCTATATATATATTTTTTTTTACTTTTTATAATTAAATACACTTAAACTATTGAATAGTTAACATGTTCGTAATTGATTTTTTATCAGTATTTTTAAGAATATCTTTGACTTACTTTGCAGTTGCACTCCTTCAGTTATTTCATTCAGTCTTGTCTTTAATAAATTTAATTTCGATAATATATTTTTTTTTCTTCTCTATGATATTTAGACGTAACCTTTTATTTATTTTTCTTTGGCTTGATCTTTATCTTAGCAATATTACTTTTTTTTTAATCATTATCTTAAATTGTATGTGTATGTATATATGTGCACGTGTATATATATTTTGTTTGTACAACATTCATTTTTATATTTACACGTATATTACACAAAACTCATTTTACACACATTCTTGATGGTCTAGGGGACTATGTTTCTCATCCCTTATTCCATCCCATTTTTAAGTTACACATTGCAGGAAACTTTTTTTTTTTTTTTTTTTTTTTTGGCCTGTACCATTGGTCGCTTTGGCCATTTATAGGATGATTTTCTTGTTTTAAACTATTAAAGTTGGGTTATTATATTTATATTTCTATACTATTCTAGGCTATGAACTTATATATGATTTTGACTGGTTCTGCATTGTTTAGGTCACTTACTATTGATTCTACATTTAGAGGAAATGTGTATTTGTATTTTAATAATTATTTCCCGAATTTCCATATGATATGGTTGATATCCTGTTCCTCTTGACATTTATCGCATAAACTATTTTGGATTATGTGTATTCGGGTTAGATGTGCCGGTGTTTTATTATGTCCTATTCTTAATCGGATAATTGTTGTTAAAAAGTGTTTACTATATTGTAATGAGTTATTCCAAAACCATGGGGTTTTGGGTATTTTTATCTGAATTATATGATATTGTTTCCCTTCTTTTTGTTTATTATATTCTTCTTGCATTTGTTGATATTTCATTATTTTTATTTGTGGAATATATTCTGTATAGCGTCTATTAGTATTATCGTTTTTAAAATTTGTTTCCGATTTTGCTGCGTTATCTACTATTTCATTCCCATATATATACCGCAGTGCCCCGGTATCCACATCAATATAATTGTTGAATCGTTTTTCTGTATCTTTCCATGTAAGGTTTTTATTTTAGCGATAATATTGTCTTGTTTTGTTTTAATAGTAATCAGTGACTGTATTGCCGCTATGGAGTCTGTCATTACTAAAAATTTTCTTTGTTTTTTATTTTTAACATACTCAAGTGCTTTGTATATAGCATATATTTCAGTACTTGTAGATGATCCAGCGTATTTTATTCTGTATGTTCGTATCAGATCTATATCTTCATGATATATTGTTGCTTGATATCGGTTTCTATTAATGTCTATAGATCCGTCAATACATATCCGTTCATGATTAGGGAAGTTAGTGATTAATATACATTGTAATATTTTATTTTGCATATTAATATCAGTTTGTTTAGAGAATAGATTTATTGTATTGTGATATTGGAGTGGTTGTATATAGTCTTCATATTTAATTGTATATATTGGTAATTTATAGTTTTGAATTGGTTGTATATTATATAGCTTTCTAGCACTCACTACTAGAGGTGGTAAAGTTTTACATTGCCAGTAGGGTTTTCTGATCAAAGGTTCTAATTGTTTTATTTGTTTATTTATTATATGTTGTCTATTTCCTTTAATTTTTAACATATATTTATTTGTAATATATTGTTGTTGTATTAAAATACTCGGTTCAGCACATTCTGCTCTAATATTACTAACTGGGCTTGAATTCATTGCTCCTATGCAAAGACGTAGTACTTTATTATGTGCTGTCTGGATTTTTTTGGTATTACTGGAGTTTAAATTTTGGAATATACACGAGTAGTTAAAATGAGATAGTATTAATGTTTTATACGGTATAAGATTTGTTTTGGGATGGCTTCCCCACCGTATTCCTGATATTGCACGTATTAGATTGGTACCATTACTGCATTTCCTTAATATATTTTGTGTTTCGGAATTCCAATTTAATTTCTCATCTAACATTATGCCCAAGTATTTTATTTCTTTAACAAATTGAATTGAGGTATTATTTACTGTAATGCGGGGATAGTGATTAATTCTGTGTCGTGTGAACAAAATTCCCTTTGTCTTATCACTGTTTATTTTTAGTTGCAATCTATTTATTATTTCTGTCATCTTAGTTATAGCTGGTTATATTTGTTTAACAGCAGTTGAAATAGTTGCAGCTGAGCTGTATATCATTATATCATCAGCATATTGCAATATTTTAACTTTTTTTGTTTGTATATTATCTAGTTCTCCTATATATATGTTGTATAGTAATGGACTAAGGGTTGATCCCTGGGGGATACCTGTTCCTGTTTCGCTTGTTTCAGTTTCCTTTACTTCGTTTTGATATTTTATAATTAGTTTTCTGCCATTATAATATTGTACTATCCATTTAATATACATTGTGGGGATACCTATCATCTTCAACCTGTTGCATAAAATACTCAGGTTTACTAGATCGTACGCGTTTGACATGTCAGAGGTGATGGCTATCATGTAATGATTTTTTGACATATTTATATATATATCGTTAGTCAGGATAGCTATATTATCCCTTGTCCCAAATGTTTTCCTAAAACCAATGAATGGTAACTTTACTTTTTTGTAAACAGAAAATATTTAAATATGCAAATATATTATTGTTCATTGTTCATTGTTAAAACTAAACTGTGTTTTTGGCATTTTGTTTTGATGTTCCAGTCTCCATTCAAGACGTTCCTTAATCATTGATTCAGTTGTTTTACCTAAGCAGCTTAATAAAGTTATAGGTCTGTATGATTTATAGTTATTAGGAATCTTATTTGGTTTAAGTATAGGGCATATATACTGTGTTTTCCATTCATTAGGTATATATGTACTTTTAATTATGGATTCGTTTAAAAATTCAAGGAGGAGATCCTGAAAGTAATTTGTTGTATTTCGTATGAACTACCACGCACTCCTATTTATAGTTTGTATTATACTGAAATACTTAATGCGTGAGACTTGTTCAATGTTCTTATTGTTTATTTTGATTTTACATGTAATCGGTTTCTTTGAAAATACAATTACTTTTGTTTTCTATATATTCAGTTTCAATCCATATTCAGAACTTTTTTCTACAATCTTTTCTAAGATTCGTTGGAGCTCTTTTTTACTATCTGCTATAATTATACAATCTCATCCTCGTATCGGAGGTTATTCAATGTAACACTATTTATTTTCAGTTTTCCATCACTTTCTTCTAATGTACCTTTCAATATACAGTACGTCCTAGTACTATGGAAATTCGTAAATATCATGACGATTCTGAAAACTGGAAAATCTATTAACATATGACCTCCTATCGACCAGTTTCTTTATTTCCAATCCTGTCTAAAATATTTAAAAAAAAAATACAAAAAGGAATACAAAATATACTTAATAAAGATAAAATATTTCCGAATGAGAAATTTGGTTTTCGAACTGGCACTCGACAGTACAACAGGTTAACAGAGTGGTTTAAGAGATTGAAGAGAGCTTTGAAAAATAAGAAATATGCTCTGTAGTATTTTTGGATTTTAACAGGCGTTCGATCGCGTCTGGTATCCAGGGCTACTACTAAAATGTAGGAAAACTTAAGGCCTGCTCAATATTATAACATTATCAAATCTTATTTGGATGAAAAATATTTTTGGTTGTGATAAATGATAAGCAATCAATCATCTTTATACAAAATACGGGCAGGTGTATAGCAGGGGAACGTACTGGGGCGTTTCACCCATGATATACCCGTAAGTGAAAACGTATTTGTAGGTACCTACGGTAATGATGACATCACATTGATGTCTAAAAATTTCCACTCGGTATGTTCAAAAGGCTATTGTCAACATAGTTGAATAGTCACAAAAATAGAAAATTGTAATCAATAAACAAAAATTCAATCACATCATATTTACCCGACGATGTATCGCGCGCAATAAACACAAAGTCACGAATGCAAAGCGAGTCTACTAAATATCATGGTGTTTATTTGGATCAAACATTAACCTGTCTGAAACATATAACAATACCGATCTGGAGCTTAAGATGTAACAGTTATATTGGCTCATAGACCCTCGCTCGCAGTTGAATATTGAAATCTATATGGTTACATGCAGCAGAATTGTGGGAATGTGTATCGGCCATTTACGTACAACGAACTTAGCGCTGGCAAAATAAAATACTACGGTTGGTAGCTGCTGCTCCATGGTACGTCTCCAACAGGGCATTACAAACCGACCTAAATGTAAGACATGTAGCAAAAGAAATTAAATCGCCCGTTTGTAGACATCCGTGAAGACTACAAAACCATCCAAATCCGCTGGCAGCTAACCTACTTAATAAAAAAGTACGTAGAATATTAAAACGGAAAAGAATCATAGATCTGGTTTAATCGCATACTACCGTAAGAAGGTAAGATTTGCTTTTTGGTAAAACCTCCATCACCGGATGTATCTACATAAAATCCGATAGATGGTTGTATTTAAATAAGTTCTGGATTAGAAGGGAAAAAAATACTACGAGCGGTTTATAACTATATAGGTTATTACGGTAAACAGTAATTACTGATGGTTAAATGGCAAGAATGATTTGATTTAGTTTAATGTAGACCAGATAGACAACTTCTGAAGGAACGTTATATAGAAGATTTATGCTGAGAGACGAGCGGGTTATTTTGGTACATGTTGAAAGTACATAGCGAACTGAAGGATAACGTGATTATAAACAGAAAGGACAGGTTGTGGGAAGTGGTTGTTCTGTTAAGGACGTATTCACGGTGCAATATTGAAGTCACTGCGACCTCCATTCCTGTTTTGACTTATACAAAAAGAGTTTCTTGCTTTATTAACTGTGGTTGGCACACTCACACCTACAGGAAAATAAATCGTTGCCCCTGCGGTTATTATGCTTGGAACAATTTTATTAGTGTCAATATTTTATTTATCGGGATAATGGATTTTGTAACACTACGTAAACATAGTCGGTAATATAGAATTTTCTACAAAATTTTACTTAGAATATAATTTTGAAAATTCGTGATTTCATAAATATAGAATTTTCTACAAAATTTTACTTAGAATATAATTTTGAAAATTCGTGATTTCATAAATACTTACCGCGTTTGTTCTTTTTAATGTATCATAATTTCGTAATAACTAATATATCAATTAACTGAACGTCTAAAGGAAAGTGTACCAGAAATACATTCAGGCAGAGTGGACATAATAATGATGATGGAAGTATAATCTAAAAATCACCGAAATTAAGATATTTTCAATGTATCCGAAGTAGCATTTAATATTGCAAAATTCTAACGTGATTATGTACCCTTCATTTGTTGCAGCCAAATCTTGTTCTTTCTGAAGCTTTTAGGTGAACAATGAAAGTAAGCGATAAAAAGTGTCGATCGGGCAACAAAATATTAATCTGACAATAGATTTCTAGCGGTTCCGATACGTCCAAGTAACTAAGAGCCAGCCGTCGGAATTCATCAAATTCCTTAAACATGTCTTAACTGGTTTTTTCAACCGTCTTTTTCCCACAGTGAAAAAAATTAATACCAACGTCACAAATATATCGTATCTTTATGTATATTATATATATATATGTACATGATACTCGAGTAAGGAATACATAACACTACCATTATTTTTATAACGAATTCTTTTTCTTTACTACAGCATACATACGGACCATCAAAGCTTTTATTTATTTTGCTTTAGCTTTTATAAATAAAAACTCAACAGTTATATTAGCTCATTGGACGGAAATCGCCTCTAGACGTAAGGTACAAATGTCTACTGTATCGGCAGATCATAAAGCCAATATGGACTTATGGTCTGCAGTTATGGGGCTGTACCAGCAGGTCTTGTCTGGAGCAAAGATCCAAGCTAGACAAAGCTTAATACTAAGAGCAATTGTCGACGCATGCCGTTATTCGAGAAATGATGATATTCATCGAGACTTGCACATCCGGCTTGTAAACGAGGGGATTAGAAAATTCGGTACAACACACAAGATGAGGCTACACCAACATGTCAGTGATCGGAAGAGATAGATGTGTAAAGGTGAGCAAACGAGAGAGAGTGGAAATATGAGGGCGAATATGCGAACATATAAATTAAGATATATGTACATGTATTCAGTGGCGCATCCAGGATTTGTTTGTGGGTTGGGGGACAAACATCCCCTAAAAAAAAAAAATTGTCTCTATTATTTTTAGACTGTATTCTTGATCAGAATATGTTGACGGTCTGGAAGTGTTGAACGGATTTGAAGCGTGAAGTATAAATAAGATCAATAACAGTTGGTTATAATTAAAATTTACAAAACGAACTCTATACTTGTAGGGTTTTTCGCTAAAATGTCGATTACTTCATCTGCGCTGACGCTTATTTCGCGGTGTATATTCAATGCATGTGGAAGCTACCAAATTACTAGATACTAGTCAAGACATCAGGCGTCTTAAAAGGCGCCACTCGGCAGACTTATTATGAAATTATTAAATCTATTAGATAAATAAATAGATTAATATAAACTAATTTTCCTAGTTATGGTCGGTGGACTACTGACGTCAACCCATAAGCTGGCTAACAGGATGATATCTTGTTAGTAAGCTACACTTTACTAAATTTGATACTTATTCAACTGCAATGAGTTAAGATAGTATCTTTATTTAAAAAAAAAATACTTTGATAAATAAGAAGTCCATTGTTTATTGTTTCGTTTATCAATGCTACGTTGACAGTTTTCGGTTATAACCAAGTCTACGGTCGATTTCTTATTCTATTAATTACGAGACCAACACCAACAAATCCGAGAATTCAGGTTTGTATTGAATGTCGGTTACCCAGCGAACATCTGGCGAGTTTCTCGAAGGAAAAAAAAACACTTTTTCTGTTCGACATCAATTTTTTTTCCATTTTCCCCCGCCTTCTTCTCGAGTCTGATCTGAAAGTTTTCAGTTTTCTTTCTTGTTTTAATAACTACTGGCTTTTGAAACTAAAAGGTAACTTGGTGTGACTTTTGTACTAAGGAATTATCATAAATTTAATATATCGATTGGTGTAGGATATACTAGATCAGCGGGAGTATCTCAGGCTGATTCGATGCCTCGATAAAACTCATATGAGATTCTAAGCTATTTATTAAGGAGCTGTTTTATTCGATAGTTTACCCAGAGAACCTATAAACTACGGCGCGTTCAATTCTGAGTGAATAAAATAACCAACAATCAGTAAAACTGGATTGGCTTGACCGCAGTTACTAGCGTATGAATATTTTACTCTGCTTCTTATGGCCGGTATTTGATATTTCGAGCGTGTGTGAAAGTACATAAATGTAAGATGTTATCGTTACATAACTCGTCGTAAATTTCACGTTCGGTATCGTGCAACAATACAATTGTCTGAATGTGTGTATAGTTAATATTTTTATCAAATTAATATGTGCATTTTTTTAAGTCGGAATTAATATTTTTTTAATAATAAACCGAACAAAATGTAACACAATCAAATAATTTTGGTGCGTGCTTGAAAATGACGTAACTGTCGAAAAGCTTCGCGATTAAAAAACTTTTAGTGATTGTGTTACATTTTGTTCGGTTTATTATTAATTAATAAAATCACACTACTCTCCAATATGTTCAACATTTAGTATTTTTTTCTCATATTAATAATTTTCCTATTTTTCATTTAATCGAGTTGTTTATTGATTCGTAGATTAATGTTATTATTATTAATATTATCGTTATCGTTATTTTTATTGTATTTAATAAATTGGCATTCCGCGCATTAAGCTTAATAATTTTATATGTAACCACTATTCGGGAAGAAATAAAAATGATTTCATTCGAATGATTAATTATCATCGTCTACTCGAAATGTGGTTGCGAGCATTTACACTTCGAAAACCACTTTGAATATGAACCAATTTGTTCAGAATTCCAACCTGTACTGACAAGAGAAAAGTAAATAAAACACTAAGAAAAAAAAAGAAAGAATGAATAAAACTGAACGAATTACAAAACCCTGAAATAAACGGCATAGAACATTATTATAACATCCGTGGAATAATCTATATTTCGTAAATGGTACGATGATCAATTATCAATTGTATTAGCCGAGATAGTAAATTGACACGGCAGGAGCATATTAGCCAAAAAAAAGAAAACAGTTAGATATAAAATTGCACAAATTAACTTCCTGGCAAGTACGTCACAGTTTAAAATTATAAATCCTGTTTGAACATACGGTTTAATGGTACGGAATTGTGCAAACACACATAAACAGGATACAACGGGGTTTCACAACAAGGCCATAAGACTTATCGTCTCCCCACCTTGGTACGTATCGAACCGTACGTTACATCGAGACTTAAATATCCCATACGTGAAAAGATCAAACACACTCGAACGGTACTGGCGATCAATTTACTTGACACTAGTGTAGAGATGTTCGTAGGTTAAAATATAGTCGACCGTTTGATCTAGACTAATTTCTCAATTGGATCAATCACCGGATGTTAACCCCGAACAAGTTATTTCGCGTTCCAGTCCAATTGCCGGATGGCTACCTTGCCAGTTGCAATTTTAAAAATTATAACAAAAAATAAAAATAAAAAAAAATTGATTCCGATAATTCGTTCTTGGTTGATGATTGTATCTTGAATCGGTCAAAAATAGAATTCTATTCAAATTACTCCACTTCATACCTATCGACACGAAAAGTTAATCAAAAATATCACGTTAAACTCGTGGGTGTGGATACGGTTTATTCCGAATTCGACTACGACTAGATTTTTTGAACAAATGAATGCTATATATATATATATATATATATATATATATATATATATATATATATATATATATATATATATATATATATATATATATATATATATATAATATGAACTCTCCATTGGGATTTAAATTTTTCCGCTCTCCTATTTTTTCAAGTAATATTTTTTTAGTTCTATTTTAAACGAAATTTCTCCTCACCTCATTCAGCGAATACTTTCGTCGGTAACAAATCAAAACAAAAAAAAGACACCACTGATTTCAGTAGCGCTGATTAAAGGTAATCTATTCGAAGCACATTCGTTTACTCGTCTGGAAGACGTACTGTTCTGTTTGTTTTATTCCTTGTCTGAAGGTTAAGCTGGTTCAGTAGAAAATTCCACTCGGTCTTACTCTCGTGAAGTTGTTGTAGTATAGTGTCGGTTATTTAAAATTTTAGCTAAATCGATGTTAGATATACTCGTAATGAAAAATGACCGTCGTTCTTTGGTTTTTTTTCCTTGTCTGTCCTAAAAATTCGCCCAGCGGAAGTCGTTAATAAAGATTAGAGAAAAAAGAATTTGCCCACTCCGTTTTACTCAAGCGACGTCCGAAGTATTTGTTTAATTTTTTTTTTTTTTTGCATACACCGGGGTGCGCATATTTTATTCTGCAGAAACATTAATCTTCAGAAATTAGAACGTTTTTTTAAAGCAAAAGACCAAGTAGAAAAATCGTCATCATTAGTTCGCGAATTACGTCATTATCGATTTCGACACGCCACTCACTTAAAAAGAAAAAAATATTTAATACTTACGCGTGTATTATTTTTTAAGAGTTTTTTTTTTAAACAAATTTCTACACAACCTGTTTTAAATTCGTCTCTGTTATATTCGTTATAATTATTATTACGATGCGGTGCAGTTTTCTGCAGACATATTCAGATTGTAACTGTTCTGTATAATGTACGGTACTAAGCCCGGATATTCATGCGTGTATAAATGGTGATTTTAGAATAGTTCGTAACAGTATTTATAGTAGGAATGGCGGCTAAGAAGTAATATACGTATATACATATATCCTTAATAAAATATTATAATTTACGGTCGACAATAATCATCTTTTAACGACAAATAGTAAAAAAAGGCGAACTCTCTCGAATGTATTTGACAGACTAACCAGGGGGTAAAAACCAAGTATATTGTCTAAAAATCATCAGCAATAAATAACGATAACTAATTATATAGACTAAGGAACTTAAACAAATATTGAAAATTATTGTTGTGATAAATCAATTTTGTACAGGTCCGAATTTAGATAGACGGGGATTCAATTTGGGAGTAGTGTGATGATAAAAATTATTAAAAATATGCTCAAGTCCGGACATTTACTAAAACTGCTCTCATGCGGACTTTAGGTATTTTTAATATTTTTACACGGCCCGAAAACCCTAGCACTAAATATCCAAATCAGCGCCGAGTACAAACCTTCGGAATGTAATACTAGATGAGCGTGTTATGAATTTCTTGGACGACAAAAAAGAGTACGAAAAATAAATCTGTACTCCATTCTGACATGACTTAATGCGAAATTACTTGGACTCCTTCGTATTTCTTAATTCTTAATTACAGCCTTCATCGTCTCGATCGTATTTATCCTATTATACGAATGGATCATTCCCGCGGGGTGAATCTAAATATACAATTATCGATTACTTTGCAGCGATTTTTTTTTAAACGCATCAATAACCTTTAGCCGCGATGATAAATATGAGCATTTGTATTTTAAGATCTTCCATCCTTATACTGTTCCATAACGTCTATTATACTACGGTTCTTTGGTCACATTATGCGTTCAAACAGCACGTCCGTGCTATCCTGGCACCACGATAATTACGATTGTTTCGATAGATCCGCTTCCTGTTTAGTCGGACCTTTATGCTGATTAATTTGCAATACTCCTCGGTGTAGTTCGATTCGTGATACTCTCCGAACGTAATCTATAGCACATCATTCTTCAACAGAATATAACACAAGTTTGGACGTTTAAATATATATTTGTGTTAATCGCTCGAGTTGTTGTGTACGCGTCTCTTCCTCCGAAAATACAGCAATTCTCGATATCTATTATTATTATTATTATTATTATTACGGGAATGACAAGACACAATTTTACCTTACTCAATTTTCTATATAGAACGATTCCAACGAAATATTCTATTTATCAATAATTCTTGACCACCCAAACTCCAGACCACCTGGTTTTGATCTATCTCGAATAACGTGGACTCGATTGAATCGAATAAGGACCGGCCATGGAAGAACAGGCCAAATGCTAAAGCTGTGGGCCCTTTCCAATATCTACAAATGCGACTGCGATGCGGAATGCCAGTCTGTCGATCATATTGTAATACGGAGTGTCCTACGACGGCTCTAGAAGGAGGCTGACCGAGATAAAGGATCTCACGCACAATGCGAGGGAATGGCTCAAACGATGTGACCTGAAGTTATAGGACGAGGCGAATATAGATCCCGTGTCAGGGACATTCGCTTGTTATTATTATTACTACGGCAATGGCAAGATACAATTTTACCTTACTCAATTTTCTATCGATTTCTATGAAATATTCTCTCTATCAATAATTCCGAAATCATCTAAAGTTCGGAAGTTAAGTTTTTTTTTTTTATTTTTATTTTTTTAAAAAAAGGTATATTTTAATGTAAAATGTGATCACCATATGCATCCAGCAGTGGATCGATGTAATCATCATGGTTCGAGTGCAATTTTCACTATGATATCATTAATTAATGGATAATAAGCCGAAAAAATGTTGTTGCGTATTGTGTTATTATGTCGCGATAATTATAAAATTTATAACATTGATTCTAACGTGTGTATTAAAGGAAGTTTTTAAAATATTATCCCGCGATATCGGTTTTGAATTTGTCGCGTACTGACCGCCGATGTAAAACTATATCTTTATAATTTTCCCAAAAATTAATTTCGCATCGTTAATCATTACGATACTTTAAATACGAAGGCGAATCTCAACTTAATTATCAAATCAGACGTAGGCGTTCACACTCGCTGCTTTATAACCAAAATTACATTTTTGACGGAAGATTTTAAAATGTCGGAAATTCTTCGACATTTCAGAAAGATAAAAAATTTACAGTTGCAATTTTTTCATTTAGATCAAATTTTATCAAGTACGCGCCTAGATAAAAGCAGCATGCACATTTTATTAACGTATTGAAGACGAGTCTGTTTTGCATAATGCGTCTATTATGTTCTAGTAATAGTAATAGTTGCTATATTAATTCTAAATATGTATTATCATTAACGAATTCAATTTTCACTCAGCAACGATACGTATATATATATATATATATATATATATATATATATATATATATATATATATATATATATATGTGTGTAAAGTCAGAATAATAACATTCAATTTTCACTGCAGACGCTACGCCAGCGCCTTTAATTTACCAATATACTGAGCCTGCGTGGAAAATATGATTAAAGATGCAAAAGAAATGAATCACTGCTAGTTTTATTCTGTCGAATCTACAGGTAAACATAAGAGAGTATAATACACGCCCTGCATAAGACAATGTATGAGCTTATATATAAACCATAATGCAGATTACACACATCCCAACCCATATATATATATATATATATATATATATATATATATATATATATATATATGTGTGTGTATATAAATAATAAAAATTGCGGCGCAACATTTTAAGAAAATAGGTCAGGGACACGAATATGCGAGCAAATCGAATGAGCATCCCGAGGAACTTCTGTTTATTTCTGCTGTTTATATATTATTACATATGTACGATAATACACGTTTTAGGCCTACGCTCATACACTCTGCACGTGTTGTATATTTTTATTTGTGCAAAATTGTATGTATATATTGAATGTATATACGATATTATATTGTGTGCGTGTACGTGTGTTACATGTATGAAAGAGTGTGTGTGTGTGTGTGTCGAAAAGAAAAGGAAAACGATTTAAAAAGAAATTAAAAATCCGGGGCATCGACGGTGGTAAAATCTAGAAATTTAAATTTGAACCTAACGCGTAACTTAATCTGAATTATTTAGTTTTGAACTTTTATTTATTAATGAATAATGATTATGATAAATAATTTGAAGATGTGCGCTTAAGTCAAATAAAAAAACTTATTAAAAATTCTTAATGACATTTGGTACGACAAATAAATCCTAAAAATTACTCCAGATGGTTAATATGCTACGTTTATCCAAGAAATCGATGCGTCCCCGATCGTGGAGTTATTTATTATTGTTAATACTGTTGTTATTATTAATAATATAAGGAACTTGTTTATTAACGTGAATTTCATAGAATCATTCGGCTGAGTTAATTAGGTACTAAATAAATTCCAGTTCGGTGATATTTATAAAAACTGAACTTCATACCGGTTATCGTCGATAATTTTCGCAACGTGTTACCTTAATTCGAAACATTATGTACTCCTAGAGTAGTATTGCCCGTTAAACTGGTTCCATTATGAACGCATTTAGCTTCGAAGATAACCAATTAGTCTATTCAATATAACTTATTTTTAAAGTTTTCCATACTAAAACCAAAAATCAAATTTAAACTATTTTATACGTACTATTTTTTATATCTTAGTATTGTATCCATTAACGTGCCGTGTACTGCAACATTGGCTAGAGTCACAAGTAAATTAGAGTTTACACATCACGTAGGACGTTGGATTGTTTTAGGAATTTGAAATAGGAACTGGATCTTTTGTTCGTTATCCGAAAGTGAGCTGAGAAGATGTATTTGGGACCGGAATAGAGTTGAATTTGTCGCATTCTACTAGGAGATGGTTAATGGATAAGGTAACGAAGCATGCATGAGATAGGGCATGAATTATTTAGTAAGTAAAAATGAAAAATTTTAGCATATGCGTAAACGACATAGTATAATTTCTTTTTGCGGGCTAGATCTTGATGAAGTAGTTCCAAACTCCAGTGTTCGACACCGTATTGAACGCAATTTATTGGTAGTAGGAACTTCATTCCATATTCTCGACTCTATTTCTACATGAGCGGGGATGTTATTAATAGTGAGGATCGATTATTCTACTAAGCAACGATTTGCTGTTCACTTTTTTTTTCGTATTGTGTCTAACTTTTACGCTTTTGCGCAAAACCGTTAAATATTTCAAAGAGTCTTAATGATTTTGTTAGCCTACGCGGATCTGAAGATGGTTCGTTAACTTTTCAATCGAGTGCACCAAATTTAGATTGGGCAATGTTAGTTTTATAAACTCTTTCATTACATTTTAACTTGCCCGTGATCTCGTCACGTAACAGTAACTATTCAGCGTAGTCGCACGATCTGATTTCGACTCTCATCGGGACAAAAATTATTATGCGGTAGCGTTTGGTCAACTCGGCTATTTATCAATTGCGTGTCAGTTTTTTGGGATCGTGAAAAGTTAAGATCCGTATTAGCTTGCCTACAAACGTCGCTTTAACGCTTCATAATATCTAGCTGAGGAAAATGTGGGTACTGTTTTAAGAGTAAAGGATAGTGGTGTTTATTTCCTTTTCGATAACATCGCACGCTGAAATTTCCACCATATGAATTTGAATAAAACACGATCGAGTAAAAAATGTTCTCTGCCCGGTGTTACGTCATCACTATAATATGAACAGGTAGATTTTAATATAATTTCGACACTCAGAATAGTGAAATTAAAAATAATCAATTTATGATAATTTCGAAAATATAATCAAATATTATTTATTAAAATACAATTCTTACAAGAATTTCGTCGAATACTTAGGTATTAAATAATCAATTGTTGCTGAAATATTAAAGAAATTTATTTTCTATATCAGTTAATTACCCAACATTATTAAAGGATATTTCGTCTACCTAATCTTTATCAAAACTTTAACATCATGTTTTTCGCTAATATAATACTAGGGGTAGTTCTAAGTATACTCTATCGGTCTCTGCGTCATTAGCAAACCGGGTAAATAGTTTAATAAAGGAAATATTTTTAAAGAAAAAATAAGAATATCGCTGTAATTTGTTCGTGTGTGTGTGTGTGTGTGTATTTGTGTATTTTCATCTGTGTGAGGAGTACTTTACTATCGAGAGCTTGTTGTGTGAGTACCTGTTGTCTTTTTATTTTTTGTTTTCTTTATCAATCCTAACGCTTTTCTCAGACACACATTTCCTCAGTAAAATCTTTATTGTTTTATCATAGTAGTCGCCGAGAAGACTCTTGATTTTTCTCGATATTTTGAAATAAAAATCAAGGAGAGATGAATGAAAACGGTCCGTTTAAATTCTTACACATGCATCTTGTTCCCCATTTTTTTCTCTATATAATATAATGTACATAAATAGATTCTAAACATCCGTGTGCCTCGGGAAGCAAGGAAGAAGTGAGACTTAAAAATGTTTTCAAAAAATTAGCTACAGTTTTTTTTTTCTTTCAATACAACGTAAGGTATAAAAAATTAAATCGATAATAAAATTTATTTTTTGACAATATCGATAAAGAAAGCACATGCCAATAAGAACAATAAGAATTTGCAAAGATAATACATATGCAGTTGCTGCTCTTACGACGCACGGAATGCAAAAAAAAACGTATTTAGGTATTTACGTAACGCACTTATTTTAATCATCGCGAATGTAAACGCGGATGAAGCGACAGTGATCGTGCGATATTTCATCGATTGAAAGATAAAGATGAAACATCGAATGTCCGCGGAATTTACGAAATCTGACGGGAAATCGTTGCCGAATTTAGGTTTCGTTCGATACAGGTCGAAACCTGTTAAAATCTTCAGAAATTGTTCTTAACCCTGTCAGTCACAATGTCTACTATATGGGACGTGAAATTTTAATGTTAACAAAAATGTATGTAAATGAAATGTCTCCGTTTTAAAAATATTTATAATAAATACATTGAACATCGTATAAAGTTCACCCAAGAAGAAGTTGTATAATAAACACCTCTATACAGTTTATAATTTAATGTCAAAGTTTTATAATGTATGACTGAAAGGGTGGAATCATATTCTAAGTTAGTTGCTTGAGTTTCTTAACACGACTCAACGGTTTCTACCAGTTTTTTTTTTTTTGTGCCACAACGGATATTTGTTCAAAGTTCTACACGGAACAAATGGGACCCCTCGGGGATCTGTAATTAGTCCTACGCTTCTTATTATAATCATAACTAATATTAAACAACATATACCATCTCCAGTAAGCTACTGCATCTACGCTGACGATCTATCAATATACTACTCAAACAGAGACTCAAAATTTGTGGAACTTTTATTACAAAATACAATAAATGACTTAAATAATTAGGCCAAATCTGAAGGATTTACTTTCTCCGCATCGAAAACTAAGCATATAACATTCAGCAAAAAACGAAATACAATTATACCAAAACTTACTAGGACTAACATTGGATCCGAAATTTAATTGAAAAGAACACATAATTAAACTAAAAATAAGATGTTTGAAAAAAATAAATATGCTCAAGATGTTAAATAATTCATCGTGGGGGTTTCGATCGAAAAACATTAATACAGTTATACAAATCCTACGAAGCAGATGAGACTACGCCAGTACAATATATGATAGTGCAGCCTGTTCCACACTAAAAAAAACTCAATTCTGTTAAAAATTTAGCTCTTAGAATTACCTCGAGAGCCTTTCACACTACCTCAAACACAACTGTACACGTGCAAGCAAACATATTATCACTCGAATACAGAAGACAAATACTAGCGCTAAAATATTACACACAATCAATTTTCACACCATCTCCAATCCGATATCTCAGTCTTTACTAAGGAATAAATTTCATGATACTTAAACAAACCAAATGCATCTAAACGCCTATCGGAACGCGTTAACAATACATTAACAAAACTTCAACATCAATTACCACAAATCAAAACAAACCACGCTCCAAAACTACCACCTTGGATAAAGATTTCAATCTCGATAAACACAGAACTGGAAAAATATAAGAAACATTTAACACCTACAAATATTCTCAAATCAAAATTCTGCAACATTCTGGAAAAAAATACGGTGATTATACACATATATACACTGATGCATCTAAGTCTATAAACCAAACTTCATCGGCCTATCTTACACGAAACCAATCCCAAGTATATCATTTACCCGAGTCAGTATCAGTTTTTACAGCAGAACTTCTTGCAATCTATCACGCTTTAAAATACATATATCTAAATAAGCGCAACCAAATAAATATATAATATGCACAGATTCGTACAGTCTTAAACATATTCAGCAACACGTCCAAAACACACAAATACAGATACTTTCAACCTAAAACACATAATCAATAGCATTATCTCCAAGAATCTATGGACACCAGCTCATTCAGGAATAGCCGGGGATGAAAACATAAATAGAATAGTTAAAACGTCTCCTAAAAATCTAAAAATAATAAAATCAACACGTATTACCGATTTCCATACAGTCCTTTCGCAAACAATTAAAACATCATATCAAAAATTCTGGGAGGCCCAATGTGCACATAAACACTTGTATCAAATTAAGCCGAGATTAGGAGACTGGAAAACAGTAGACCAGAAAGTGAGAAAAACCGAAAAAGGCTACGCACAGAACACACGTTACTTACTTCACAACATCTGTGACCCCGCCACCCATCTTCCGCGAATTGGATTCGCAATTAAATATAAACCACATACTATTAGAATGTACAAAATACAGAAGCCAACGTATACAATCTAAACTATGACACAATGAAAACAATACTGGAAGATAAACACCTTTTACAATATCTTACATACATTAACTTAATAAATAGTTTATCACCGACTTTAAGACGCAAATGATCCTGGTAATCGAGCGTCTATAAATAAAATAATAAAAAATAAATAAAAATAAAAAAATACTATTCAAATCAACCTTATTATTATCCATATTATTATTATTATTATTATTATAATTCGAAGATTTACTTAACAATTTTTCATTTTTTTATTTTTTTTATTTTATTTATTTATTTATTTTATTTATTTTTTTATTTGTAATAATTTACTTTTTATATTTCTTCTTTTCGAAATGTACTGAAATTGAAATAAATCTGAATTTTTAATTTTATTGTTATTATTTTTTTTTCAGTATATTTATTTATTTACAAGAATTTGTGTATATAAAGGGGCAAAGGACTAATTAATAAAAAAAAAAAAACAGAAAAATTAATACTTAAAAAAAAAAGGTAAATTATATACTTAATCAACATATATCGGTTATAAATTCATAAACATGAAAACAAGTATTTCAAATGTGGGTGTAGTAAGTCAGTGTACTTATATTTAAGGGCAACAGCCAGGATGACAAAACATAGTCCCAGTCATTAGCGTGAAATGTATCATATGTAATTATTATTATTATTATTATTATTGTTATTATTATTATTATGATTATTAATAATATTATTATTATTTTACTATTATTAATATTTTACATCCGGCTGAGGGCTCATCAACGAACAATAATAATAATTTTATTCATTTATTAAACTCCATTGTTATCTCGAGAATGGTCGCTGTTTTAATTTTTTCTTTTCACATTGTTGACATTAGCGAACGTTCCATCCACACCGCTTATAAGTATTGTAATCGATATATATATATATATATATATATATATATATATATATATATATATATGTTACGGCAAGCGTATGAGTCGTATAGTATGCAACAATTTTACATTTTTGGCCTAGGTTGTACTGTTATCTTCTTCTGCTGTATAAATCTTTTATTTCAATTCAATTCAATTTAATAAATTATATTTATGTTTTTATACATCAGCAAATAATAAGTAAATAAAAAAATGCGCATACCGAGCAGCGTTAACGCTCTTACTACGCGTCTTAGGAAATGGTGTACAAAGAAATCTTAAAATTTATTTTATAATTATACAAGAATTATACAGGGAAAAACATACAACTAAAAACCCTGCGTTCATTCGTCGTATACAAGATTGTGGTAATTCTTCACTAGCTCCGACATTTAGATCTTCTGCATACATAATGTTTATGGTTAGCCTTAATATTAGCATTGGAGATAGATACGTAAATGGCTTCTTTGTCTACGCGTCAAAAATATATAGGTGACAAGTTTATTTTCATTTTTTTTTCAACAACCACTTACTATTCATATTTTTCGATATTATTTTTAAAATTTTTCCTTAATGCGTGTCCCACTTTATGCGTTTCTTCGACTTATGAAAAATTCTTATTCGTTAATATTCCTTTCTTTTTATATTAAGATTCTTTTACATTTTTAAAGAAAAACAATATATTGATGCTGGAGTCTTAGTGAAGTTTACTTAGATACTTGAATATTCCGATATTATCGAGGATTCCTCAGCCAATCCGATTGCTAGTTTTTCACCTATGTTTTTCAAATTTTGCTAATTTCTGCACGATTCAACGTCTTCCTCTCCAGTCAATATTTCTTCATCCTCTGCCGATGTTCTTCTATCTGTCCGTATTGCGTCAGTTTTCTTCTTCAATTTTTCTTTAAAATATTTTTACTTTATTTTTTTTCACGAATTATTCATCTATTTCGAATTTCTTATTATCTTCATTTTGGTTAAGTCTTTCTCAATTTCTACAAACCGACGTATTCGCGTTTTTTTATTCTTATCTAGTCATCTAGTGTATTGGTTATTGAACGTACTTAGATCTTCTGTTTGCCTATCAAACCTTCTCTCAAAAATATCCATCCTTATCATGGTTCAACTCCTGTTAGTGTTTTATTAGAAATTGTTACAACTAAACGTTCCTCATTTTTATGGTTTGTTAATTTTAAACAGTGCGGAATGTAGTGATTTAAAAAAAATAAATATACAACAAAAATGTAGTTAAAAACGCTAAATTTCTATACATAAAAAGATCGGTAAAAAATTTAAACACGTCGATACTATTAGCGACTGCATTATGTTAAACTGTAAAAGTAAAATTAAAAATGGTAATGTCAACCTCGTAATACGCTTAATTCTCTTTTTTTTTTAAGGGGATGCCATTACAGCCTATCCAACGTGATACTGTAATTCCATATTTCTATAAACTCGGACAACTTCTCTAGAAATATGCAAATTATCAAGGTGAAGAAGAGACAAAACGTTATACGGAGGACCATCACAAGACGCGCGCAGTAATTTAAGGTACAGTTCAAAGCGTACTGTTATTAAAGAAGGGCACTCGAAAAACACGTGATCAGGAATACTGCACGTCCAACGTATTAAGGGCAGTAAGTAGTTTCTTTAAGCTGCACAAGGAACAGGCGGTCCGGCAACAAGCAATGCCCAAACCGCAATCTGCTGATAAGTACAATTCCTCTCCGTTTAATGTTTTAAAAAAAGTAGAACCATCGAAGTCTAGGATGGGACGGATGCAATTGATAGTATCTGGTATATACATGCTTGTACATTTTACATTTTTAGCAGATCAAGTACTGATAGATGGATATTCGTGGATAACTCTGCGAATTTTAGTCGGATTTGGGCAAACCTTTATTTATTTTACTCGTATTGAGCCCCCCCATCGATACCGGACAATGGGTAGCCCCTAGTTTAGATTTGTGTTATAAAGTAGATTCAGTTTTGCGATTTTCAGGTCGATATGTTTATTTTTATAAAAGCGGTTATTCCTGCAAGTTATAATGTAATAGTAGGCACATTGTCTAAATTCATACTACCTGTCAAAATTTTAAAGTCTCTATAATGTAATCAGTTTAGCTGCTTTACTAGGATTACTAAGTAACAGAACAGGGTTCAAATTTGTCGTCGTTATATAACTGCGTTGAATTGATTATAATAGTTTTTTGTTTTGTTTTTTATTTATTGGGCTTACATATAGTTTACCCATATCTATATAGTATCGGATAATGAATAAGAAAGGACTATTTATATATTATGCAGATTAAAAAATTAAATAATGATACCAGAATTTAAAATATAGGAATGGCTATTTTGAAGAGCTAAAAGAAATTCAATATTTATAGGAAAGGGTAAAGTTACTATAATGGGAACAGGATAACATGGTCCGCATTGGCCAATAAATTAGTATCCATAGGGTGTGAACAATTAGTAGAACTAAGAAGTTTCAACTTATACAGCGAAGCAGGAAAGCGATTAATTTGATCGTTTCAACTTTAATATTGTAGAACGATGGATTAGCTGATATGTCGGGTTGGATGGATTCATAATTCCTTGCTGTAAAAATGTAACCGTTGAGGTGATCAATGGCTCGATTATTGCCATGCCCGGGGATCCGAATAAATTTGACCATCACCCCGAGCGAGCTTAATTGGCTTACAATAATTAGAAATTTCATAAATAATTGACAGTTTAACACCTTTCTAAGTAAGTTGTTTGAAAAAAGTCATATATAATCTGTATTAATTAATAAAGATTTATTTTTGGAGATTTAGATGCATTATTTATATTTCTTAGCAGTGATAATGATTATTGTTTTGAAAATCAGATGACATTGCTTAGTAATTCCTATTTGTTTTTATCAAAATAAACTAAGCGAAACAATTACAAACACCCACGTGTATGTATATATGCATATATAAAATATATTTTATAAAATATATATATATATAAAATATATATATATAAAATATATATTATATACATATATATATAAAACTTCAGCAATTGTATGTTAAATTAAAATTATTTATGTTAAATACCTCAAGTATATGATACGAGAAATTATAAAGTAATAATCAGAAAAGCAATCAAATGGGACGCAATACTCGAAATAATGTGGCTGACAGGGGATGTAATTTTATTACTTCATGTGTGCATATTTTAGTGTTTATGCGTGGGTCTGTCTCAATTCTATTCACCGTACGCCACTAATACTTGACTGGAATTTTGATGGCGGTCTAGTATTTGGTGAATAAACACAGCACGCTGTTTGTACGTTTGTTTGTTTGTTTGTTAAAAACAGCTGCAACAGCTGACAAAAGTTCCGCGCAAACTTTCAAGCCATTCCCTTCTTCTATCAACATCGCCTTTCTTGCTAGTTAGTTGTTTACCCGTTGCTTTTTGATTTTCGAAAGCAAACGTAACAGACACTTATTGAAACTCCGATAGTGCACTCTTCAACATTCCAACAACTTCGTACAATTTAATGCCATGAATTTCGTAATTATAATATAAGCTGTCAGGATTATAAAGCGTTAGGGTATTTTTACAAATTGAACTGACTATTATATACTTTTATTTTTTTTATTTTTAAAAAGTATTCGAAATTTTAATTAGATAGATAAAGTAAAAAACAATTTAGAGGAAAAATTAAAAATCCGCAAACTATTCATTTTGGATTTAGACGAAGAACGAGAAAAATGATACTAGTTTTGAAACTTGTAGTCGAAAAACTGTTAACGGAAATAATTCAAATTATATATTTATTTAAAGACGATCGACTTCTAGGTCATTTGCGTTTACGATACAGTACAATTTAGTTAATTATAGATAACATTATAGTAAAGGAAGGATGTATCTTCTACAAACAATTCTACCATATGAATCTCAAGAATACTTATGGATAATTTTACAGAAATTTAACGGAATATTATGTCTTCTATAAGTTTACAAACTTCGGTCATTTAAAATAGAAATAAAAATAATTCTAGCGTATGTAGATTAAAAATGATATCTTCTCTGGTATAGTTTTATAATTTTTAAAAATCGGAAAGTACTTTGTGTTCTCCACATTCCTTGTTCAGACATATGCGGATGACATGTTCAATGGACAAATTTTGATTGCTACTAAACACGCATGGACGTGGAGGTCCACTTTGCAATAAGTGTCCGTGGGTTAGTTTAGTGTGGCCGATGCGGATTCCGTTTAGTACTATTGTCGCCTGTCTGCGCCATGTAAAGTTTCCCAATGTTCTAGTGCAACTTTAATTTGTCCTAACATGCTCAATTTCGTCTCCCATATGGTTCGAGCGGTGTTCTTGATCGCTAACATTAACCGCTTATTTCCATTTAATAAACCTTTAAATGCTCTGATACAATTTGCACACTAGGTGGATTTATTGTTTCGAGTGGGCTGACGGTAATTCGATTTAAATATAATCCGAAGTAGTCAGTACATCTGACTCCGAATGGTTTATTTCTATCGCGATAGTTCTTACGTAGGTCAGGATGAAACGTTTTATAGTAATTAATATGACGTTTGTTACCGCTGAGCTTCATATATTCGTCGATGTTTTAGCGATATCATGTTTGTTTCCACGTACAAACTGATAATTAGCCTTGTACAGAATGCTCCGCTGCTTATTCCGAGTGCATTATTTTGGATTGCATTCAGCTTCTTAAGTGTACTTTCCGCCGCTGTGGCGTATGCAACCGTATACCATAGTCCATTATTGATCTGACATGTGTTCCATACAATCGTAACAGCATGCGTCTGTCAGATCCGCACGAGGACAAGTACTATAGTATGAAGAAATTTTATAGAATATTAAATGGTTTTTTTTTTGTTTTTTTTTTTTTTGTTTTTTAATGGGCACAGGATTTTTCACCCAGATAATCGAGTAGAAACTAAAATTGTAGTTTTCCATCCAGTAGGATTTGCTCTTCACTGGATGGATTTGTACACGGAAATTGATTAAACAGATGTTAAACATATAGCAAAAAAAAAATAGATAAAATTAGACAAACAAATAATCTAGAGTTTCTATAATTTTATATTGAAAATAATCTTTCCGCGATGAATTCAAACTTTAAACATAGGATTTTCGAAGACGTCATCGAACGAATATATAAAAATTATACGCAAAATAGAAGCGAACGTCTATTAAAAATGGTATCCAGTTTGAAAAATCTACTCGTATCTCGTTATAAACTTGCTAACGAAATATGTAACAAATAATAGAGATTTCTAAGTAATTATCTGACACATCGAACCCAGTCGACTCCAATAATATGATCAAATCGGAAGGAAGCATTCTCAGTTCCAAATCGACGGTAACTTTCCGAATGTGAACTCGGACAAAAGAAAAAAAAACCTGAAATAAAATTCCGCTACCTCAATTAAGGACCTTCTAAAACCCATTGAAAACACTATTAATGAAAAATAATTCTAAAGTCCAACTTTTCTCTATTAATGGATTTAGTCGAAGATAAATATATTGCAGATATTATTAAAATTTATCCATCCGACTTATATTACGAATATTAAACGAAAATCACTTTTTACTATCAGAAAGGTAGATCAAACTGACATTCACCAAAAACTTGAAGAAAAACTCAAGGACATTATCACTTTCTCCTCCTAATTCGCGACTACAAATAAATTTTGTCATTAACTATCTCCTGCAACTGCAATGACAATTTTCAAACATTTCGAAAACTTCAAAATTCTCTCTCATCATCAGTTATGCGTGCAGGAAACTTATTTGAAGCTAGACAATAACTTCAATATCCCAAATTATCACCGTATGTTTTCTTTCGCTACCATATGGTTAATCATCCACGGCCATAAATTCAGACTATTACGATCTTATCATTAGGTTTTAATTTGAATACGTAATTTTCGTACTTCGGTTCGGGAAGTTTTCTTATGATCATTCGTTTGTTTCTTTCATGATTTCCGATCTTATTATATTTCAGAGAGTGCTCGATTTAGACGGTCTCGGGCGTTTGAAACCAACATGCGACATAGAAAGTTTTCATCATTATTTAATTCTTAATTATCAAGGAGAAGGCAGTAGCACCCCACTCCGTATAACAACATCATATGCGTGCGCATTTGACGCTAGCTTATTTTGTAAAATAAACGTACAATAGCTAGTCACGAGATGATGATGATGATGATATTCATTGCAAGACACTCTGATTCACGAAGACATTTCTGTTTAATCACTGCATCGTAGTGTTGAAATTTTTGCATCTTATGGACATCGCTTTTTTGTTCATACGAAGTATTCGTTAGTCCAATATGATAGTTTCTATTATTTCCCACCGCGAACTTAAATTTTTGTAACTCTCAAAATTTTCTGGAATTTCGTTCTAGCGTAGAAATTATATTTATATAATTTGTTCTTCGAAAGATATGGCCGTCTTTTTTTTTGTATCTTCTTTTAAAATATCTGCTTGTTTCATTGCGTCCTCCATATTATTCGATAAAATCCGGCTAAATCGTCTGCAAAATCTAGACATTCTATTTACGTTCCCTCCGCGTCTGATCTTTAATTATTCTATACGCTGACCGAGAGTAGAGTTTTGCTTTTCAAACGGCGCAGTTGATAACGCAAAACGAACCGCTCCACGTTTAGTATACATACGAGAAATTCGTATTTGCCCAGTTTGTCACGGCATCCTCTATAACAACAAGGAGCGGGCGTTTTGCGTGGAACGTTATTTTCGGCGCGAATCGATCACGATAGTTGCACTAAGAGTTCGGAAAAATGATGGAATGGGGCTTGTACGAAAAGCTTTTAATGTTATTCTAAGGGTTGTATTTTGAACGGTATCCAGTTTTGTAATAGTGCTCTGTGCTTATCATATACTACACTAGCATAATCTAATGTACTTCATATAAAAGAACTGTATAAAAGAGTAAATGTTTTTCCGCCAGCTTCCCATGAGATGTGATTAGGCATTTTCAACATATTTAATTTTTGTGTAAAACTTATTTTCAGCTGGTTTGTGCGTTTAGCTTCCTGTCTAAAATTAGTCCCAGTATCTTTAGAGTGTCTGTGCTTTCTATGTGAGTCGTGCCTATTTGTAAACAACGAGTGAGCGATTTATGTTTTTTGTGGAAAGAGATATGTTTTGGTTTTCGACGTAAAGTAAAGCCCGGAGTTGTAGCCCATTTTTTTATTATCGTTTATGGAATTTCGGAGCAATTGCTCTATGTATTTTATTTTACAGTGTGAATAGTAAATTATAAGGTCATCGGCATAGATGCAGTAATGAAATATGATGTTTAATACTTGTCATAGCTATTGCGAATAGGGTGGGACTAATTACGGAACCTTGTGGAGTGCCATTTTCTTGTATTTTCGTGTATGAAATGTGTTCGTTTAATTTTACACAGAATTTTCTGTTGTTTGTTTTAATGAAGGTGGACAAATTTCCAGTAAATCCTCATTGATCGATTGTTAACAGTATGTAATGTTTACGCAGCTTATTTCTTTAAGTCAAAGCTGAATAATGCTGTAATTTTAATTAGAATTAAATTTCCTTCTATTACGGATGTTAAGCTGCCAGTATTTTTTCTAATAATTTGCACAGGGTATTTGTGATCGAATAGCTAGCAGGGTGTAGAGCATTTTTATTCGGTTTTAGACTAGGGATCAGATGAGCTTGTCTCGAAATTTCCGGGAAGGAGTGATTTTCCCGGAGGCTATTATTGAAAAAGTGTACAATTGCATTTTTCTATTTAACATTTATTTAATCATGTTTATGCGGATGCCATCAGGCCCGGCGGCGGGTGGGCGCATTTATTTTAGGATATGATTAAATTATTCGTTAGTTATAGTAAAATTATAGTTTTGACGAGTGCTTGAGTTAAAATCGAGAACGTTGTTTGACTCTTCCGAGGGTTTGATTTTTTTGATGTCCTCGGATAGATAATTGTCGGACGATTAGAAAAAGTCGGCTAGGATATTTGCTATTTCCTGTTTATCATCTACGATTAGTCAATCCGTTTCGATAGCTGCGTTTTCTAGAATCATTCTCTAAATTGTTTATCTACTCGATGTACATTTTTTATGTAACTATAGATTTCGTCGTTTTAACGTTTAACATTTTTTGATCCAAATTATCGTGGAATATTTTATATTACATAATTCAAAACGGTTTTTTCCATTTTGAAACATTCATAAAATAAATGAAATGAATTATCGCAAAAATTATATTTTATAAACGCAGTTTACTAGTTTCGGTGGCTGCAGCATCATCAGGACTAACTTATGTACGATATAACAACAAATGAAAACTTCACATTTTTGGAAAACAAAAGAACCCGTCAAAATTCCGATGTTTAACCATCCGAAAAGAAGACGTTGAAAAGGCTTCATTTATTTCTAGAATTTATTTAGGGAATCGGTGAGTTTATGGAAACGTGTAATATTGAAGTAAGATCGAAGAAGTGTTCACATTATGTATATATTCGGAAGAATTGAAAATTTAATATTCAAATTCCTAGTAGTTTTTCCTACGTATATATGTCGCGGTGGTGTAGTTGCTAGAGCGTTCGACTGTCAACTCGACGGTCGGGGGTTCGAAACCAACACGCGACATAGAAAGTTTTCATTATTCTTTAATTCTTAATTATCGCAGTTAGTGGCACCCCATTCCCCGTATAACAACATATGCGCGCTCATGTGCGTTGCATATAAATAGTGCCTTGAATGCTAGCTCATTTTGTATACGTAAAAATAAACGTACAATTAGCTAGTCACGACGTTACGATGATATATATATATATATATATATATATATATAAATTATTTGAAACGAAATTATTTATTTATTATAATACTACCGAAATAATAACGAATGAAGATTTAAGGGTGGATTATTTAGGGATGATAATTTTTCGCTCTGTAACAATGTGCTGGTAAGCGCATACCGAATAAAAACATGGTCTTCGTTTAATTTGGTTGTCATGTGATTTAGTAGTAGTAGTGTTACCTGCATTGTAGGGAACAACTTTCCACCAGGTGTTTACACGGTGGTTGTAGGCTTTAACCTTGGCCTAATATCGTGCCGAATAATTTTCAATAGTCGAAAGGGTGAGATATTCGTCCTACTAGTCCAGCTTTTGGTTTTCCTGATTCTTTTTTATATTTCATTTTATTTCTTCGTTCCTCGACCATTTCGCCGCGATAATTTTTTATCCTTCTTTTTACGGACACCTTATAACCCTTCTATATGACAGCCGGAATTTCTTCCACAATTGTGTACATAAGGCGCGTGGCTGTGTATCAAAAAGCACGTGACCGTTTAACCGCGCCTAGGATAAATTCGGTTTTTTGAAGCGTATGCAGACACGGCGCGTCGGATGAACCAGTTCGTTTTTCCTTTCTTTAGTTTAAGCGATCTGATTTCCAGTTTTAAAATATCGTCTTTCTTCGTTATTTCTCTGATCATCATTCAAGTCGCCTATTATATACTACGCAGATAATACGATGTTATAGAGGGCGGAGATTCTCCGTGATGAATAAGGAATTTTATATGTTCTAGCTATGGGGTCGAACCGTGACCGTTATCGTGTTGACAGTCTCGAGCACATCAACTAATACGCGCCCCCAAATCCATTCCATTACTTTCGCGAGGAAATATAATGTTAGCTGCGATCACGAAGAAGAAAATAAACCAAATTGATACGACGGAGTAGGATCATTAAGAGATATTTAGGATCGTCAAACGGAAACACGAGGAAAATATCCAGATCGAAGCGAAAGATTAAATTCGAATGTAGAACCATCGTTATCGTTATTTAGATGTACCTGTAAATGTACAAAGTGGAGAACGTTGACTAACAATGACGCAAGATCTTCGAATTTCTATCGATATGAATATTAAATAATTTCAAATATTTATATATTTATTAAGATAATGTCGATAAAATATTTTATTTCGTTATTACAGCAACGACTCCCTAGGAAATCGTTACTTTTTAAACTACAATTTAGTTTAAATTAAAGCAAACGAAAAATTAATACGTAAGGATTCGAAATTATCGTTTAAAAATATCGGAGTCGAGTATATATACACATTCGTCAGATCGCCTGAGTTTGAATTTTTTTTAATAATAAAAAACGAGACGGAAAAACCCGAGAAAACTGTAAATTTCAAAATTTTGCCTAATAATGCTTTTGTCAAAGAATAATGTAAGTTACACGTTGATGATATTGATAAATCGATAAAATTAGGTGGAAACAATTCGAATATTGCGTAGGCAACTATGAACGATCGAATGATTTTAAGAAATACAATAATAATAATAATACGTTATATATATATATTTAAACCGATGGGAAATCTCGGAAAAACACGTAATGTATTCAATCGATTATACAGGGTAAAATAAATGGCAATCGCGTGGCCGGCCTAGAATCACGTGGTTAAAAAAATTTTAAAAAATGACTCAAATTAGCTACAGAAGAAATATTAAGAAAAGTTATGGATAAAAATTAAGTGCAAATGATTGCCGACGTCCTCCGAGGGCACGCCCCCAAAAAGAAGAAGAAGACGTATTCAACTAAAAAATTGCTCGTATAGAAATTACGAATTTCGAAATTTTGAGCCCCGACTCTCCCGAGTATATGCAATTTTCGAAATTTCAGTTTTATTTTCGTCCTATTTTTCAAATGCGCGTTGCAAATTTCAGTTCCATTACATTAATGAAGAATGTAGTGATTTTTATTAAAATAAACAACAAAAACTAAGTTAAAATCGCTAAAAGTTTTTCAGCTGTCATTATCGAAATATTTAAAATATAAAAAATATAAAATGAAAAAATGTTAATTAAAGATTTCGTAACAAATCAGCAAAATGAAGAACAGTATTAATTGATTTAAAAACTGAAATTGATATTTTATGTTTTTTATCATCTTTTTAAATATTCACAGCTTTGTGATTTTTCGTAAAGAAAAATCTTTTAGCGATTTTAAACTTGTTTTTTGTTGTTTAGTTAGCTTAGAAATTTTACTTTTTACTTAATGTACAAATCATTTTCACACATTATAACGTATTTATAAAGGCAATGAATCGACTAGAATTCTTTCTCAATTATAACGTTCGTTTATAAAAAGAACGCCCAAATACGAACGAGGGTAACATATTACCGCGTGCCAGCCGAGAGCTTTAGCAAATTTCTAGCCTAACCTCAATGCGAATACAACTTTACTTTCTCTATTAAAAGTTAAGATGAAATTCATCTTATACCGAGCAATAGAATCGTGAACTCATCACCGGCGATGGACGATGTCATACTCTCTGGCAATAGTAGTAATTCGGAATCGTTCTCGAGACATTTAGACAGAGATGGGAATGTATGTTTGAAAAAAAACTGTTCGCATTAAATAAAATTAGTCCGAATTAAGAGAAATCGGGGAAATGCTCGATACCGGAAATAGTAATTTAATATCGTATATTTTACTTTTACTTCTGGCTCCGGTCAAAACGGTAAATTCCGTTGTACGGATAGTTAAATACTAAATAAAATACACGAACAAAAGAATTTAGAATCACCGAACTTTCTGAGTGAATTCTCTATCGGATTATTTTATAAATACTGGTTTTACAGTTAATTTTTATAAATTTTATATTTAAATTAGTAATTTTCACATTTCACAATTAATTGCCTATATCATTATAAAATTATTTTGTACGCTAACAGTCGAAAACTTTATTATTTCTCATAGAAACGACTTTTTCGTTTTTTTTCTGTTTTTTTTTTTAATACATTCCGCAGTTTAAATAAAATACAGTTAACGATATTTCGGTTTTATACGAAACAACTAGGAGATGATACGCCCCTTTTGTTACGAATATAAAATTTCTCGCACCGTCTAATACGAAAGTGTAAATAAAAAAAAAGACGGACTAGGTTTTAAAAATAGATACGAATGATTTTATTATTTATTACTTACGGACGAAAATATTGGACATTAACGTGGCCGGTAAACAAAACAATATGACCAGCATATCGGCGATGGCCAGATTGACGATGAAGAAATTGGTAACGTTTCTCATTCGAGGCAGTCGATATACGACGCCGATAACTAGGAAATTGCCGACGAATCCGATTATAAATACGGCTATATAGGCGACGGATAGTATCAGCGTGGTGAAGAAACCGTGTCTGAACGTCATCGTCGGATCGATGTAGGACGTATCGTCGAATCGGGTCGCGTTGTAATTATTAACGTACGACGATATAGAATCGTAATACGAATCGTTATTAAACGTATTGACCACCGAATTCGATTGATCGATATTAGCGAATACATAGTTCAACATGGCATTACCGACCGTATCGATAAGACCCGGTTCGATGACGACCTGATGACTGACGTCTAGATCGTCGAAAATGCTCAAACGACGGTTATTCGTCGAACCGACGTTAAATATACGTTGAGACGTTACGCCGGCGGTACCGATGCCGTTACTATAGCCGATACCGTTCCCATCGCTAGTGCTAATACTGTTACTTCTACTTCCGCTATTAGTACTATCGCTACTAGTACCGGTACTAGTAGCGCTGTTAGCGTTCGTATTATGATGATCCGTCGCAATTGGAAACGTCGTCTCATCTAGAACCGAATTGACGCTACGTAAATATCTAGACTTACCGCCGTCCGGTAACGATAAAATTCGATCGATGTCCGCCAGTTCCGGTATGTACATAATTGGAACAAAAAAAAAATCCGATAAATTATATTCGTTTTTACAAAACACGATCGATTATTACACGCGACAAAATTTACGAATTATTATTAATATTATTATATTACGGAATTATTTAAAATTTCGATCGACGGAGTTATAGAACCTGTTGTTATCGTTTTTATTACGATCGTCGTTGTCTAAATGGTTATCGCTGCCGGAATTATCGTCTTCGTTGTCGTCAGTCTCAGATTGAATCGCGAGTGTCTCCTCTTGACAGACTGAACGTCCGAAGAAAATTTCCATCGTAACGGAATTAAACCGTCGCTATATATATGTATATATATATATATATATATATATATATATATATATATATATATATATGTATATATGTATATAGAATAGGCTTCGACTCGGAAACAGGCCACCGATATATTTGTGTGTCTGTGTAGAATTTTTCTAGGGGAAAAGTACATAAACACTGAAAATGAAGCGCAGGCGAAAGTTCTCACGACGTCCCGTGTTGTAGTATTACACGTGGAAAGTGTATTTACAACTATAGCGTAGGCAGGCAGGTCGTTTTACGAAATAGTACTATAAACCGTTTTATAGTATACTATAATATGCGCGCGCAGATTTTACTTTATCATTATTATGATAATAATAATAATAATAATAATAATAATAATAATACTACAACCCTTAAGGTCGCGCGAATGGGGCTGGTTTGTACACGTTGGTCTTGTAAAGGAAAAACAAACTGTCGACGGTCTTCGAGGATTATTACCCCCGTCGTTGACGTTCCCTTTTGTATAATCCCGTCTCGTGTCTGTTTTCCATCGCCGATTTACTTTTTAATTATTATCATTATTATTATTATTAATATCGTCAACCAACCCTTACCGACTTTGCTGACACATAAATGACAGTTCGACCTTGAAAATCAAACTTCTTTAGAAATGGAACACATTTTGACAACCGCTCGAATTTGTCGAGGATTCGGTTTTTTTTTTTCACGAATTCTATCCAGCCGAGGGGGGGAGTTAGGGCGCTACAAGAAAAGACAGGTGTTCGTTCGGCGAGATATTGACGAGCGTAGTAACCTTTAACGAATTTATTAACGCCGGGCGTCCGTGGTTTCTCTCAATTTTCTATTTCCAAGCCAACCGGGTTATCCTTTCACTTTCGTTTCCATGTCCGTTTCTCAATTTCCGGTTTGGTTCGTTTTAAATTTTAATACGAAACGCGTATAAAAGATAAAAAAAAAAAAAATGAAAAAAACTTATTATACAATTTAGCTTTTACATTTTTTAGCCATCCATTTTGAAAATTGGCCATCCGCAATTAGAATCGCTTTCTATCAACGCCCGACCGTCGGAATAATTATTTCGAGGAACGGTTGTAAACCGCGCAATTTTAAGTTCCTCGATCGCTTCCAAACAGATTTTACACGTAATACTTTTACATTATACTATACGGTAATCCAGAGGAGGACGATACAGCAGTAGTATAGTATATTTCAATACAAAATTTTATAAATCATTGAGAATTTATATGTACATACACACATATAGTATCCTTAAAGCTACCTTAGCACTTAAATACAACCAAATGACTTTACAAAACTAAAGAAATGATAAAGAAAATAACGAAGAAAATAACGATGGGAAAAATTAAACAAAAAAACCTTATTAGCACTTATTAAATTCAGTTTTATATAAATAAATAAAAATAAAAAAATCCTAATATCGGATCGTATACATTAGAGAAATCGGTGTAACGCATGCTGAGATCAAGCATACTATAATTCCCGACTATCCGAATTAAGTTATTGTCATAATATATCATAAAATTTCTTTGATAATTTATAAATATGATCATAAATATGAGGACGATACATATATATATATATATATATATATATATATATATATATATATATATTTCGATCATCTCGTTAGATACGCCCGAAATATTACTGCTTTCGTTTTTTCGACAGTTTGTATTAACGAAGAATACAATTGAGATTGTAAAAGAAAAAAAAATTGAAAACGTGAATTAATTCGGGTATTTTAGCTACTATACACAACGATGATTACAAAGAAATGACAATTATCGATATGTCAAAAAGTATGCCTTCAATTAAGTGAAGTGCTTGGAAATCAAAAGATAAACACCAGTTTACGAAAAAGAATAGCCAGGTTGCTATTTTATCGAAATACGCCTGTGAAAAGTGGACTACGAGCGCGAAATGTGAAAAAAATTATCCGGTTTTTGAGATGCGGGGCTGCCGAAGATTGTTACGAATATTAATGTTGCGGAAAAACATAGTATTAAAAACAATAAAACGAAATATATAGCGTATAAAATCCGAGAATGTCGAATTTTTATGCTCGCAATACAAGGAAGAAAACCAACAAGAGGGAGATTTGTATCCACCGAAAAATTCACTTTTGTAAAAACCTCGAAGAACCGCACTACGGACGCTAGAAACCGACAGATACGAATGGAAAACGAATGGAAATGGATGTACGCAGTCTCCTATTAAGAAAAGCAATCACGATGATCAGTTCAAGGTTCTTTCCTAATCTATTCAGTACGTCGGTATCCATGAATCCACGATCTTTTCACTTTGCTTTTACAATTAATATCCAAACTAGGAAATTTTCACATTTAGACCGGCATTTCGAAATTATTTTCTATTAGGCGTAATATCTATGATTTGTTATCGCGATTCGATCTATCATGACGCTATACCTACAACAGATTCTTAAGCGCTGTTCGCAAATCATTACGATTCTGTATAACTTCCTGAAGCATGGTGTGTGCCCAAGTTCGTGGTCATAACAGTGGACGAAAATTAACAGGTCAACTGCGAATAATACACTTCGAACCATTGGATTTGTCACTTGCATCATCGTGTATATAGCTATGATGAAAAGCGCTGTATTTAAGTCTGAATCTTACGGTACACAATTTTCTAACTCAATAGGCTTCAAGTTAACATCACCAAGAGTACTGGGACTGATGCAAGCTCTACCATTAATGTTCCATTGAAGTAACTGTTCGAGGATCCTGCAATGTAAAACCGTGTCATAAGCCTTGGTGAAGTAAAAAAATATGGCAAGTTTGGTGCTTGGAGAAGGATTCTAAAATTTTCCTCTGCATGCGATAAAGAAGATCAGTTATAGATTTTTTACAGCCTTATCGAGTTCGTATTTGACGATAAGTGTGGATATGACGAAGGTGAAAATCGCATAGCAAATTCCACTTGCGAAGCTTATTCGTGGGGTAAACATATCTCAAGAGATGAATTATCTTTTAGTCGCAGTAAGTTACTCTTCTTAAATGTCGATTTATTAAACGATCGTCGAAATAACCGAGTGTAATGTTTATCGCTTAAACGATTTCCATTAAACTGAAAATCGATAGAATAATCGAAGTTTCCTGGCAAGCCGGTACAAAAATAGTTTTTCCTGTTGCCTTATCCGGCATTTATTTACTTCCCTGCTAGAATCGTTAATCCTATCAATAACGATATTCATAATTATTTCTTAATTCGGATGAAAATTTCACCTTTTATTAAACACATTTTCAACTATAAACAAATCGATACTTTTCTACTTATTTTCATGCACTCGCCGAATTTTTTCAGTGAAAACAAAATTTGTCACTGGCGATGTTTCGAAAATACTTGCAATCTCTATTTTCGAACCAAAAATAATACGCAACCCACAAAAATGCAGTTTGATGATATAGTTAATTGAATCGTTTTGAGCAACCTTCGGATAAGCAAAAGAAATAATGAGAGAAGTATTTCACAACGTTTAGAAAAAAAAAATCATTAGAATCGGATATCGATGTACAAGAGCAGACTCGATCAATTTGATCAAATTCAATAGTAAAATTTCCGCGCTAATTTACGTTGCACTGAATATGTTCAAAATGCTATTGACGACAAAATTGTAATCAATGAGCAAAAATGCAATCACATCATCTTTACCCAACGACGTATTGCGCGCGATAAATATGAAGTTACGATAAATTCTAAGTCACTAATCCAAAGCGAGTCTACTATATATCTCGGTGTTTATTTGGATTAAACGTTAACCTGGCTGAAACATATAAAAGCTAAGAACATTGAGCTAGCACTCAAAATGCAACAATTTTATTGGCTGATAGGCCCTCGCTCGCAACTGAATATCAATAATAAATTAATATTGTATAAAGCAATATTGAAGTCTATAATATGTAGCAGAACTGTGGGAATGTGCTTCGGCAACTAACGTAGAACGAATTCAGCGCAGGAGGCAGAATAAAATACTACGGTTGATAGTTGGTGCTCCATGGTACGTCTCCAACAGGACATTACACACCGCTACATGTGCGATATGTCGCTGAAGATATTAAATCGGCTCTACGTAGACACTTATCAAGACTTCGACATCATCCAAATCCATTGACAGCTAACCTACTTAATGAAGAAATACCTAAAAGATTAAAACGGTAAAGAATCATAGATCTGATTTGAGTACACTCTAATATTACTCGAAGGCGGTTGTATTTGCTAATCTCCTGATATATACCTACATAAAATCCAGTATTTCGTTCAGTTCTCGATTACAGGAAAAAAAAATTACGAGAACACGCAAGAGTCGGCAATTTGAATTTATTTTAGATTTAGTTGAATTGAAAGCAGGATATAAAGCAGTAAGCATTTCTAACTCTCTTATGACATGTCCCCCTAATCAAGCAATATCTCGCAGATCACATTTAACTTCTCTAACGTGTGATTGTGCTGCTGTTATAATACGGTTAAACTGATGATAGATAAATTTTTTTCAAATTTTAGTTTTGAATTGCGTTAATCGTCGTCTGGAACTTGCAGTATAAGAAGCAGTAAAGAATGTTGATGGCGCAAACAAATTCCGGAAGTTCATGGACGAATTATATAACGCGTATCACTGAAAAATTGTCGATAATTTAAAAGTTTGTGTCCGCTTATTGAAAACTGAACTCTTTCAAATAGGACCGGTTTTAGGCATAAAGTCGGTAGCTTCGATTTGCAGCCACTTAGCACAGCTACGAAGTGTTATTTCAACATTTCATAGAAGCGGAATGTAATGTAAACATAGAAGTTTTTAAGGAAAAAAAAATCAACGGTACTGCATTTATTTCGGATTTGGCGGTAATTTTTGATGTTTCACAAGAGTTCAGTATGTTGAGCCTAGGTCGTCAAGATCATAGCGTAACTCTAACCGCAGCGTAGCAAAAAATCGAAAATTTAGTTTAAACATTTACACCAAGAAAAACTGTTACATGTATTAAAATTAGAGATATCGCTATCAAAACAAAACCTATTGTCTTTAAATAGAAAAACATTACAACCTATATCCTGGAACGTTTTATTCTAATTTAGCAGCATCTCTGGCAAACCGTTTATTGAATACAGACGATGAAGAAATTGTTTCAGCTTATAATGTGCTTATTCCTGAAGATTGATCGGAAGAAGTTAAAAAAATGTTTTACTTTGCGAAAGCGATACATTCAAAGCAACCTTCATTTCAATGAACGTAATGCCATTCGAGTCTATATTTCATAGGCACATAGGCGGGCCTATTCTTGCAGTGTAGTCGGGCTCCTCCACTCTTTCCCGCATGCTATATTCTGTATGTTCAGTTTACATACACACGTATATACGAAATAATATTTTTTGGCGTTCGTATTTTCTTTTGCGCATGCGCGTACGGCTATACGTTATTTCGTTCAAATCTTCCCTGCGGAGAGGTTGTATGTGTGACGTAGATTTTGAGGAGGAAAACATTTTTATTAGTCATTGCCACGTCATGTTAACCATAGCGGACAAGTGCGTTCCGTTTCGTTGTGAAATTTGTACAAATATCGCGAGTTTTCTTTTTGGGAAAACGTCTCTAGTCCTTAAGGTCCATACTTCGGCGTTCTTTTAGTTCAGTGGAAGATCATCGTAGTTGGCTAAAATCAGATACAAATTTAATATAAACCTCAGTTTTTTAACAGCGGGTAATGACAGTGCTGACTGCTATCAACTACATCTCAGCAACATCGTGGTTTTCATATGTAAAAAAAAAAAAGTTTTGACCGTAACTCTATTTTTTCTTTGTAGTATGTATCTCTAACTATATGAATGTTTAAAATTTTAAAATTTCACGTAATTAATAAAGTTATTTATAACACTTACAATAGTAAAAATTTGTTCACATTAGCATGATATGAAAAGAAGAACAGATGTCAATCGAATGAATAATTCAATCTAGCGTTCGATCATTAGAACCTCATACCTTCATCCCCCATTAACTATTCCTTGTGGACTTCAGATCGCAGTAACGTTTAGTATTGAGGCATTTGCTCTTTCAGCTGTCCGTAGGACACGCAGAATGCGCTACGTTTCCAGCGCGTCTGTATGTTTCCTGTTGACGCTGCTTAGTGAATCAAATCTCCGAGTCTTATTATATGTATATTATATATATATATATATATATATATATATATATATATATATATATATATATATATATATATATACTATCTATAATATCTATTCTAATATATAAAAGTGTAGTGTCTGCCTGCGATTTGCGAATATTTTCAATATAATCACTGCATTGGGCTATTTTTATCACACATAAACAGTAAATCTATTTTTTTAAATTGTTGTCTGTCTATCTATCTGTATACTCAGCTTTAACTGAAAAACTCTAATTCGCACAACGTATAGCCTATATTATGGGATTTGTCCAAAGCTTTGTTTCACATTGATATCACAAATAGGACAGAAATTACAGTAATTTAAAGTTTTAAAAATTAGGAAACAGCGATATCTCTGTCAAATCGTTTAAAATTTAACACGTTTTCCCGTTCGAATATACCTCCACTATAAACACCCGCCTTTCAAACCACGTTTTGTTTCGTTAGGGGCGTAGCCGAAATAACGGACGGATATAATATATTGTTAAAAGGAAGAGACAGCGATATTGTATTAAAATGGTGAAGCCGTAGTAACTTCTAGTATATATATATATATTTAATGTCTTCGTTGAAAAAATTTATAATAACAATGATAAACAATAAAATGCGTCAAAATGGCTGTTTTCCTTGTTAAAATTACTTAGACGCGAAATGCGCACAGCGGGTAGATATATAAATATAGGAAAATGAAACGAACGTAACATGATGACAAGGAAGAGCTGAACTTTTATTTTCGTGTTGTCTTATACGAGCTAAACAAAGAAAGAAACAAAAATCTTCATCATCATCATCATCATCATCATCTAGTGCAACAGTCCGTGAACGGGTTCGATCCTATGCTTGTCTTTTTCCATTCATATCGGTTATTGGCCATTCTTTTAATTTCCGAGTAACTGTAGTAGTCGGAAATATGTCCAGCTTAATCGCGTCTACCTTTTCTTCGTTTTCCTCGGATATATCCTTCAATTGCATCTGGCATTAATCCTCCATGTTACAACACACGCCCCATCAAACTCGGTTTCGTGTTTTTTTTCTGGTTCAATATTTGTCGCCTTTCATTCTCAAAACTTCTTGGTTTGTTGTTTTCTCCGTCCAGCTTACTACCTCCAGTACCGCATTTCAAATGTTTCTATCCTGTCCTCTTCTCGTTTTGTACACGTCTACTGGCCACACGCATGTTTTTATAATGCGTTTCCGCAGCCCTACGGGCATCGTTCTGTTGGTTATTATTTTTTACCTTTTTCAGAATTTCCTGTGTACGTACATCTTCATTAATGATGCGTCCCAGGTACTTCAATGACAAAACCTGCTCCAGTTGTGCTCCATCGATTACAATATTCATTTGTTGCGGTTTCATTTCTATTATCATTATTTTGATTTTTTTAGTATTCATCTGCATTCCGTACTTTCTTACTGATTCATTTATTTTACGTATCATTTTTGCAGCTTACGTGGGCTATCCGCTAGTAAGGTGAAACCGCATATTTGATAGTTCTTAGGTTTCACCCTCCTACTTTTATACCATATCTTGTTTCGGGAAACTAGTGGAATATGCTCTACTACAATGAACTATCGCGTTGAAATCGTCTATTACAATCAAATTATCATCTGCACTCCTAATATGATGTTTTCCATTACGTCATGTGTTTGTTCTAGCAGTTGTAGGCATATAACATTGAGTAGCAGATATCTTTTGCAATTAAATATTGCTGTTATAAACCTACGGTTAATGATTTTTATATCTATTAATGTTTCATGGAATGGTTTTACATATGGTCAGCAATGTTTTTTGATCTTAGCGCGTGTACCAGTAAGCGGAATGTATCTTCGTTTTTTGAGGCAACTATAGTGTCCTCATTATTTAGAACCTTAAAGGTTACGTTTTCCCCAAATGTTGTATTTAGAAGAAGAAGAAGAAGCACTGTATTTCTTATTATTAAGTTACATGCACATAAGCATATTAAATTTTAAAAATGAACAATTTACCGTACCGAATATAAAACAAAAATTCTTTCCAGGCAAAGAAAAAGTAGAAAAACTTATATGATAGGCTTGCAAATATCAAAAAATGTATAGATTACAGGAAAAATTTATATAAAAAACCTGTTCCAATATATCAGAATAAAATTATAACTTACTCTATCACAATATAATATCTTAAAAATATGTTTGTCTATTTGCTGATACTAGAACTAGAATTTAATAGCCGGCTTACTATAAACAGATATGTTTTATACGTCTGTGCTTGTACCTCTTATATTTGTGTCGCAGAGACTGGTAGTCAGTCTCCTATCGAATGTATTAGTACATTATCAGATGAACTGCAGTTGGCGAAAAATTTATTCGCTGTATTTTTAATGATTTCCTGTATGTAAGGAAACGTTAAAATATCATGCATAGATTTAATTTTAGTAAATCTTGGTTTATTCAAGATCAATGATTTTGTAGTCTTTGCATCTGATTTATACTGCTATTGCTAGTCCAGACCGGGCTCGCATATAATAATTTTGGTAGAATAACTTTTTTGTAAATGAGGAATTTGTTTTGCGCCGATAATGCAGACTTTTTGTTAAATATTGGAAATAGACAACCCAATTTGCGCATCGTTCTATTTACACAATCATTAATATGCCTCGTAAATGTAAGTCGTCTATCCATAGTTATGCCTAAATATCTTACATTTTCCTTCCAATCGAGAGGTAATTGTTTTTGACTCGAACGAAGTGATTAAGTAGAGGCCTTCCTCTAGTAAAAATGATTGATTCAGTTTTTTCATCATTGACTTTAATTTTCCATTTGTAGAAAAATTTTTATATTTTATCAATTGCACTTGTTAGTCCGTTACCGATTGCGTCAATTCTATAAGAGGATATCATTAAAGAAGTATCATCAGCATAAAGGTTTATTTCTACTCCCGGAATGGTTGGCAAGTCATTCAAATAGAGTATAAAAAGGAAAGGACCTAGGATGCTCCCTTGAGGAACTCCAGCTTTAATAAATCTCATGTTAGATTTATGGTTTTTCACGTAAAACTTCCTGTTCATTAAATAAGATTTAATAGTGAATACTAGATAAGGAGGAAATTCATATTTGATTAATTTATAGATAATTCCATCATGCCAGGTTGTGTCAAACGCTTTTTCAATGTCCATCAAGACTACTCCTGTATGTTTATTCTGATTAAAATTATCGGTAATTTTATCGCAAATTTTAGCTAACTGAATTGTGGTACTGAGTTTTGGCCGAAACCCAAATTGTGAGTCACATATGATAGATCGACTCACGCTGAAATCTCTTAATCTAACCAAGAGTACTTTCTCAAATATTTTACTTAAATTACTAAGTAAGCTCACTGGCCTTACATTTTGTACCAGAGAGGCATCCTTGCCCGGTTTTGGTATGGTTATCGTTACCGACAATCTCCAAGACAGAGGATAATAACACAGACGTAAACATGAGTTGAACATATTGACTAAGGCAACTATTGCTTTGAATGGTAGATTTTTAATCATTTTTATATTGATTTGGTCATGACCAACTGAGCTGTTTTGTCTAAGAGTAGAGATAATTATTTTGATCTCTTTAGGTGTTGTAAAATTCCTAGGTAAAACTGTTGCAGAAGTATGAAGTGAATAATTGTTTATTGTCTGCTTAATTTTCCTTTCATGATATCTAGTTGACATGTGATCATTTTGGCCATAAATATTGCTAAAGTGTCCAACTAAGATTTCTACTTTATCTTCAATTGTATTTATGTCAGTATAGAATATATTGAAGTCCTTTATGCCACTCACGGTGATTTTAGGAGGCAGTTTAACTTTTCCAGGTTGTACTTTTTTTGTGGACTCTTGCCGTTGCTGCACTTGCGACAACGTATGGTTTCTCTGAGGCGAAAGTTGGCCAGACTGTTTAATTTCTAGCTGGGGTAATCTGCCGACCAAGGAGTCTATTTTTAACATGAGCTTATTACATGACATATACTCACAGGCGGTATATAACTGTCCATCTAAATTATTTACGTATACTAATTCACATCATAACTCATCTTTAACGTTGCGTATATATGCATATTTCACTGGATTGGGTATTAAAAATATGAACGTCCTCGATTCGGTCGCTGTGCGAATGCAGCCCCACATATGGTTGACAAAATATTGTATGGATTATATTTATATCTACAAACCAATTAATAGTAACGAGTGTGCAGCACCTACCCATTACATCGCGCTCGACATGACCGATTGTGTGTACTACACAATCATGCTCGGACGGTAATGAAACTAACACTTTTATTCGTGAAAAGCCGACAATGAAACTAAAGAAAACCGCCAACTCGTATTCAATAAAAAAAAAAACGATTATCTGAGAATAATGGATTGAAGTGTACCAATAAAAAGGTCAATCTGAAACGAAGTAATTATGAAAACCTACAACCAGAGGAATTGAAGCAATTATGACACGATCAAAACGTGATCTCATCTAAGTATACTGTTAATAATGATGATAATAAAATGTGTTTATTTATCGATTTATTTACTTGCATAAAATAAATTTGAGTGGCCGAATTAAAATGTCAACCTGTCGCTTGTGACGTACGATGACATATCAATTTCAAATATTCAATACCCAGTAGGCGGATTTTCTCAACAATTTTAATGGATTTTGCGAGAATGAAGCGAAAAATAAATCAGCTGTCACAATCGGTCTTCACTAGATTTTTTTTCCTGTTGTTTTTCTACTCTTTAACCGCCTAAAAAAAGAGGTAACATCCATTCTCAGAAGAAGATTGCGTCAAATTTCTGAATCAAATAGATATCATTAAACAATTGTTACGTTTTGAAAAATTTACTATTTTCGTTTTACTGCTACGATATTATCGTAACGTTTACCCCTTCTTTCTTCTTGGACACGCGTCTTGTGACCTAATCGGATTACCAATTAGATTAGTAGACGGATGTAGGTTTCATTAAATTAAATAATCCTGAAAAATCGTGACGACTCGTCGGTTACAATTTTACTAACTGTTAGTGAATTTGAGAAGAATCGGCTGTTGGTTTACGTTTTTAAACATAAAGCAAAAATTTAAAGTCACGATGACAAGATGAGATACGAAGGGGGGGTCGCTGTTTTTATTTTATTGTAATCTAGACCGGCAGCTTTTAACGCGGATCACTTTCCTTTACTTTTCGTGATATTCGAAACCTTTGTAAGAAATGATGGTTTTCAAAGTTCTCAACCGTTTCGAGAAGGTTAAGATACGATTATAACAGCTGTTTTTTTTTTCGGTATTCATATACGAGATGGCGATTGTCATGAACAGATATAGTAGATCAATACTCTTTATTACGGCGGACCTAGTGAGATAATATAAACGGATGAAACTTTGTTCTTTTAAACTGCTCTATCATTGACCAGGGAATTGATCAGTTATTAAACCAAGATAATTAAAATGTTTGATACGAAATTTTAAATTTCGATCTATGAAAGAATAATTGTTTTTTTTTACTTTTAATAATTGCTAATTAGCCATTAGTATCCAACAAGAGACTCACCCCATGGTGAGTCCTCCTACTTGTTACTGGGCTCCATGATCCTTGTCCTTTTCAGCCCCCTAAGGTCCAGTTGAGTATGTAGAAGCTGATTCGCCAGCTCGTTAGGATGATGCTGCAGTCTTTGTAGGTGTCCCTTAGAAATTTTGTGTATTTCTTCTTGCACTGGACATATATTGTATGGTTTGTCATATACCATGGAGCTCGATATTTTTGGCGTAAAACTTTATTTTTTGTAATCTATGTATTTTATTTGTGTTCGAGTTTTTTGCATAACCAAATAATTGCGCACTATACATCTCCATGCGGGTTTCAGCATGGTTTTGAATAAAAGTACCCGATTACTCAGGATAGCTTCTGTGGTCATAAGAACCATTGCATTTTTCTAAATTTTAGTTCTATCTTTTTTTTTATCTATGTGCGTTCTTAGTCGGCTGTTTAGATAAACTCCCGAGTAATTGATTTCATCATACTTTCCTATAACTTGACTGTCTAGAGATACTCTAGGGTTATGTTGTGGGCGATTTCTGAATGTAATGTGAACCGATTTTGTCGGATTTATTTCTGTCAACGATTGCTTGGTCCAGTCACTGACTTTATTTACGTATCTTTGCGTTTTACGAGATGCATGTTTTTTTTTTTAATTGTAAAATGAAATATGTTTGAAAATATTAAGTAACATAATATTACTTTTTAGGCTACTCTAAATAATTTTTAACACGCGTTATATAAATATTTTAAAATTCTGCTCTAAGTGTCCGTTATTGGTATACGCAAATGAACAATTTTGTTAATATTACGAGTTTATTTAAGCGCCTCCTACTATGGAAAATGGCCAATTAGTCTATAAAGTTCGTGTACCGTATAGAGAATATCGTGACTGAAAATGTTTAATTTTTTTTTTTTATTATTATTATTGGCAAGTTTTATAATTGATACGCACGAGTAGCATTCCATCTAGTGATGGATGCTTTAACTGTATATATTAGTAAGTCTAGTTAACATTAAGTCCAGAGGTTTCGTTATATCTAGTCGACGGTATTTAAGCGAATTATCCATTAGGCAGATCGCAATTAGTGTGTTTGTTGACCTATCTTTTGGCAACAATTACGATTTTCTCTTTCACGAACCATGGAGCATTTTAGCAATATATTTCGATGGATTTACATTCTCATAATTAACAGTCATATTAACCAAACTGGCTTCGAGGCACGGTTGTGTTTAATAAGAGCTCGTTTTTCATTGATAATTCCGATCTTTTTCCTAACAGCAGTAACATTTGTTTCCATTTAATATCGTGTTCGTTGCGCCTTTTAATTCTATGTTTACTCCACGTTAGTCGTTGATCCGAGAATTCAACACGAGGTACTTTACTTCTTCTTTTTAATGGATTTATGGTTATCGTCCTCGTTGATTATTCTTCCGTGGTTAAATATTCCTCGAGCTGATTTGTTCCCTTATTAATATTAATTTTCTAAAGTATTTAAAATACAATTGTTATTAATGATTTCCACTTCACGCGTGAACCTTTGAATAAAGTAGGCGCGAAACCAATTCGTCAAAATAATCGGAAATCTTTATCGAGGCGCGAGTGGAACACGTGTTGAATTTCACGAACTGTCGAGTCTAATATTTATTCGAGAATTTATTGAAATTCTTTTGCGCGACCTTGACATTAACGTCTTCAAAAATGTATGTCACCGACGAAATTATAAATGTCAAACTGAATAATCTGTTTTTCGTTTCGGTAATACTTTTCGACGCTTACGCAAAATTTAAACTACGTGTCCGACGGCTCCAGGCCGGCAAACCGCAATTTATTTCCATTATTACTAGGCAAGCTGTTGAAATCGGTAAATTTATTTCGGAGAGCATGCAGAGCGATGTTGAAATAATGTACGTATATGAATATGTTTACGTATACACACGGTGTGCAGGTATTATCGCGTATTAAACGAAGACAGAAACATCTAAGGTTCTGGACGAGTTAGATAAAAATTTGACCCAGTTTCCTGCCGTAGCTTGTTCTGCGATGGTTGTATATTATTTGACGTATAGCTGGAAGTATCTGTTTGTGACTTGGATGATTTTTTTTTTAAGATGCGAATAGTTTATTTCTCGCATGTCATCGTCGACATAACTCTCGTACGCCTTCCATAGATGATGAAGTTGTTACGATTCCCGTCGAAAACAGACGAAGGTACACACACACATATATACATGAGTGTACGTGTCGTGTTTATTTTATACATATATATTTTAAACGATTCGGAGATTAACTGCCGTGTTTTAAAATAACGCTCAATTTTCACGATCAAGTAAATATAGAAGATTATTCGTCCAGCTTTACCGAAGTATTTCTTTCATGTTTCTCTAAAATTTTCAATCCGGATTTTTTATTTCAATTTTTTGCTCTTATCGGAGTTTAAATTTATATCGCTCATTACGTCGTTAAATACACACTTCATATAGATGGGGAGCACTATTGCTTTTCTGCTCGGGTGAAAATGAAGTTATTATTAATCGAATTTTGAGAAATAAATGTTTTTATTTATACTTTATTTTTTTTAAATAACCTACGTGCTTTTTGATTATAATCTGTTCAATATTTGAACATTCGGCAGTTATATTAATTATATATATTCCAGGCTTAATTCCGGTACTTTTCTATAATGCGTAGTATTATTATTTCCTCAATGCGTATTGGTCCTTTTCAGCCGTCTTAATTCGTTCTGCAGTAATAAAAGCTGCTTCGCTTTTGAACTTCACGATTTTTTTCCAGTTCTTTTATCACCAATGATATTTCCGGTACACATAGATGTATATCGTCGTTTGTTTCTTATTGTCTGTTATAATTCTGTGAACTTATAGCTGACAATCGTAACTCTATGTCGGTTTGTAAACTTAAGGTGTACTCTGCCTTCCGAAAAGCCAATTCATGTGCAGAATTTTCAACTTTAGTTGTTCTATTTTCTTTATTAATAAGAACAGACCAATTTAATTTCGTATCCAGATGCGTGTACACCTAGATATTTTGCATTATTTTTACTAGTCTTCGAATTAATTATAATTGAATAATACTCGCCGTTTTTTTTTTTTTTTTTTTGGTTCACTTCCAAATACTTTCGATATTGGATTGCACATTCTTAGTCGGTTCTTCTACACTAATTTCCAGTAGCCATCTAACTTACTCGTTAACCGGAATATTATAATAAATACTGCACTACCGCTTGTATAGATTGTAATTCAGAGTATTCATCATTATATTATTATGTTTTATTCTAAAAAATGTGTCAGTTAGATACGAATCGATTAGTCTACAAATTTTCTCAGGTAATATCTTTCTAATTTTGAGTACCAGTCCCCTATGTACCTTGTCAGAGAACTGCATCGAGGAATACGGTTGAAGAGATGTTTACTTCAAGGCGCCGATGTTCGGATATATAATTATCTACTAACGATTTCAATCGCTTAAGTAATAATTTTTCAAAAAATTAAGAAATAACTGTTAACAGACTGGCTGGTCCGTATGATTTAATATCTGTCTGTACTTTCCCAATTATAGGTATGATTATTATTTCAGCTAATGGGGAAATTAAATGTTTGCGTCAATGCCATTATACTTCTCCTTTTAAAAATTCTTTTAATATTCTAGCTGAAATTAAGTCAAAGCCAGGTGATTTCTTTGCAATCATATTCTTTTTTTTATTTCATAATTCCATTCAGATCAATATCTGTTGTATCAAGCAAAAATACTTGTTTTAAGTAATTTGCGAATGGCTTCGTCTTTATCACTTATCCATTTGTTTCTATCATTTTCTATCAATTCGGATAGGAAAATGCTGTTGTTGCGGTCTATTAATATATTTCATAGCTTTCCATAATGAATAATTCGTCTCTTCTGTAGGGAAGAGACTCTCTATGTATTTTTAAAATGTATTCCGCTTAAATTTAATCACTATTCTTTCGATATCCTGACTTATTTTGTTCAACTTTGATTTGTCTGTTTTTTCCTGTGTTCTGTGAAAAATTGTTCTTAATTTCCTTCTTTCCTTAGTTTTTTTTAAAAATGGCAAATTTTTTTTTTATGATTATAGAGCTTTTCATAACATTCGAATTCCATACGGATTGCTGAATTGCATCATTTAGCTGCATTTGCGGTTATATCAATCTCACATTTAGTTTTTAGCGATAATAGCTTCCGAACGCATCCCAATCAGATTTACTATTGATAAGCGAACCATATTGTTGTTTTAAAATGACCGACTTATTCACTGACATGATCACTGCTGTCATCAACGTCTATATTCGCTTAACAATAAAGAAGTCTGATAAATCGAGTAACTTGTTCATTGGTTTTTCCTGTTGACTAACATTTGCATCCACGCCTATTTACTGCCTGTATGTTTTCCTCTACCTGTGATAATTTTCGAGCTCCAGTACGTATGTTTTGAATTAAAATCTCCTCCCTTAATAAATCGGGGGCCAAGTATATTAAAATATTTAAGTCCATTCATCGATATTTATCAATTTAGTAGGAGGACAGTAAGCTGCGGATTAAGCTTTCATTTTTAGTAAATATTTTAATAATTAACATTTGTACACCTCTGCGACCACCACCATCAGGATGCATGGTGTTATACAGACAGTAACCGTTAAATTTAATAAAAGTATGAAATATTTGCTTCGGATAGTAGTAATATGTGAATTTTTTGTTTTTGTAAGAATAATTCAACTTCCTCACACCTCTTCTTGAGGCCATTTTTTAACAAACTCACTTATTGTTATTATTATTCAACTTCCTTTCTACCGTGTTTAATTTTTCAAAAATTAAATCTTTTCTCTTTTCGTGTTTTTCTAAAATCGTTTCTAGTTTTTTTTTTTTATAAGATTTTTCCTAATTCTCTGTATCGACCACATTAACTGACTTGTAATTGTTTTTAGTATTTTGATTGTCACCACTTGCATGACTTTTAACCACGTCACTAAATTTTTTATCTGTACCTTATTTTTTTGTGATATTGTTTTTTGTTCATTATCAAAATTTCGTAGTTTATTTCTTTTTTTTGGAGATCAACCGCTACTTTACATCCTCTATAACTAGCAGGGTGTTATTTTTCACACAATGCACACTTATATTCTTCTTTAGGTTTTTTAGTGCATTCTGTTGATAGATGAGTACTTGTACACTTAACACATCTAGGTTTGTGACGACGTCTATTTTTGACAAAACATATTTTTGTATTATTTCTAATCTTTTCGGCATCATTCTTAGCATTAATCATAGACCTGGGCGTTGGTACTTTTTTGTTTTTGTTCGTGCTTCGGTATATCTAATTGTTTTTCGTATATTGCTAATTTTTATCACATTAAACCCATGATTCAAGTCGTCTGTTATGGTGTTTTCTTCCATATTAGATGACAATCCTTTAATGCTATCCAATAAACAAGTATGGTATTCAGTATTATTTTCACACAGATATTTTTTAATTTTGTATAGCTCGACGTTTACTCCAGCCATGCGCTGGCATTGATCTGAAAAATGAGTTGTGGATGCATAGGATCATTTTTTAAATTGTTGGTAAGTTAAAACATCGTGCGATAGCTCATTGAGGTAAGTCTAACTTGTTCTTCCTTGTTTTTACTCAGTTGCGACTCATGTATAATGCAACCAGACGGTTTTTAATATCACTTATCGGCACCGTATGGCAGAGCTTACCAGCTAATAATGAGATTGTCTATGTGTCTCCGAGACTACGGAGCGATTTATACTCTGTGTATTCATTTTACCTTGTCACGGTCCGCTGGCTTAACTCGAGAACAATTGTTTTAAAAGATAGTTTTAAGTTCGATTTTCACTACATATATATATATATATAAAAATAGTTTAATAGCATAAAAATTGTTTAAATTTAATCTAAAATATTATCTTATTTTCATTCAGTAATTATAAAAGTTACATCTCGGATAACCAGTCACACCGTTTTACTTGTAATTGTATTACCCTACGGATATTACAATCTATACATGATAAAGCGGTGTCATCGGTAAAGAAATATCGCGAAAAGGTCGACTATCTTTTCGAATTCCGGCTACACAGATTTCGGTAGTGTACTCGTTAATGAAGGCGGAAAATAAATGATTTAGACGATTTTTTATTAAAATCACGTCGACACCTGCAGCGATTGTTAAGAAGTACGTACTCAAATCGTGACGAGGATTAAGTGAAAAAAAATTGCGCAAGAAATTTAAAAGAAAACATATTTATCTAACGTTACGGATGACTTCAAAGCTCTATAGTAATAGAAAAGATTACGACTGACACGGCTGAGAAATTATCTTCGAACATTTACTTTCGTGTCTGATATAGACAAGAAAAAACTACGATAACATACAGCGGATCGTGTATCGTTAATTCGTAACGAAAAAATGTTTAATAGAATCGACCGGTATTTTCGATAGCATGCTCGGAATCGTGGAGCACGTCGAACTAAACGATATGTTAAAAACCTTTGAAAGGTGCTCTAAACGTTCAGGATTTCGTGGATGGAACGTCGAGCTAATGTGTCAATTGACTTGAAATAGAACAGAACGATGGATTATCGAAAAAGTAGATCATATCGTAACACGAGATTTAATATCAGGAAAAAGATGTACAAGTCGTACATGAAATCGTTCCGTTGATTATGTACATTGCTCATATATAGAAATTAAGTGTTAAAATATTATTGTTAATTGTTATTTGAATTATTTTATTGTCATTCCGGTCAGTATAATTCGGTAATTTTAAAAGTTTTTTGTAAATGGCGAAGTTTTTATCTTTCAAAATTCAAATTACTACTACTACTACTAATATTACTAATTTTTAAAAAAAAAAAGAAAGTTATATTTGATAATATAATATAAAACATGAACATTTACAAATTGTCTTATTAATTTAATTAACAAGCTTCGTCTAGAAAAATTATTACTTATTTGTTTAAATTTACATAATACTGAATACTACGCATTCACACGCACACACCATCGATTTCATTCGTATACACACTCATTTACTCATTTTCACTATCACTTTTCCTAGTTTATTTTTCTTATTTCAAATTGCACAATATGTAGTATAGCAGGTCGTCATTTCCACATCACGCTTCGCGATACTTTTATTCGTTTATTTTTCTTTTAATTAATTTAATTATTTTTATTATTTATACGTTAGTATTTATTAGGTCGTTCAGATTGTTTTTATCCTGTAGCCCAATATGTTCAATTTTCAATTTTTTTTTCTTATTCCACGTAGTCGGGCAGAATTTCGCGCCATATTCTTTCGCTTGTTCACCGCACTTTGTTCTCACTACCGGTATTCTGTATTTCATTTTATTTATTTTGTCCGCGAATTTTCTATTATTTTTTAACGTTTATTCGTGAACCAGATGGTCCCAAAATTTTCATAAATAAATATCATCCCGCGATATTTAGCACACGATGTTCTTCGACAGTTCATTTATTTTTCTTCTTTTTTATGTTTACTTATTAAATTTAGACGCACTTTCTTTGGAACTGATCTATTTTCTTCATATTGGATTTAGTTATTGAACTCCACAATTTCTTATCTCAGTCTCGATTCAATTAGAGCAAAGTATGTTGACTTCACCGTTTTTTCCTTAACATAATTTCCTAAAGCATATAATGATGGTATAACTTACATTTTTTGTACTTGCAAATTTCATCTAAGATTATTATACCTACGTACTTATGCTCGCTTACTATTTCAATTTTATTACAACCTGTATCATGTATTATCTCCTATCATTAAATGAATACACATCTCCTATAGAGGTAAAGGCATATTCATACAAAAGTATTTAAACCCAAAGAAGGCACCGGGCTACGATATCGTCGTAGCTAATATTATAAAGAAAATACCGAGAAAAGCTGTTATATTTTTTAATCCTTCGAATCGGCTACTTTCCGATACAATGGAAATTCGCCGAGCTAATAATAATGATTTCAAAATCAGAAAAACCTCAACATAAAACGACTTCTTACATACTCATTAGCTTATTGTCACTCAAAGCTCTTTAAAAAAAATCTTACTCGGAAGAATAAATTCTATTCTCGAAGAAAAAAAAGTAATACCCGACTATCAGTTTGATTTCAGAATGCAACATAGTACATTAGAGAAAGCGCATGGAATAGTCGATATCGTAAATAACAACTTTGAAGGAAATAAATATTACGCTGCGTTTTTTCTCGACATTGAGAAAGCCTTCGACAAGGTTTGGCATACTGGACTGTTGTTGAAACACCAACTGCCTCGCTCGTATTATCTGTTAATTAAGTCATATTTAACAGAAAGATATGTTCACGTTAATGCATATGATGATTATTCACTAATATACCCTATAATATCAGGAGTTCGGTAGTGTAGGCTCGATTTCCCACGAAATAATGATACAGCCACAGCTATGTTTTTGCTGACGACACAGCTATTCTATCAACTCATCGTAATAAAAATACATCCGCTAAACAGCTTCAAAATCATCTATCACGCGTGGAGAATTGGCTTAAACAATGACGAATCGCAGTTAATGAATCAAAAAGTCAAAAAGCAGGTTCTGTTTACATTGAACAAAGGACAATGGGAAAACAATTTCAAAGTTATGCTTTGTGAAATATCTCGGATTACACCTTGACCGACGACTCACCCTTCAAGGATTACATTATTACAAAAACGAAACGTTACATACCGAAACATGTATCGGCTAATGAATAAAAAGTTACCGTCATCAATTGAAAATAAAGTATTACTATATAAAAAAAATCTTAGAACCTGTGTGGACTATTCAAATTTGAAGAACAGCAATTCAAACTTAAAATTTATACAAAGATTCCAGTCTAAAGTCCTGCGAGATATTTTAGCGACACCGCGATTCGTTCGCAACGATGACATACGCAAGGATCTCCGCATTAGTCAAAGAAGTAATTGCAACGTTTACAAGAAAACATTTTCATCGAGTCAAAAACCACGTCAATCCGTTGGCAGTTGATCCCGCGCAGAATAGGGTGCGACTTAGCCAGATTGAACTAGAATTCTAATTTATAAAATTCGATATACTACAATAAATAAGAATATATAAACAAGAAATGACATTAAAGTTTTTAGGTTTACATAACTCTAGGTAGTCCATTGCTTATAACAACGTGCATTTTATTTTGTAAGATTATGATCACGAGCCGCCCATACTATTCGTACTATGATTATAGCTATATCCATTCAAGTAGAATAAAGTTGGTTATGCTGTTCTCGTTTGATTAGATTTCTTTCGCGTTATTAACTTATACTCAAGTCGTTGTCGTTTATACGCGCGCACGTTGTAAACGCTACCTTGAGAGTTGTTTATTAGCGTTAACGTTCGGCCTCGATGATTTATTAAATAGGCGTTACACCACACCCGTAAAGTGAACAGACTACGTTGATTTTATAATACGCTCCAAGTTATTATTGTACGTTAGAAAATTGTATCCTTGGTAACTACGTAAACCTTCGCTACGGTAAAGTATCGACAAAACTAGACCCCACTGCCCCACCCACCTAATTTCCTATGTACAATATACGATTATATCGACTTTGTCCTTTGCGACCTAAGTTCAACTTTGAAACAATTACCTATGGTCGAAATTAAATCGATCTGTTCTACTAAAGCTAGTCACGTGATCAACGTGTAACCAACCGAAGTATATATATATATATATATATATATTTAATGAAAAGTAAAAACAAATCATTAAAGGTAAATAAGACCTAGGACAACTCGCAATATATTTTACAGACAACTCTTTTGTCGTATATATATATATATATATATATATATATATATTTTTTATATATATATATATATATATATATACACATACGTATATACACACATACATATATACACACATATATACATATACACACACATACACATATATATGTACATATATATATATGTACATCATCATCATCATCATGTAGTCATCAGTCCTAAGACTGGTTTGCTAATTTCTTCCACAACTGACGGTTTTCTGTTTTCCTCTTCATATCCGTATATCCTGTGCTACCAGTGTCTTCTATTAGTTGCTGTGTATATTGATTTCTTGGTCTTCCCTTTCCGCGTTTTCCATTCATCTGTCCTTCTATAATTATCTTTAATAAGCTTTCATGTCTTAAAATGTGACCGATCATATTACTTCTTCGTTTTATTATTTTTTTCCATAATGTTCTTCTTTCGCTAATTTTTCCTAACACCTCTTCATTTGTTAATTTATCGGTCCATCTTATTTTCAGCTTTCTCCTATAGCACCATATTTCGAAGGCGTCTATGTTTTTTTTCTCCGCCTTTCCAATCATCCATGTTTCACATCCGTACAACGCTGCATTCCAAACAAATAAGGTTAAAAATGTTTTCCTCAAATTTCTACTTATAGCTTTGTTGGTTAAAATATTTTTCCGATCGTAAAAAACTTGCTTTGCTTGATTGATCCGTTTTTTAATGTCCTTGCTACACCTGCCATCTCTGGTGATTTTACTACCCAAGTAATGAAATTCATTCACTTCTTGTATTTTAACACCGTCAATATCTGCACTTATTTTCTTTCGACTGTAATTTTTTTCGCATATCATAATTTCTGTTTTATTTTTATTTATTTGCATTCCATATTTCTTAAATACATCTTCCATTACTTTTAATGTTTCCTTCAATTGATTTCGATTTTCTGCTAGAACAGCTATATCATCGGCAAATTGTAATGTGCACATTATTTCACCTTGTATTTTTACACCATTTTTCTTTGTTTTTTCTTTAATTTCTTTCATTATTTCTTCTATATACAGGTTGAATAATATCGGTGATAAAGCACAGCCCTGTCTAACTCCTTTCAATATTTTAACTTCTTTGTTCACATTGCCAATCCATTGCTTTCTGATTTTCGTATAATTTATATATTAATTTAATATCCTTCTTGTTTATTTCCGTTTTCTGTAATATTGTAAACACTATATGTGTGTGTGTATATGCATGTACTTATACATACACACACACATATATATACATATATATATGTATGTATGTATACATATATACATATTATATATATATATATATATATATATATATATATATATACTTATATAGTATAGTCTAACCGTGTAAATTAGGTTGAAGGAGCGAAATTACCAGTTATTAAATCGGATAAAGAATTCTTATAATATAAAGTGCAACATTCGATTAATAGACAAATAATGAAAATATTTCAATAAACAATAAATATTGGAAAGACCCCACTATTACTTAGATCAAAGATTAGATAACATCGACATATTAACAAATATCAAAACTCCGTCTTACGATACGCTATATTTAAATTTAATCTCATTTTCCGTTCATTGTTCAACGGCCATCGTATGCAAGTCATTCCGGTCGACATTTTTGTACTCGCTTCATTCTCAGTGCTATAACATTTTCATCTCTCTTTAATATGCGACTTATGCATAATCGAACTTTGTCGGCTGGTACGTGATGTCTGCAATCTCCGTTTGATGTCAGATGTTATCAAAGCTATTGCCGACTGTTTTATAAAATTATATCGACTTTATTATCCGTGTAGAACTGGCGCATTACAAATACGGCAACGAAAAAAGGCGAAATAATATTATTAATACGTCGGTACAGATAACCGGTGATTTTTTTTGACTGGTATCGATTTTTATATTAAAATAAATCTTCTACAAACATAAAGTATAAACTCGGTTACTTCGAATACAGATATATGAAACGGTGCTGAGAAGTATATACACAGCTGGAGCGTGGTTTTTGAAAAACAAAAAAAAAATGAAATTGACCGGTTGTCTGTAGTTAAGAATTAAACCGTCTCAATTTTCCTTTGACGGAACTACTAGAATTCGATCGAGATAACATACGCGTGTGCAGTTTAGGTTTCAATCTCCGACAGCACTTACAAAAGGCTCGTGCAAAAATTATCGCCTTCTTAACTAAAGATCGTTTACTTTAATTTGTACATTATTTAACGTATAATAATGAAATTAATGGGAAATTTTTAAAACAAATAAATTTGTACAGATAGCTGGGAAGTATAATCGCTCAAGATGGAAGAAATGACAGATATCAACCAGAATATTAGTTTAGCAAAGATGGTTTTCGATAAAAAGAGGTCTTTACTAACTTCGAGAAATTTAAGAGCAGAAACTAGGAAGTACAAATCATATTTATGGAACATACTGATGTACGGAAACTTGATCAACCGCCAAATGTACAGAAAGATTTCGAAACTCTAACGTAAATTACGGAAAATTAGTTGGACAGAAAAGGTTACAAACGAAAATAATAAACGAATCGAAGAGTTTAATTCGGAAGGTGAAAAGCGAAAAGGTTAAATGGATAAGCTACTTATATAAACACAATCGAAGGTTCGTATAATTGAGGGGAAAATCGAAGAAAAATGATACAGAGGAACGTGGATCGAGTAATAGAATAAAGGATACGAGAGCAACAAGTTATCTAAAAGAAGTGCAGAACGAAGACAAAGATCGTGAATTATCAACGGATTGAAGAAAATTATCTTTATAGGACGTTTTACGTGGGAAATAAATTAATAAATAAATGTTTCTTCTCGTTATAAAGTGAAATAATTTAAAAGCGTTCGTTTTATCCGAAGTATTGGTACGTCTAATAAAAAAAGTCCACTTATATTAACGACGTAAAAATTTTCTTTTTTGTATTTTTAAGAGTTCAGGAAAGATGATTATGTCCGATATTAAAAACACTTATCTCACAGTTGATCGATTAAACATTTAAAGTTCAAGGCGGATAATAGGATAAATTTTATATATGTGTGTGTGTATTAGTAAGACACATGTATATAAATAAGGGTTGTAGTTTAGCAATTCGGATAAATTTCGGTTGTATATATATATATATATATATATATATATATATATATTATCGTCTATTTCCTGATGTTCGTATAACTCGTTAGAGATTATTTACACCTTTATCGTCTCCGCTATTCTGTAAGTAACACTAGCGCGCTATTTACCACTACGAACACTATTAGTGCCATCGACGGCGGTATCTGGAACGATTTCACAGTTACGTTCGTTGCGTGTGTATTATATTACGTTACGTTTTACGAATCGCTGGCAGTATTGTTGATAGCGACCGACGTGCGTGTCAGGGATTCATCCCCCTTTTAATATGGGTAAATTGCCAACTCGTCGCAGTGCCAAGGAAATGAGCTGAAATTAAGAAAAAGCTGTTACTGTGTCAGTTGGTTGATCGCGTGCAAAACATAGGTTTAATGTCTCGAAGAAAACACTATGTATTTCATGCTCATTGCACACACATACATACATGCATATATATATATACATATATATATATATATATATATATATGTACATATATAAGAACTACAGTTTCCTTTTATTATATAGTTACGCTGATGGTAATACATTAGGTTAGTTTAGTTTTATCATTATACCAACCACAAAAAACAACAACAGCTCTACAGATATTAGTTCCCGTTTCGATTAAACCTTGATTAAATTGAATAGCGGATTATATATACATATTCTCGATGTACCACACTTCCACATACATGTGTATATATATATATATATATATGTATGTATATATATATATATATATATAATTTACTAACAATGTCCATTGTTCTTTGTTTTTTTAATCAGTACGGTATATTAACGATATATTTATCGTGCATTGTATGAATTTCGTAAAGGCAAATTTATACCTAAGATATTTTAAATGAAACAAGAATATTTCGTTCATTCAAATTACGAACATAAAATACAACACGTTGCTTACTAAATGAACAAAATTAACCTTAGCAGCTAATAATATAAAATAAGAACAAAGTGTATAAAGGTTACCGTGAAAAAGTAGATACTAAAAAGATGGTCATATATTCTCACCCACGGAATAAAGGAGTCAATATTTAAGCGGAAAGTTATTTATTACTGTATAGATATAAAAATTGTTATTTATACAAAAGGCGGTAGACAAAGCTGCAAAAATTACAAGCTTATTGCGCATATTTAAAATTTTATACAGTGCCGCAAATTGCGGTGGAGCAAACAGACTGTATGCCTGGAAAAGGAACTCGAGAACAGCTTATCGTAATAAGACAAATAAAGAAAAATACTACGAGCTCAATACACACGCCATACCATGCTTTTTAGATTATACAAAGAGCATTTAACACGGTGGAGTTCGATACGCTTAACCGAGTTCAAAGTACCTAAGCATCTGATAACTTTAATAAGGTAACTGTATCGAATGCTGTTTAAAATAAGGACAATTTTTCGAAAGCTTTCAAACAATAAACGGACTACGACAAGAGTGTGTACTATCGCCTATACTATACAACGTATACAATAAATGGATTATGCGACGGGCAACTCTGACGACTGGAACGGCGGAATAACCATCGGAGGAGGAGGAGGAAGAAAATATGTCATTTACGATAAGCGTACGATACAGTGATTTTAACGACAAATGAGCTATCTGAAGCGAATAGAATATTTCAGCGAGAAAGCTAATTTATAAATCGTGCCAAGTGCACCATTATCGACAAGGCGAGGGAATTGCCTGCAACATTTACGTTGGTACCTGATATAGAGAAAAATACGAAAACGACATATTCGGGAACGTGCATCGCTAATAACAATCGAAATGGCCAAAAGCGCTGTAGCAAAATTATCAAGTATACGGAAAGATCATTCTATAAAAATAGCAACGAAAAAACGATTAATCTAATCACCTGTATGATAGCGTGTTACGGTTCAGAGTCGTGGACATTAAACGAAACCTTAGGTGGAAAACAAGAAGCCTTTAAAATGTGATGCTATAAACGTATACTTGGGATTTCATAGATAGAACGTCGGACTAATGCAGAGAAACAACTCGAAATAGCGCAGAAAGGCAATAAAAAGAAGATGTCTTATGCTCTTTGGTCATGATGTACGGCGTGATGGATTGGAAAATATAATAATACAAGAGTAATAGCAGGAAAAAGAAGCAGGGGTCGACCGTCGGCTCGTTTTGTGAATTATATCCAAGACATGACTAGAAGGTCGGTTCAGTTGTTGCCCGAGCTGAAGGAGAAGATAGATAAAAAATAGTCAAGAGTCTCAATCGAGAGATCCAGTAACAGAATACGACGCAACATCAAGCAAGAACAGCTACAGGCGGTGATGTCGACGGCGGTCAATCATAGAGGCAAAATTACAAGTTGTAGAAATCACATATATCTCCGCTAATAGACCTCGAAGCCTCTGTGTCTTGAAGAATCACGAGGTATCACAAATATACGGAGGTTGATAACAGTTATAGAAAGTTGATAAGATTTTGAAAATTCGGACTTACGCCCTGTCTTGAAGATCCACGAGGTAGACGCGTAAGGTATATATACCGATGTAATTATGTGTAAGAATTTTCGAAAATCGCGACTATTAAATATTGACTTATTAATTGTTTACGAATAAAATTATAATTTAATTAATCAATATCGTCATTAATTGTATACGTAGATGAGTCTATACGAATTCGTCCTTATCAAATTCCAAAACGAACGGTCCGAAGTAAGGATGTTCCCGGTACAATTAATATATAATCCTGGCTACGATGTATATAAGGGTCATCGTTTTATACTCGAATTATTTTAAAACGACCATCGTCCCCCTATTGTACTTTACCAAAATAGAAAACGTACGAGAGGTTACGTCGCGATAAAGGAGAAAATAAAGGTGAAAAAAATAAACAAAAAAATTTCACCCTGACCTAATTTCCCTTTTTACTATTGCCATTATTAAGACAGCGAGAGAGAGAGAGAGAGAACGAGTGAGAGTAAGAACCTTTCTGCCGGTAAACGTTGTTCTTTGCCGTTTTATTATACCTCCTTATTGCTTATATCTAAGAAATTATGCCAATGTTCTTCATTTTGTTGCTGCTGCAACTACTATAACTACTACTAAATATACCTTTTACCCCAGAGCCGCTCTCTTCGTTTACTACGAATGCAGAAAAATTATACGAGATTTTCTCTTTCTATTTTATGTACGTCCGTGACTGCTCACTATTAGGTTCTTGGCGATGATATATTTTATTATCGCATGGCGATAGGTAAGCATCTTGGACACCGGGTCTCATGTAAGAGTTTTTCCAACGCATTGTCAAGAATTCCGACGAATTCGTCTCGATATTTTTCCAATCATTAGACTAAATACTCAGATGGTAAAAGACATTCGTTAGTGTGTGGTTTGTGCCGGTATCCCTTCGTAATCGTGCACACATATATATATATATATATATATAATGTACGGGTTCTGTATGGAATTTTCAGTCACAAAATCTAGTAAATGCTTATATAAGTATTGGCGAAAGAATGCAAAAATTTATATGCCTTAGATGGTAGACACATATATATATTAAATTGAGTTTATTCATTATATATGTATATATACGTTTGTGTGCTGGCATACATACACACACATATATATATATATATATATATATATATATATATATATATATAATATATCTATGTACAGCGTACAATGCACATACTTGAAAAAAGGAAAATACGTGAAGAAAGATGATTTATAAAGGTTGGAATTACTGCTATCATTTGACATACCAGAAAAAATATGCGATAAAAGCGTAATGTGTGTATGTATGTGTGTGGGCATGTATAAAGGTATATATATATATTAATATATATGGCCCAGATCTCAAAGGCTGCTCTTAAAGGAGACAAGGTCAACGCATATTAACATTAATTCCAGAAAAGTGGGATGGAATTTTTCTTTTCAAACGAACCTTATTCTTCATAAAAGTATGAATGCAGCCCAGTACGTTTTGCTATTCGACTCTACCTCTGACACATGTTCCCTCCAACAGGCTTGCCCTCGGATCCGACAGGAATTAGCGAAACCGACCTATATTTATTTATTTGCTTTTTTTTTAATTATAAATTTTCGTTCAGTACAACGAAGTCTATTTTTTTTTACATGTACTACGTTCACCCTCACACAAATAACTTTGCAGCTGACTAATGATGCGTAAGTATATATATATATATATATATATATATATATATATATATGTATGTATGTATGTACATATATATGTATATATATGATTATATTTGTGTATTTGAATTATACACATAAATATACACGTAGGTTAAGGTTGAGAAATGACTAACTTTTCAAACGGTTGCGAATAAATTGTCTTTCAGTTTCAACTTCCATATTTACTACTGCGAATTTTTATTTTTGTTTTTCCTATCTTTTTATACCCGTTTGAGAGCGAAGCTTTCATTTGACCAAAATGAACAGAAATATTTTTCATTTGAATAAAAATTAACGAAAAAAAAAATTAACTAAAAAGAGAAGTACGAAAATAAATTTAATTTAACTAAAGCTAAACTTTTTTTTTTTTCAATTGACACAGATTTCTTAGCCCGTAAGCCAAATATTTTAACCAAACATTACACCATTAATGGCGCCTGTACGCATTAGTCGCATCAAGATAGTTTTTATTTGAATAAGACTATCCCATTAGACGTGGATCTCCAAAGAACCAGGTACATCAAAACAACTGACGACTCGAATTCTAACAGTTACTGTTTACGGTTCCCGTCATAGTTAACAGTTTCAGCAACACGGTCTGAAATTACTGGATTGGTTTTATAGTTGTATAGCCTTTCACACTTGTATCGTTTACGAATGAACTCGTCCAACGAAACGGTTCAAAGTTCATTGTCAAAACTAGTTTTTTAAAATCTTGTTTCACATTTTGGTGAGCTTAACCTTCACCCAAAGTTGTCTTAATTTTGATATTCATTTTCGCTAGTTTAACCATTAAGTCCTGCAATTATGAGGTAACAATGAGCTTTATTTAATTATATATATATATATATCATCAACGTCGTCGTCGTATTGTTCGTTACTAAACTTCGTGACTAGCCATTGTACGTTTACTTTTACATACAAAATGAGGTAACATTTAAGTCACTATTTATATGCGATGCAGATGCACGAGCATATGATGTTATACGGAGCGGGGTGTTACTGCCTTCTCCGTGATAATTAAGAATTAAATAACGATAGAAACTTTCTATTACGTTTTGGTTTCGAACCCTCGACCATCGAGTTAACAGTCGAGCACTCTATCAACTACGACACCGCAACATATACATATATATATATATATATATATATATATATATATATATATATATATATATATATATATATATAATATAATAATACCAACACTCGTATCTGAGTTACGTCGCCTGCGTAAGAAAAATAATGATAGGAAGAGGAAATAAAGGAAAGGAAAAGAGGTAAGAGAAGTGAAAAGAAATAATAGAAATATGCAGAAAGTTCTGCGTGAATTGATAATGTATGAGCGGGAGCGTGCAACCATATATGTTTTTATCCAGTAGCAACCAGAGGAAGACGACCAGAAACATAATGCGGCTTATGCTGAGAAATAAGGAGATGGAATCAAAAGAAAAGAGGATAAGAATTAAGAAGGATGGACGGTAGGAAGGAAAAGGAAATATCACTATTTTGGGGTGGCACCTTAGCCTTTGGATCAATATCCTACAAGCAACTGAGGAGGTAACGATGTAGGGTTTTACTCGCCGAGGGAGAGACAGTCATAGGAATATGCAGACTTTTAATAGGCAGTTCCTCAAGTGTCATCTGCATCCTCGTGTCTCCTTACCCTGTCACTACTGGAATAACCTACATGAGGCTTTCCACCAGTAGCCGCTGTTGGTCTGCGACTGCTTATTCGACTGACGTCTTATTCGCAGCTAACCTACATATCTGTAGGCCGTTCCACTATCCGCCACCTGTGGACGCACCCCGTTCCGGTTACAGCTCCGGATCCTTGAGAGCACCTGTATAAGTACACGTGTCCCCAAGGGGGGCACATATATAATAATATATATATGGTTATTTGAGAAAGCATGAGCAAACTTGGACCATTTTTTAATATTAAAATATAAAATCTGTTCGAATTTTAATATTGTTTTCAGAAAATTGTCCATATAAAAGTACAAAACCTGTGATATTTGGGAACATTTTTGTGAGACCGATACTGAGATAATTGCAATCTGTAGATACTGTAATCAAATTCCGATGGATCAACAGGGAATTTGTTTGGACATATCACGATTTTAATTTCCGGATACTTTTATTAAATTTTCTTTGTGTTAGTTTCTAATTTTATAAATTATATTAAGCTTCGATGCACGTGTGAAAAATATTCTAGATCAGATAACGCTTGTCATATTTTATTTCATTCGCGTTATTTTTTAATTTTATAAATGATACTAATAATCTCAACGTTGTTTTCGCGATAATCGCTCAACCCTTCGCCAACTATTTTCCATCCAATACGATATAATAAATGCGTTAGCAAAGAAACTTCATCTGCTACGCTTTGATCTATCGAATGCTTTTGACAGGTTTTTGCGAATTACAAGATTCTGGAATAATTTTACTCAACTGTTGTTTCCGTGAAAATTTTATCAAGTTTATACAAAATTTTCCTTACCCATAGAAATTTTTTCAACCGGGTTAAAAATAAATCTTCATCCTTACGATCTTCAATGAACAAAGTTTTACGCCTTAGGTCTCAAAGTCTCATACTCTTCAATATCGCCATTAATAACTCGAATAAAAACTGTTCAACCACTCGACGCCCCGTTCAAAATTTATTGTATAGTGACGATCATACAGGATCTATTTGTTAGTTGTAGAACCAAATCAGTTGTCTTTCAACATTGTATGAATACTAGTCTCCTGCTCTACCGATAATAAGTTATAAATCTGTTCCGATACATGTCCGTCGTATTTCTAAATATCAACGTAAAATATGTACCACACATCGTTGTAAGACGCTTCCTAATAATTTGTCAATCCCCGACGTTGAATTAATTCCGCACACAAAATTGTCTTGTAATTCCCATTTAAATAATGTTTAAAGAAAATGATTATTTTAAGAAAATTATCGCGTACAAACTACCATGCTGACGGATTTATCGATGCTGGTCAAAAATTAATTATGGAGCCGCGATATATTCTACAACTAACTCATCCACCCTTAATGTCGCCGATGTTATCCGAAAATCAGCCTTAAGTTACTGGAATATTTCGAGTTACACCAATTGACTGCCTATAAATCTAGTCGTCAGTTTCTTTTAGCAAATTTTACAGTACAACCTTATTCTTCTGGCTTTTCGCCTCCTAAACTTGTCTTCTAATCTACCTTCCTCGAAACTTCGGCAATCAGTTTCAGCCTTCTTTATACAACTTCTATTAGCAATAAATGTTCCAGAAAAGCGTCGTAATTTAATCATAAGCAATGAGTAGTTAACATCGCCTGAATTTTATAAATACGTTAAACGATCACAAACCTTCTCGGCTATTAAGTCATTTTTCAAATGGGCAAAAATAAAAATAAAAAACAAAATGAAAATGAAATGTAGATGGCGAAGCCGGTAAACAACCTATTCAATCAATCAGCATGTACGTATCAATCTATACGTAACCACGTCCTACGACCAATCAAAATAATCCGCCGTAAATTTAATAAAGGGCGTAAACATAAGTCAAGTCTTTGATGATCTGATTTCAGTCAGTGCCCAATTAGTAATAGAAATATCCTCGTATACGGAAACTGGCACCGTTGAAATTAGCTAAACGTGAACGTAAAATAGTAAACTGGAAAAAATGTTGTGTGTGTGTGTAATTCAATCGACAAAACTCAATTTCGAATATGTGAAGATTATTTAAAGCTGAATTTCAGACACAGATTATGCGAACTCATATCTCTAATTTATTCGTGCAATTTTAACGATAAAGAAAAAAACAAAAAAATTTCGTTTCTGAGAATTACGTCCTGTATCAATTATACAGACGGATCAGAGTCGGCTTAGGAAACGGGAGCAGAAATATTAGTAACGCCTAGAAATTATCTTTTATCTTTATATATATATATATATATATATATATATATATATATATATATATATAATATATATGTATATGTGTGTGTATATAATATATATATATAACGCCTGTGTCGTGTGTTATTAAATAAAGCATAGAAATTTCAAGTAAAGACAGATCCGTATATTCGACCATGTTAAACGTAGTTTATGTTAAATAATTCTATAAAAATAACATATGATTTTTCTTGCATAAACTAGAATTCAGCCTAATATTTATCTCTTATTTACAGATTTTTATATACACGGAGGGTTCCGAAAATTTTTTAAAACACGTTCCTCTAGATGTATTACCAACGGATTATGGCGGACCCAAATATTCCTTGGACGAAATAAGAGGTATGAAAATATTCTCAGCCAATTATACATTTAAACTATTTAAAAAAAAAAATTAAAATGGATAAATGTGATACGTTAAAAAACCCACAAAGGGTACTACGAATTATCTTATATTTGTTCAGAATTTACTGCTGTATATATTGGGATATCGTAAGCCTTAGAATTTTTAATTTGCACATATTATCGCTGAATCACGAAGCATGTTGAAAGCTATAGAAAACAAACGGAAGTCAGATAGATTAACTGCGTTCATTTAATCATCTGAAACGATTGTGTATATTCATATCGTTCTTTTGGATATCGAGACATCGACGAATCCCCGATAACGAAATTCTAGATTCATTAGCGTTATTTCTGTCCGTGATGATATTATAATATGTCTTATACAGCGGGTACGTAGGAACCTTTTGAGAACAGACATATGTAGAGATTATAGAACCGTCTCCCCTTTATTAATTACAATTGTTTTTTCCTACATTTCCACGGTGCTACTTTTTAAAACGCGTTAAAAGAAATCGTACTTATCATCAGATTGCTGGCATTCTTTATTGACCCATATAACGTACTGTCCCTTCTCCGTGTTCAGAATTGGCAACTGTTCCCGGACGTAGCAATATTTCCCGATGTTCGCGTTTACAGAAATATGAGTTAGTTCGAGCTGTATCACTTCGGGTAGGGCTCTGAAATCATCCGCATTATAATAATGAATAATAATATATTTTCCGTAATTTCTCGTTAATACCTAAAACTTTGTAATGCACCACATACTAAATATATTTCGACCGTGTCTTATTTTCGTCGACAGCAAACGAAGAATTGTTAGTAATATCTTAAAAAGTCGAAATCGTCAAAACATACGTGTGTGTTTATGTATGTAAGATTGTATCTATGTGTGTTAGGTATAATTTTATGCGGTACGACAGCATTTTGAAAGCAGTTAACCGAAAGAGAGTCGCAGGTCAACTTATTTAGCTTTCGCAGATGAATCTAAATCCGCTACTGGCTGTCACGAGTTATTAGTCCCCGATCGAGCAATTAACGTTGTTGAAGATGATGATGCTTTGCGTAACGTAAAATTATACTATATAGTCTTCTTGTGCTTTATCATTTTACTCTGTAGGAAATAGTAGTCCTTATACTAAAGGGGATTAAACCTTGATTATATATATATATATATATATATATGTATATATATGTGTGTGTATACATACATAATCATAAGGGTTGCCTAGTAATTTGTACCCGAAAGGTCATATTACGCAACAGCCTTGACCTGAATAGATAATTTGCCGGGGAAATCGTAAAAAAATTCTTTATACAATTGTACGTAACCGGCTTTCTTCTAGTAACCTAATCGTTTCTTGTACGAATTTTTCGGTGACACCGTATTATTACGATCGCATGATGATGATAATGATTATTATTCATGATTATTATTAATGGAGGATTTTTTCCAATGTCATATTTTTTACGTAGGAAATCGCTCTCAATTACTTACGTCGAATATTTCCTAAATTAATTTAAACTTAAACTTAATCAAAGAGAATGGAACGGATTTTCAATATATAAATAAGTAAACGAGTAATTGGAAAAAGCGAATTATCCAAAATAAAAAATAAAAAATTCGCGTGTGTCTACACGCGTTCGATATAAAATGAAATTGATAATTTGATGGAGTATTTCATTTTTCGTCTTAGACTGTAAGTAAACCTCGATAACGTACCGAAGCGGTACGATCAATTCCGAGACGTAGGGGTGTCGCTGATGAATATTTAATTTAATAGTACGTTTCATTCGGATTGCGTGTTTATACATTCGCGCAGCAGGACGATCAACACTGTTATTATTGGCCCCCGTAACCATATACATATATATACGTGTGTACTGTGACGGTTACACACACACAAAACGCGAATCCTATATCGTTGTAACATTTTCGCCAAACACCGACATATCGGATATGCCCTAAATAATTTATTTTTATTTTGAATTTGTTTTACCTTTATTATTATTATTATTATTCCTACAGAGTATTAAAATTGCGATATTTTTTTTCTCTTTCGTATAAGCTACATATAAGTCCTTAATTCAGATATGAACAGGACGATATTAACCCAGTTCAATTTTAGATGAAAATTAAACATCTTTCTACTTTACAATTCTTAAAATGCTTTGAAATGGAAATAAACATACGTAAACAAAAAAATCGCGAAAATACGATAAACTAATCAGTGTAAGATGAAAAAAAAAATAATTAATGAACGACTACTTTCAGACATTACGAATTTTACAAGTATATATGAAATGAAAACAAAATGTATAGAATAGATAACATACGGATGAAACGGGTGTTGAAACGCAACTGACAAGAAGAGAAATAAGGATAGACCGTTGAACCGCTATTGTGATGACTTATAACGAGTCGCAGGGAAAAACTGGATAAGAACAGCTCAGGGTCGTAATAACTGGAAACAATTGGGAAAAACCTACGACCAGCAGTGGACTGATATAAGCCGAAGATGATGATATAGTCATTTCTAACTCAATCGCGAATGTAACTTTATCTCTAGATGGCAGACACGCTGCACGAAATATGAACCTCGCGTTCCGTGTGATGCTGGAACATTTACTGGTCGTGATTCACTCGCAAACATCGTGATCAACTGTGTAATTATACGTTGTAATTTTGGATTTTTAGATTTAGACTTATACCCTTCACTGAGATCCGAATTCACATTTTCAGATATTAATACATCGCGGATGTTGAACTTAATAAATTAAAGATATTATTATCGACACGCGCTATTACCGTTTGTTCTTAATTTATTATCATAATGAAAGTCTCGAAAAACAGATATTAAACAATCAAGAACGTTCGAACGAGTACTCAATTGTGCGCTTATTCTTGAAAAATATGACTCGGTGGGTGAATTTTATTATTTGATTTTAATTTTTGCCTCTGATGTAACTGCTATAAGACCTACTCTACTGTGTATATATTAATACTGTCGATCTGTCGCTTCCACTAGCGAATTATTTATAAACAATTGATTACCTAGTTGACCTTGTTTAGAAAACCCCGAACTTTTGACGTCAACACACTGAAAATCATCGTTGTAGAACAGTTTAATAAAAAGATTAAAAGCGTTTGAATCATGGCTGTATAAACGATTACGTGCAATATATATATATATATATATATATATATATATATATATATATATATATATATATATATATATATTACTAACATAATAACAACTGGTCGAAAGGACATCTAGCAATCGTTATGAAATGCGAAATAGCGTGTGAGGGGTTAACACCCATTAGTGCACTCCCAAAGAATTCCAGTAGAAATTAGGATAGATCTAACGTCTTGATTCGTTTCAATCGGCGTATCTGAAGACTGTTGTCTTATAAATTGATGGTCAGTTGAGAAAGCGCCTTTTATACTGCTCAACGGCGCGTTCGACTTCGGTTTTAACATAAGGAATGAGAAGGTCACGATGTAATGTACAGTTAGAAATATACAAATGAGGAGCGATGAGTTAAACCTTATTTTTTGGGATCGTTGAATCTTATTTATATGACTATTTTTTATTCAGCCCGACAGCATCCATACAGGCTTTAACATTATTTTATAAATTAAAAGCTTATTTTCAAGAGAAAGACTGCAGTGCCTGCCAAGGAGCCAGTACAGCTGCTTCAATTTTTTATGTCAAGATGTTTTATTTTCTGTTCGACATGTCTGCTCCATGTTAATTTACTGTCAAGATGCATCCACAGATACTTAACCTCTGTTGAGAGATTAATTCCCCATTTAATGTAGTGGGTGTACAGGTTAAGTTAAATGTGATCTGCGTGCACTTACTTTCGTTAACTGCGAGACGCTAACGTCTCAAACAGGTTTAGATCTTAATTAAAGACCGCTGTAGAGTTTCGTGGACTAGGTTTTGCTCTTTGGCTGCAGCTAAAATGGCTATATCGTCCGCAAACGTTTAACATCGTCACTATGTTCAAGTTGGTACGCGTGAAAATTTACGTCTTCACTTTTAAATGTAGTGACAAGTTTCCGATAGTCGTCGCTTTTTTTGGTATTTATTTTGACCGTGTTCAGTTTGAGAGTTTCAGCTGTAAGCTCGTGAGCACCCAAAATTGCAGCTATATTCTTCATCGTGGAAGGAAAATTTGTAACATCATGAACAAACAACGGATGAGGATTTGGAAATGAAGTAGGAGAAGTATTACTATCGTCGTTAGCCAAACTTTCTTCACTATATAAAGGACTAAAACGATTTACCTTTTTTTCGAATACTCAGATAGTTAGGGAACGATGCATTTTTAAGCATTCTTTTTTGATATTTACTAATCATTCGAATGTATTTCGCTTCTATTTTCAGAATACGCGCTTTCTGTTTCATGCATTATATGGCCGGCAGAAGACCCAGCTCGTTCGTATGCTGAAGCAGATGCTGTTGTAGAATTATTATTAGGAACTGAGTAAAGATTAATATGATTTACATTATCAGATTTGGCAGGTAAACGACGAATTTGTTGTGGTATATGTGTGTTATCCACAGGCACGTAAGTTCTGGCCTGGGGTGGAATAAATCGCGGCGCTTGTAGTAGTTGTGTCGTATGTTGCATCGACGATGATGGCTGCATTTGTGTATACTTATTAGACAATGATGGTGTGTAAGTAGACGTAGTGGCTGTCGTGATGGTGTGTGTATATGTGTGTATACGTTTAGTGTGATTATATATGTACTTATTGTAATATGTATTAAGCAGAACAGATATATATGTACATATATTAAATTTTATAATAACGAAAAATATAAAGTAAACGGTTATTATGTAAATAAGATAGATAACAAGGTTTTATCTCACCGATCTGAAAGTTCCCCGTGGGTAAATGACTTTATCGAAAGACGAATAATGATTAAGAAACGATACGCTTATAAAATGAACACGAAACACATGATCAGGCTATTTGATGTACTAAAGACATATGTTGCGACGAGAACTGTTGAAAATCGTCAACGGAATTTTATACATTTACTTAAATTATGACAGCGTGCTGTCAGGCTCCGAATAAGCGTTGCCTGCCCGGGAACTATGTTAAATTTTTATTACTTACATCTTTATATGCAATGTATTTAATAAGATATTTAAAAAATCGGCAATAAAAGCAATAACAAAATCCTCCGAAATATTGCTAGTGCTCCATGGTACGTAACTAATGTTACACTTCACGAACATCTTAAGGTGAAATCCATAAAAGAGGACATCGCGATCGTTGCCAAAAAAGGTCAACCGTCTGGAAAAGTACACTAATCACATGACGATCTTCCTAATGGATAACTCGCTTGAATACCGTCGACTGGATAGAACGAAACCTCTGGACTTAATATAAAATAAGCGTATTAATATATACCGTTAAGTTTGGATTGAATGCTACTCATGATATAGTATGCGTATAAATTACAAAATTTACAAAAATAGCATTTAATAAGTAGGTGTAAGTTAACGATAGCAATAAAAAAAAAGTTATTAACGAATACCAGCGCACTCTTTATGTATTATTCATAACTTCTAATGTTGTAACATGCCATAAGATCGCACTACAACCTATCGTGTTAAAATAGAAAAGCATACGGCATTATTCTGTCCTGTTAATTAGTTATGACTTATGAGTATCGTTTATTGAAGAAGTAAATATATATAATATATATATATATATGTATATAAACGAGTAAAAACACGAAAAATAAAAATATTGAAAGCGCGGAATACAATCGACTAAACGATAAGAATTAGTGTTATAATTAAAAAATTATTTTAAGAAAAGTAAATATGACGGTGTAAAATTTGACTATTAACTAGAGTCAACTGGTAAGTAATTAAGCTAAAACGTATCTAATTTAATAACGCCTAAAAATATCATTACGTACGTGTTGTTTATATATATATATGTGTGTGTTGCAGTGTGTGTGTGAGTGAGAGATAAAACGTAACAATTTAAAGGGCAAGACGAATAAAATATACAAGCTATGTAAGTTAATTAAAAGAAATTATTATATAATATACACATATATATATATATAAATAAAAGAAAAAATAAATATAAAATATTAAGCATTTAACCGCGATAACGATTGTCTTATACGAGCGGCCTGATTTCCAGACAGTTCTTTATGTAGACGACTGAAATTTGGCATTATGTGGTGATGACGCCTGGCCATATCGCTGTCGCTGCCGCTACTTAATTGCTGCGGCTGTAACGATTTCAGCGAATCTTCGTAACTGCCGCTAGTGATAAATTTCAATCGGGTCTTATAGTAACGTCGAATTAATAGAAACAAATTGTATAATGCGTTAACGTTAATATTTAACGACAACTCTAAAACGTAGCATTTTATAAATTCGAAACGCTCAGATTGAGAAGTGAAATTTTCTAAATGTGATATTTCGAATAGCGCGATTGTGGCTGTTTTGCAGAAATTTTAAATCAAACTTTAACGTCGTATAATTGATATTTTTCTGAGTGGCATACGCTAAATTGACGGGAATTTTTTTTAATTATTTTTTTTGTGGCCTGTACCAAGTCGTTTCGGCCATCGCGATAAAAATGTAATTTTCAACAAATTTTGTCAAAATAAATCATTATAAAATGACTTTTTGGTCGTGATAAAGAAAAATACTTTTATTCGCTCGATAAAATTTAGGAACGAAAAATTAATTTATTATAATTTACATTTTAATTCGTGAAACGCAAGACAATTTAAATACAAATCGCCGTATAGACGGATTATAATACATTACATAATATCGTGTAGGATTAACATAGATTTACGATCGTGAGTTCCGGATGTTAAATAACGTCGCGTATAATATTAACTTATTTTGCCGTTAATTAATGTTAAAAATAATAATCAGTAATGACGAAAGTGTTAAAATATAAAATTTATTCGGGGACATAAATCGCTACGTTCCGTGGAATTAGTTTTCATTTTTTCTATTACGTAAAAACTGATACGTAATTACGTTCGCTTTTAAATTGCTATTAAAAACAAGAAAAAAGGACATAATATGGTCGTGGTGGCGTACTTGCTAGAGTGCTCGACTTTCAACTCGACGGTTCGGGGTTCGAAACCAACATTAGAAAGTTTTCATAATTGTTTAATTCTTAATTTACACGGAGAAGGCAGTGGCACCCCACTCAGTGTAACATCATATGAGCGCGCGCATCTGCGTCGCATATAAATAGTGGCTCGGATGCTGGCTCATTTTGTACGTAAAAATAAACGTACAATAGTAACGACGTTCGGCAACGAACAATACGACGACGACGACGATGACGACGATGATGATATATATATATATAAAAAAATAAATTGAAAATTAGTTAAATCACTAATATTTATTTTCTTAAAGAAAACACAAAGCTTTTCGGCATTTACGCCATTATCAAGTGAAACATTTTAAAACATCATAATTTTAAAAAATATAAATTAAATATAATTACTTAAAAATATGTGATAGTGATTGTGAAAATATACTTCAAAAATGCTGTTCTGCTTCAGTTCTGTCTATTTTTTGATTTGTTGAAATTTAATATCAATATATTTGTTTATGAAGAAAAAATTAATATAAAAAAACAAAATTAATAAACAAATATATTGATATTAAATTTCAACAAATCAAAAAATAGACAGAACAGAAGCAGAACAGCATTTTTTAAGTATATTTTTACAATCACCATCACATATTTTTAAGTAATTATATTTAATTTATATTTATTAAAATTATGATGTTTTAAAATGTTTCACTTGATAATGGCGTAAATGCCGAAAAGCTTTGTGTTTTCTTTAAGAAAATAAATATTAGTGATTTAACTAATTTTCAATTGATTTTTTATCAAAAAATCACTACATTCCACATTATATTATATATAATTCTTTTTCGTTTGTATTCGCGATTCCGTTCGAGGATCGTATGTTTTGATGACGAATATTTCATTAAAATAAGAGTTACTTCTCGAACATATTTTACGATAAGAACAAAATATCAAAGTGTTCTGTACTCCATAATTCTATTATTATTATTTTTTAAATTTAATTTTTAATTTAATATTCGTTAAATTTTCAACGTCTATACGTTAAATTTTTAATCGTTCGAGATTTGTATTGTTTGACGTGTGCGTTCCTTCGTCGATGAACAGGACCGTTTTTAATTTGTATCGCGTTTATCCATCTGGTGAATATGCGTGCGTATATTTTGAGTAGCATTATGTAAATTGAGCTTTAACTCTTTGAAGGGCAGATGCTCCAGATGCTCCAGATGCGCAGGGAAACTTTGAATTTTTTTAATGTTTTTTTAATGTGAACATGTTTATTACAAAATAAAAGATGCCATAAAACTTGCTAAATAATTTTTAATCAATTTTTGGCTTATAAAATCAAAATTTTGTGATTGTCGCTATATTAACCACCGCCCAATTAATATCGTGAAAAATTAAAATGTAACAAAAATATATATCAGAAAAAAAAATACTGTTACAATTAATTTATAAAAATTTCTTTTCAGAATGAAATATTTCAAACAATTTTTATTCTGTTTTATTGCAGAGCGGTACATTGCAAGCGCCGCATTCCCACATTGTTCTTATTGGATTTTTCTTTGTGCTGGATTTAGCCCATAGTCTTGATGGTTACCTTTTTTTTGGTATATGTCCTAAACTTTCTAATCTTATTTCTTTCATTAGTTTTGGTTTATGTTTGCTGATTTCTACAGTTTTCCGTTTTGTAGGTAGCGATGCTTGATGCTTGAATAATTTTTATGGAGAATAGACCCTGATAAAGTCTGCGGCGAAATTCTTCGTGAGTAATTTTTTCACTGCCAATTTCTTTATGTAATATAAAGGCGTTTGCTATTGCTGCATCCATTAAGTGAAAAAAAAATCGTAAATACCATTTCTTACTTTTCCTATCTAGAGCGCAATCACTTTTGAGTCTGTCAAAATTAACCACAAAATTCATGCGGGTATTATAGTATTTTACAGTCATAGAACAGGGTACTTGAACAACAGAGCCATCTTTCTGTCTGACTCAACATCCAATGGATTATGAAAATTCGATAAAAAATATATTAATCTATTGTCTCTCCAGTTGATTATTGTTAATTCACCGCATTGTTTATAATCGTAGTCGCCACGTTTCATTTCCTTCTCGTTCTTTAGTTCAGGTAAATGTTTACAATTCGGGTTGACGGTACCATAAGAATGAATACCATTTTGTTTCAAAATTTGTAATAAATGTATGTTATCAAAATAATTATCTATATACAGTTGGTGATTTTTATTCTTATATGCTTCTGTTAAACTCAAAACTACTTGAGCTCCAAGTTTGAACTCTAGTTCCTTCTTTACCTGTATAAATTTTAAATTTCATACCCCGTTTCAGTTGCGTAACATCCATATTTTAAAACCTCTTTAGGTTTATCATTTATATATTGTTCTATGAAATGACGCCCTTCAAATTTTACCATACATTCATCAACTACTAATTTTTGTTGGGGTTAGAATGCCGAGAAAAGGAATCTTCAATCAAATTTATTATCGGTCATAATTTATATAGATTATCATAATTCAATTCTTCTATTTTTGGAGCCAAAAAGTTGTCATTATAATGAATATGACTTAGTAAAAAACTAAATGTTTTTACTGTCATTAATTAAGATATGTATTCATCGTGAAAATCAGGTGCAGTCGACCAATAATCTCGATAATCTGGTAATATCTTCATCGCCGTAAATATATTAATTCCAAACAGGTGTTAAGGAACAAATAATCCAATATTATTAGAAGAACTAGCAACAGTGATAGTTGGAATCAGTTTGGATTATTATTTTCAGCAGTTTTTGTAAAAGCGTTAAACCAATTCCTTCCAAAGAAGCGCGACATTTTCCAGAAAAGTTTAGCGGTCCATTTCTCGTCACTCGATCACAACATTAATTCCTGCTCATTTGCACAGAATTAGAATTGCCGAAACCAGCACTTGCTCTCACCCGGACGATACCGATATGATTCTGGATTTGAATCATTTGTTTTTTAACCATTCCTCGTACTTTTCGGAATAATCGTGTTTATTTTCTAGGCTTATATCTTTAGGCCATTGGCCTCCTTATAAGTTCATTACTTTCCTCAGATGATCTTTATATATGTTCTTCTTCATTTAATTTTATTTTACAATGTAAAATTACTTTATAATGTTAATTTTTTTTTTTTTTAATAATAATGCTCAACAACAGCAGCGCGGCTCGGAATCGAAAAAAACTTAACTGAGAACCCAGTTATATTTTTATATTACGACGGTACACGTATCTGTGCGAATTACGCTTGGTCACATATACGTGTCTGTATTTATTTTCTATACGTGTATACATAATGATGTAAATTATATATTACCTACTTACTTGCTGCTATTGCCCGATGACGAAAAGAACACGTTATTATGTTTACATTGACATTTCGACGAAGAATTATTATTATTATTATTATTATTGGAACAGCATACGGCGTTTGTTCGTCGACAATGTGCTGCCTCTATCCCGGAATCTCTTTCGCTGCTGGAATGTAGCGAAGCTAATGACGTTGCTAATAGACCGGTACTTCTAGAACGAATCAACGATTGAGCGCACTTATTGTTATCCGATTTCAAACAGGACGGATGATGTTGTTGATGGTGATGATGATGGTGATGGTAACTAGAACGTCTTAGTCTGCGACAGGCGGCTTCGTTAAACGTATTATTGCCGGATTCTTCGACGAAGGACAACGGATTGAACAGTGATCGCGGTCGACAATTCGACAGATCAGCGGCCATGTTCTTAGTGCCGGTGTACAGACTGAACGGTAAATCGGCTGGATCCATCGTCGGGAATAGATTAGTCGCGTTTTCGTATTTAGATCTATTAAACAACAATCTTAGTATTATTACAGAATTCGTCGAATTTGCACCGTCTTTATAGAATAAGCTTTATCCGTAGTTTTTGCACGTAGTTACATCGTATTTAAAGAAAACCGTTAGACATAAAACTACATGAACTAAATGGGCTTCTTAGACGAGAAGTTTGTCATTAGAAAACAAGCTCGTAGTATATAAAATAGTTATAAAGCCCATTAGGGCGTTTAATGTTGTAGCGTTATGCAAAAGATACACACATAAATCGGATACAACGATTTCAGAATAAGACCGTTAGACTGATCGCCTCGTCACAATGGTACGTATCTAACCGTACTTTGCACCGAGATTTGAGTATCCCATATGTAAGAGATGAGATGAAAAGTTCCGTGTTTAAGTCGTTTGGAGACTCATGAAAACGCATTAGCGATTAATCCGCTTGGCACCAGCCTCGATATTCGTAGGCGAAAACGTACTCGATTGTTTGATCTAGCCTAAGTTTACTATAATACAGTGAGGTCCACCATTGGACGTTAACCCCTTACAAGTTATTTCGTGTTCCGGTCCAATTGCTAGGTGGCCATCTGGCTAGTTGTAATTTCAGTATTCATATTTAAAAAAATAAAATAAAACAAATATACGTTCATTGTATTATATTCTGACGCGTGTATCATTTATAGGTTGTATTTTACAGAAAATATTGTGTTATGTGTAAGCGAGATTTGTAAGCGTGTTCATATATTTCTTCGTTTATTTTTGTTGTCCAATTTTTCGTGATAATCACTTTATCTTGCATTGCTAACGTGTGAATCCTCTCGTCTCGGACATGAATTGTATCATTCTAAGAAGCCACACGATTGATGTTGCGTATCTATATGAGGTTCTTCTATTTCAGTTTTATGTTGCCACGTAGTTTATTTTCTCTCTAACTTCGGTGTTTTTAAGCTATTGCGATAAATGTACATTATCTTTCTCTTAATGCGACTTAATTAAGCTTGTTATCGTTTATAGTCGTGAATCTATTTTTTTCTTATGAAATAAACGTTTCAACTTTTTAACTTACCTTTTTTTTGTGAACGACCTAAAGTTGGGCTTACTTATTATTCTTCTTATTGTATTTTTAATTTAGTCGACTCCTCAACCTGGGAACGGACGTGATGAGTTTTAAATGGTCTCTAGTTTCTTAATTTTTGTATTCTCCCTTTCATCGCTTTCGTAGTATCTTCGTGGAACTTTTAAACGCATTCTTTTAAGTTGACGTCTGTATTTCCCTTTCAGAATTTTTTCTAGATCTCTCTTAAATTGTTGGTGATATTTGATTTCCATAATTTTTTGGTCGAAACCGATAACTCATTTAAAATGATTATGCCTCTTCGTGTTATCCGGAATAAAAATTTCCTCGTATTTTTTCGCACCCTAATACGCACTTTTTTATTTCTCTGTTATTCATTTTTTACGTACTACAGCTTTTAATCGAAACGCTTATCCCATGAAATTAAATTTTTCATTTTTTTTTTAATACCTTTATTTGTGACTGGTTAAATTTGACGACCTTTAAAATAAGACGCGACAATTTTATTTTCTGCGAGCAATTTTCGCTCATTTTGCGAATCTAAAAGTGTATGTTTGGATTATTTTTCAATCCCGTTCGCCATATACCTGCTTGATTTCTTTTTTTTTTCGTTATCATTTAAATGTTTTCAATGAAACAATTAAATTGGAAAAAACTAACGTCACTAGTCTGTCTAATTGCAATTTCAAATAATTCTACTCGTCAGAATGTTATTTTTTAATTTATATTTGTAAATATTTATCGATACAAACTGCCCAAAAGGTATTGGAAAACACGTCGAATTTCCGATAGAAGTTTCGTTTCCAAAAATTATGTTTAAACTGCGTAGTTAAAAAACGTAAGCATTTATTTGATAAATAATATTCAGATACAGCTAATTACTTAATTTCATTACATTGTCGTTATTAAATATGAAACGGATCAATTGTTCAATCGGTAAATAGTACGTTAGTTTCACTTAAAATACTACTAAACAATATGGGGCTTTCTCTTTCTCCTCACAAATGTGTTTCCGTTATTTTTTCTTGCAACCGTATTCAATATTCCATAAATAGATTGGTTATTGATGACTATTATGTTCCATATTCTACGTTTCATAAACGTTAGCACATCGAAGTTATCTACATAAAAGCTTTAAAACGTGCCTTTTAAAATCTCTTTCTCACACGACCGTCGGAGGTGACCCTCTATTCTATTGCTTCTGTACAAATCTTTCATACGCAGTATAATTCGGCAATTCTCCGACCACTTACATTTCCACATTGGACAAAGTTTAAAACATGTGTCTACGCTTATCCTTAAGAGCCCTTGTCTCTACTCCTATATCAGCTTTGGAAGTGGAGACTAAGGTTCCTGCTCTATATTTGCGTCGGGCATATTTAGCTGACAGATTTTTGATAAACTCTTTCTCATCTTCCACTCCTTCATTATTCCTCTCATTCCTCGACATTTTCCAAAAAATGCAGATTCACTCTTAGACGCCGTCCTATCACTTGCCGCTCCGCGCGTCATCTATCCAATTATAGTAATACGATAGTACCCCCATCTCCTTCTAGTTATTTTCTTTTTCCATTTGCTAATAACGATTTAACATATAGATTTAGATTATTGTAAAACCTTCAAATCATCTACTCCTCCTATTGCTAACGCCTTGTTTACTTCTCATATCAATAAGCACTTCTCTGAATTCACACATATCTACACTGACGGCTCTAAAGCAATCGCACACGTTGGTGCAGCCTTTGTTATTCCCTCCCTCCAAATTGTTAAAAAGTTGTCTCTGTCGAAAATTTCTTCTATCTCTACTGCAGAGGCTATAGCTATTCTTCATTCTCTTCGTTTCATCCTTTCTAGTCAAATATCTAAGAATAATCTTTTCAGATTCTAGAAGCTGTCTCTCTGCGCTAAAATTTTCTCACTACAACCCCCATTCCTCACCGATAATATTGAAAACTCTCAATGATCTTCTCTCCATTGTTAAAACTGCCCACAAAGTTGCTTCAGACTGATCTGCCATGCTTGGTTCTACAATATACAGATGGCAGTCAACCTAATTCGTCCATTCATAATCGTAATATGAAAATTACGATTCGGAAAAAAAAATCCTCTCCCTTCTTCATTAATTCAAATGAAACTTACTAGCTCGCCCTACTGCTCTCTTATCCTGGAGATGCCATTGCCGATGCTAATCACATATTTTTTGGATGCTCCCACTATATTTCTTCCGTAACACATTATACAACCAAATCATGTCCTTACCTCTCCCTATAAATATGTCTTTCTTACTCGCTACTCGTAATGTGCACATTTATGTTTGTTTATACAATTTCATTCGTGAATATAACTTAGCGATATAACCTCTTTATATTTATTTAATCTCGTATATTACAATTTTCCTGGTAGCCACAAGTATCGGAAATATAACATACTTATTACGAAGACTGGAGCAAAATAGTAAAGATCATGGATTGTTAATTGACAGAAAGAAGACCAAAATAATGATAATTAACCGTTCCAAAAATAACTTACCTAATATAAAACATATTGATGGAATAGAAGTGGTTAATAAATTTACATACCTTGATTCGATTATCGAAAATACTAGAGGATGTAATTTGTAATTACGACATCGTATAAAAATAACTAAAAGTGCGATGGGACGCCTAGTAAAAATTTGGCGGGATCGAACAGTAACTAAAAATGTTAAAATTAAACTGGTTAAATCATTAATATTTTCAATATTCTTATACGGTGCTGAAACATGGACAATACACCGAGTTGAACGCAAACGCATTGAATCTTTCGAGTTGTGGTGTTGGAGACGAATGTTACGTATTCCATGGACGGCCAATAGAACCAATGAATCTGTATTAAAGGAGATCGGCACACCTATACGTTTATTAATAGAAGTTTTTATCAGAATTGGACGGTTTTTCGGTCACACAGTCCGAGCAAATGGATTGGAAAAAATCTTCATCGAAGGGAAAGTAGAGGGAAAAAGAGATCGTGGTCGTGTACCTTTACGATGGTCAGATGGATTAACTGAATTCATGAAGAAAAGCTTCAGTGAATGTGTACATCTAGCATACAATAGAAACAAATGGCGAGAACTACTTCATAAAAGCAGCATTTCCGTGCCACGATATCCCTCCTAGGGATGATACGATTCAAAATTACAACTTTAATGGGTAACATTTTGGAAGCCCCCACCAAAAAAAAAAAAGTCTTTAATAATATAGCCTACTATACCAGAATACTATAGTACTTACTTTTTTCGATTGAAACAAGCTACACACATGGCGGCTGTTAGCGCGCCGAGAAAGATGATGCAGCCTAACATGACGGTCATCGTTTCTAGTCCAGATAAAATCGTTTTCTCGCTTCTTTGCGAACGTATTTCATTATCCGAAGAAAGACTAGAAGTAATGCCGATAAAATGATACGGTTCCATTTCAGATTTTATCAATCGTTCTTTATCTTTTAACGTTCTGAAATTAAAAAACATTCCAAAATTATAAACGTTTTAAACTTTTCCTTTTTAATTGTTTATGTTTCTTCGAAATGATTTAAAATTAAACCCAGGTTTTGTTGAAACTAACGCGTAAATTTACATACTGCTCTGTATCTATTTTGCGCGACTAAATAAAATACTTAAAATTAACATAGTATATTTTTAAACATTAGTAAACGATATACATAATATTAAAATAAATTCCTTAACTCTTTCAAGCACACTGGTGCACACTTTGTACCGTACTTTTAATTAACAATAACTGCTTGGTGGCGCGATTTCTGGATCATCTATATATTTTTCGCTACGGAGCAGCACGTCGGTTCAAAATCTCTGGCCAACTGTGTGTCATGTATTTCCTTCCAGCCAGTAAGATGTTGAGAAACAACACATACCTCTTAGAGGAATTCTGGACGTCTTTAGTGAATTGCACACTACCAGTTCGAATGAAAATTGCGACAAAATCTTGCGCATGACGGGCCAATATTTTACTGTCTATTCCGGTGCTTGAAATTAGCCGTGCAACTAACGGTAGATACGTAATATTCCACGATTATCCTCTTCATAGATTCTCTTACAACGATAAAAAGCATAAACTAAAAACAAAACGTCATCATGTATTGGGATTCAACTTGGGTGTAAGTTCAGCTGGATTCCGAACCATTCAGATATTTCTGGAAACAGCCTGCCTGATAACGCGACGAAGGAGAACTCAACTAGGTTCTCAGTCACAATGAAATTAGCGCCCGTAGTAGACATTGCCAGTTCCAACCATATTTAGTTCCTTCCGAAATCTGTGGTGTACTGAAGTGGGCAGCATGTTCAACAGATTCAGTTAATGATTTGAATTGTGTTCGAATGTTACGGCTTTCCTGTCACTCATACGTGTTTTCGCATTGATCGCATTAAACATTTTCTTGCCGAATTGATGAAAAAAATCATGTAACCTGTCTCGAGTTTTTAAAGTATTATACTCATTTCACTCTAACGAACAATGAGTACCAGCTTGCCAAAAAGATAAATAAACCGGAAATACTCACACTATATTAGCGTGCCCAACATTCGTCTTCCAGTTAGTCTTATATTTCAGGTTAATTAAAATCGTCGGATGACCATCTCTTGTCGACTTTCGAGTAAATGAAATTAATTTGTCGATAAAATAAATTAACCGTTGAACGATTTTAATTAGTTGAACGCGTAGACTCTTCAAATCGTTTAATCGTGGCCATGCGTAAATTTATTTATAATACATTTATAATTACTATCTCGTAGTAAAATTAGTATTCCACTATTATGAATAAGTAACTTCATATTTTAATAGTTATTGTATACCTTCTTATTTCGTTATTATATTTGAAAGTATATTATTTTTAATATATTTTTAAACTACATAAATACGTTGTATTTACAGATATCAACAGGCGATCGAAATACGTTACCATCTTCTACAGGGTAATCCATAGGAACGGTTGTGTTTGTCCAATAGCGCAGTTAGTAACACTGCTATACGTGTAATCCACGTTTAATAACGAGAAGGAGAGCGCGTTTTACACAGAACATTACTTTCGACGTGAATCGATCACGACAGTGCAGGGAGTTCCCGAAAGAATTCAAAGTTGCGCGGAGTAAAGCTGTACCATCTCGTAATTTAATTTTAAGGTGGGTTGGGTTGAAAACTTTCGAGAGACAATTTCTGCAATGGATTAAGAAAGAACGTCCTGGACAAAAACAAAACCGTTAGTATACATCAATCGAGTTTTCGGACAGCGATCATTCGGAGTTTCGGAAGCTTTGCTCGTTGTCATGCTGCTTCTTACTTTTCGAGAGAATCTGTTCGCCGTATATTTCTGCAAGGCTTGAAATTTCATCCTTATAAGCTGGCAATAACTCGGGAATTAAAAAGTACCGCCCATGCACAACGAAAACTATAACAATGCTGAAAAAGATCGAAGACGATCGATTTTAACAATTTTTTTATTGAGCGCTGAAGCTCATTCGTAGCTTTCCGAATTCGTAAACAGAGCTGCCGCTACTGGCCCGAATCTATTTCGAATTCAATCGAACAGAAGTCGTCACACAACGAGCGAGTAACTGTTTGGGCTGAAGTGGCGAATAGTGGGGCCTTATTCTTTCACTGGCGCTGTCAACGGAACGCGCTATATCGAGATAATAAACTGTTTTTTTTGCTTCCCTTACTTCGTCGTTGTCTGGGCCATACAGGTAACCGCATATGGTCGCGTCGCACGGATTTCGCTTGGCCGCCGCGCTCGCCAGATTTAACATCTCCAGACTTTTTTTTGCGGCGATACCTTAAGAATCACGTTTACGAAACACGTCCACGACATCTGGAGGACTTAAAAATTCGGATTTCTGGGGAAATGATAAGAATTCAGCGACCAATGCACGAAAAGTGTTCGAAAATTTTGTAAAAAGACTAAATGAATGTACTGTTGGAAATTCTGAACGATATTGTGTTCTACAAATGATTACAAGCTTTTCGTTTTCCTATTTTTAAATTTCATTGAAAAATTTTGGCCGAGTAGTTCGAAAAACAAAACTGTCCGTCTTCTCTGAGGCATCCTATATTTAATTCAGACCTACAATATTACAAAAAATAGCAAAGTAGAAAAACCCGATATTTATAAAAAACATAATCCGATGGCGAATGTGGTAAACAACACAACAAATCAGCGATATAAAATTTATACATAAACAATTACACAAAAAAAAAAAATATTCAGAACTATAAAAACTTTCCATTAAAACGGGTGTAAGAAAAATAGATGGATTATCCTCAATATTGTTCAATTGTGTCTTAGAGAAGGTTATAAGAGAGTGGGAAAAATTGCTGGAAGCAGGAAATATAAATAAACAGATACGTTTGGGATATAAGAAGGAAATAATTGCTATTGTTTGGCGTTTGCAGATGACTTGGCAATTTTCTCGGTAAATGTAGCATCCGCGGTAAAGCAGATTAATATCCTAAAAGAAGTAGCAGAAAAAACTGGTCTACAGATTTCGTTTGAGAAGACAGAATACATGACCAACATTGGAACCTCGCCTCGATACATATGTACAAAATACGGGAAAATAAAAAAAGTAACCAAATTCAGATACTTAGGCGAGGTTATTCAACAAAATGGACTGGATGGAGAGGTGTTGAAAATGAGGGCTAGAAAAATGGAAACGGCTTTCCAATTAACGCGAAATATATACAATAAAAAATCTATATCAATAAATGCTTCAGATATTACAATACAGTTATTAAACCGGAGTGTTTATATGCAGCTGAATAGCTAAATAACATTGGGAAAATTGAAATATCGGAAAAAAAGGAAAGGAAGATTACGAGAAAAATTCTTGGCTCAAGAAAAAGAAAGAAATGTTCAGGAATAATAAAGAGCTATATGAAAAAAAAAAGAAAAACTATCCGATGTTATGAGAAAAAGAAGATTAATGTTTTATGCGCATATACAGAGAATGAGTGAACAAAAAGAAGGTTTCGCCATTTTGATAGATTAAAAACCAGCCCGAGGTGATAACACCAAAAAAGATCTGGATGAAGTGAAAATAGATAATTCAATGATTGATAATAGAATTCAGAAATAAAATTTAAAAATTTTTTATGGATTTAAAAGAACCGAAAATGGACAGATGACAGGAAGAAAAATCAGAGTGAAACTATGAAGAAATACTGGGAAGAAAGGAAAAGCAAAAGCTTGTCGTTGGTCCATAGATGGCCAAATTCGAAGGGAAGAAGAAGAAAAAATAGATTAAATTTATAATATACTTTTCCAAAACTAATTCTTCATTATCCTGTCCTAATGCAGACGTTTTAGAATAAAACTCTGAGAATACTTGCATTCATACGTAAGCAATGAGACACTACACCGTGATCTAAATGTACCATATGTGCAAGAGGTCATTAAGAAAACAGCAAAGAAGCATGCTGATAGGTTGGATAGACATACCAACTGGACAGAAATTATCCTACCGGATAATCTGAAGGAGGTTCGCCGGCTACAACGGACGAAACAACTAGACTTGTTCTAGTTAATTGCATGCAATAAATAAGCCGCTATATGAACACTAATTAGCTTCACCATTAATTGATTGGGGCTATAAGTGATGAATTTGAATTTTCTTTGATAACATCTAATGATGGCCTCTACACAGGCTAGGTGTAGACCATAGTAGGGGAGAAAGTATCCTGTCCTGTATAAGAAGAAGTGTAATAGGTGAGTTGACTAATTATGCGCCCGAAATATTTTAATTTTTCGCGCTTAACTACTTTTACTATTTCCTTACATTTCTTTAATCGATTTAATACTTCGTAGGAGGGGGTTTCGTATTTTGTCCGTCCATTTTATTTTAAGTGTTCTACACGATATGGTCACATTTCGATCGCCTCACGAGGAAATGCGGCTAACTCGATAGTTAAAGTCGACACAGACGGTGCCAAATAAGAACGAACAATCGGGTAGGACAAAGGTTAGAATAAAGTATTGTTCTACAATCGTTTTGAAATAAATACGATCGGTTAAAAACATGTTAGGAGTGCATATAATGGGAGAAGGTAACTCTACCATACATACAATGTTTAACTATGTTTTTCTAAGTACATTAGCTTTATGTATCTTTGTATACATATCTCCAAATACATTTGTTCATCTGGAGCGATAAACTGTACGCGATTTATTAGACGTTTTACATGTATAACATATTTATCTATAACGCTCGATTTCGAACGTCGTGACTTATTTGAGCGTATCGCGGAAAGTCTGCTCTCGATCTCGCTCGTGGGTTCTTCAACAGTTTACGTACCCGTTATTCGTTTTATTAGATCGATGAATCGTATTGCTTGGTCGACCTATTCGTGTATAATTCTTCACTGGATAGCCGTGTTTTCGACAGTGCTGACGCGAGTGACGTAATTAAAACATCCGTATTGCGCTTCTATATACTAAGGGAGAGTATTCATTTGGTTAGGCTGAGTATGTAGTTGTTGAATGATCGAAACACCGAAACTGCAATCATGGGATTCTTCATATATATATATACGCAGTAATTGCTTTTCATTTCCTTTCCGAAGACTTATATTCACGATTCACAATCGTACAGTGTAATCGAGAATATTATAATATCCTCGATGAACTATATGTATATATAAATATATTTATTTATTTAATTAATTCATTAAACTTACCGCATTAATACTTCGTTATCGACAATTGCATTGGTTAAGGAATCTATCGCGTATAAATGCAAATTCGTACTGTAACAAAATTAAAGTCAACCTAGGTTATTTAGATTTAAAGAAAATTAAATTTACATAAAACAACGATATTGCTATTTTACCGTTAGAAAAAAAATTTTTTTGTACATAATAATTATCGTTATAGAAACAAAAAATGTTTTGTTTTTTTTTTAAATAAAAATGTGTTAAATGTACCATAATATGACATCAGTTTATATAGATGATTTTATATGAAAAATTGGAACGAATATTAATAACAAAATAAACAACAACAAGAAATAGTTAAAATTACTAAATTGTTTATAAATAAAAAGACCACAAAGTTTTTTTGGGAGCTATTATCGTCGTCGGGATAGCCTATAGGCTAGAACAACACGGATTTCTATACGGAAGGTACCGAGTTCGAATACGATCGACGACGCAGAAATTATTATCACGTGGAAAACAATGGCAAACCACCACGTAGAGTAACAATATAGTACATTGCAAAAACACGTGGGTCTGCATTGTGTCCCCGTGTGTGTGTATGTGTGTGTCTAACTACGCTAACGCGATATTATGATTACCTTGTACACTAGTTACACTGTACAACAAAATATGCATAGGTAATTAGTCGCCAATACGAAGGCGGCACTTAATGATTATAACTAAGCTCTTAAAGCGAACATAAAAAAGTAATATATAAAAAAATATATATAATTTATATAAAAGAAAAAAAAACCACTGAAATAAAATGAAACGTAAGAAAGTACTTAGAGATATGCAGTATTATCAAAAATTTCAGAGTGAAAAAAACCCGTTACTTATAAAATAATCTGTTATTTTCACTTTGCTATTTTTCTGTAATATTCGACATCTAAATTAAGTATTTTCTTACATTTTATTTTTATTTTTTTTACTATATATATTTTAAATTATATATATTTTTACATTTTATTTTCTTCATGTTAACTTCAAATAGCTTGAGCTTTGTGAAAAAATTTAGTCTACATACCATTGTTGATAATAAATGAAAAACCGTTCCTAACAATATTTTCATTTCGTGAAAATGTGCGACTTTTCAATCGCCCCGGTAGCAGACGTAGAAACGATGTTTAATTTTTAAAAATAATAATAATTGACATATTTCGACTCTGCGCGTTTGTTTCTGTACGTACAATCTGTGTTTCCCTTCTTTTTCCCGGGTGGAAATTTTAATTAAATTTGAATTTACTTTTAATAATTTACATATTATTTTTCATTCCTTAATTTAACTTATCTTTCCTCGCAATCCTTGATTTCGTTCATGATATATGTCTGATAACCATATGTTTTAAGGCGGACGAAATGTACAAATTTAAAAATTTCCATTTTAATCCAGCATTATAAGATTCCTATAAGTCCAGTTGAATTAAATTGAATCGGGCAACTATTTTATTCTAGTAAAATGACTAATATAACGTGAATGGCTTTATTTCAATTCGCAAGCGGCGAAAATAACAAACGAAACTTATCGAAATGACGCTCAAAATTGAGATTTACGCGCACTTTTGATTATCGTACGCTTAAAAGTATTAAAAATAAGTCGGCTAGTTGTTCAATATGGGTACTGTATTGTCGTTGCATAATTTTACGTCGAAGTAAGAGCGCAATTCCTTTTTTTTACTTGTTGATCGAAAAAGTGTCGAGAGCGAGAGAGAGAAAGAGAGACGAAGATGTTTACATCTATTCAAACCTAACGAAGTAACTGAATAGAACAAAAGAAAAGAGGACTTGAAAATTTCAAGAGGTTGTTAGAAGACGGAAGAATAGAACGATGAATTTAAATAGAGAACCACGGTTGTATAAATAAGAAGGATGTAGAGACAATGAGGAATTTAAAGTTTTTCGAGTGTGAATAAAAATGAGACAAGTGCGTATTGTTTCTCGAATTCACCGTGTTAGAACTGAAACTTCAAAAGTTTCGAACGTATACTGACGAATTCATATTCTTAGAACTGAGTTTTTTGTACGTTTATTTCTATCTATCTATATAATATAGTTATATTTATATAATATACACGAGTATATGTCATGATAATTGCAGGACAAAATCTGTTTACATTTTCATCGGTTCCTGTTTTGCACTTCCCTGAACCAGTGTTGAATTTTCTTTCACAATATCATGATTTCATCGTGTTAGTGATTCATATTTTCCTCTTGTGAAATAAGACGCCGTTGCAAAATTTTCCGTTTAAGCGGTATGTTCCCAACTCCATTTACATTTTTCGCAATATGTTCTATGATATCTATTACTTTCACTTATTATGTAATCCGGGTAAATTCATTTGTTTTTTTTAAGTTTAAATTAATATTTCTTGCGATGTGTGCATTTTTATTATATTCTCTATAATTCCTCTACAAAACATCCAGTTTCCGCTTCATATAACAGGTAAAATTCTTCGATCATACGTTTCCTTCTCGTTAAGCTGATTGGTGTATTTTTATTATAGAATACGCTATTCAACTTGCCAAACGCTATCCATGATATATTCTATTGTATATTTTTACATGTATCAATTTTTTCCTTTTGCTATACTAACGACATAAATTAAATAAACGAGAAAAATCAGAGTTAAAAAAAAAAATTTTTAAGACAATAGAAAGTATAAAAGCTAAAAACGCCGAAAAATAAAATTCTAAAGGAAACAATTGTTTAATCATATTTCGAGTACATTGTACTAACGCGCTGTCGAAGAAAATATAAATTTAATTAAAATTAAATTAAACCAAAACGAGGAAATTAAAGAAATTCAATAACTACTAATTAAAAGTAAAATTTACCCGAAATAAGAATTATGTAATTAAATTTAAAACTTAATAAACTATATTATATCCAAAAAAACCGTCGCAAGCAACTAGGACTGTGGTAGATAGTGACTACCACATCTATATAAATTTTCTTGAGATGTATCAATATTTCAATAGACTCTGGAATAACCCGTTGTTTTGACAACTTTCTCCTTTCTGTCCAATATTAACTGAACCACATCCGCGTGGAATTTTACATATATTAATACTGCATATTTTATTTTGGGAATTTTACCGCATAATATACTGACCGGTTTCAAAAACGTTCAAAAATCGATTTTTTTTTGGAAACTCTTCCTATTTCGTCGAAAACAACTTTTACATATATATGAAATAATCGACGTTTTCAATAAACGTTCTATTGGGAAACGATTTTTCCGTTTCTTCTTTAAATTACTGGACCTATTTCTTCGCTAACTTTTATTAAATTCACATTTACTTCGATGATGTGTCCCACAATCTATACGAAAAATATAAGTTGAAAAATTTTGTTTATTTTAATGTTTTATTTTTTCTTGTTTTTTTTTTTTTGGTTCACTATATAGAACCGTGTCGACAGCGATAGCTCCAGTTATTACTGGAATATTACCGACTGATTTAAGTATGTATCAAGCTGCGTCGTCAGCAAAAATGTTTAGATTATCATTTATAAGACACTACCATATTTTGGATAAATTTAACGAAATATTTAATCTAAATTTACAATATAATAATACTGTTAAATAATACGAATTTTAAACGTCTCATTGCGACATTAATTTTAAATATATGGCAATGACAGGTTGTAACAGTTAGAGTAATGGTAGATTAACCGTATAAATTATTAAAAGATATAAGGGAAATAATTAAATTAAAGAAATTATTAAAATTAAATTTTTATAAAAGTCAAGTCTTAACTGGTCATATATTAGCTTCGGTACATATCTGGAGCGTTTTAAAATTGCATCCTCAAATATTTGTAAATTCCGCGAATTAGACGTTCCCGATACAGTCGACTGGAATAGTCAAAACCATACTGGAAGTAAACGTGGTCAGTGACAAATATGGGTTACACATAAATATGAAAAAAAACAACATAATAATGATGAACAATAACGACTTTCTCAAAAAGTTTGAAGTGGTAGATCACCATACACAGTTGGGTCCAATAATCGCGTTAAGTTCATCGAAGGAAATAAAGCGACGAATAGCCCTTGGAAGAAACGCCGTGGTCCAATTGAAACCGATCTTAGCCAGCACAGAAATACCCTTGGATACGAGGAAAAAATTACTGAAAACGTTGGTTTTCTCAATTGTATTATATACGGCAGATACATGGACAACGAAAGAAACGGATAAATGGCGAATCAATGCTTTCGAATTATGTACGTGAAGGAGAGTCCTGAAAATACCATGGACAGCGCGCGTAACTAATGCCGCCATAATAGACGAGATAAAGGAACCAAACAGACTCAGTGCGACTTGTGAGAAACGAGCCCTTCAATTGTTTGGACACATCGCAAGAGATGGAGATAACAGAATAGAAAATACGGTATTGTTAGGAAAAATTCCAAACAAGAGAAAAAAAGGGCGACCACCATTGCGATGGATAGACACCGTAAAAGATCGACTGGGTACAATAAAAAGAGCTATATCGGTGGCACAGGACACAATGGAGATGTATTTGTGACAGGTCACAACAGTCATACTGACTAGGACAAAGAAGAAGATACAGTTTATCATTTAAATTATAAGTTAAACGGTTATAGTCTTGATGATGAATGAATTATTAATGATGGAAACGGTTTAAACTTATCTAACTGTAGGTCGTTCGACTTTTTTCAATATACATATCTCGGAAAATGAGTACTTAACGTACTAACCAATATGCATTCTCAGTTGAATCAATCATCTCATACAAAATCTGATTGACGAACTAGTTCGCCTACGATATATATATATATATTACGACGATCGTCGTATGTTCACGTCATAATAAATTTAAATTGATGAAATTGGAGGTGAAAAACTAATATTTAATTTAATCAATATAAGAAAACAAAATTTATATATATAATTATTTATTTAATTAAAATAAAATATATTAAAATTATTATAATAAAACCTAACTGGATTTGTAGTAGACAAACTATTGTTATACAATAATTAAAATTAATTTTAGTTAGTCAATGGGGAAAACCAGTAAATTAGTTTGACCAAATAATTTTAGTTAATGCAGCCAGTAAATAATAAAGAAAATCGAGTAATTTTTGTTTAACAAGGCTTAAGAAAAATGTACAAAAAGGGATGGTTGTTTATAATTTTTAGTGGAGTTTAGTTTTTTCAGTCTAAAAGTTCAGTTTCTTGATCAAGACAGTTATGATTAAATGAAGAAGGATGGTTGGCAAGTAATTACGAATCTGGGTAGGTTAGGTTTTTTTATTATTTTCAAGTAAATTTTTTAATTAAATTATTATTTTTTATAACTAATTCATTAATAAATATATAATAGTTTTTTAATATAAAATAAACTATTTCTTTATAAATACTGTATTTATCTTTTTAAATAATAATAATAATAATTTATACGAGCATTCACGCAATATATATATATATATATATACTTCTATAATCGTTAATTTAAAAAAATAATTGAAGTACATACGTTAATGTGTTCTGAGTGTCCCTTTCGTAATACGGTTCGATTTTTCTAACCCGTACGTCCAGACCGCTAATATTCGATAATAAGCTATAACAAAAACAATTGAAGTAGTCGTTAACTTAAGGATATACAATCATAAAAATTAATTATTCCACCGCGAAATATTAATTATTAATTACTAAAATTTCGACATACATTACACGGAACTTTATGCTGCATTCTATTTAAGATATCAAATTGAGAAACATTATTTCGAGTTTTTCAAAACTTATTTTTTCTGTTTCTGCCTTTTTCCGTCATTTTAAAAGACGGCCCCTCGTATAAATAGATAGTATCACATCCGTATACATACAGAACGTCCTCGCACGTACGCGATAAAGTGTACATTCGAACGTCTGAGAGTAATCAGATATGTTCATAAGTCTCTAACAAATTTCGAATAGTTCCTGTTTACTCGGTGTGTAGAATTTTAACTGTTTCCATTTTAAAATTGAAGGTTATCATTGTTCAATTTTTTCTTTATTCACTCGTTTGATATTTTTTCAGTTTTGGTTTCTTATACTAACAATTTAGAATTTTGAATCGACTACGACAAATTGCTCCGTAGTTTTAACTATACCGGATCATTGAACGGTTTTTGACGTTTGATATATTTTTTCTTATATATATATATATATATTTTTTTTTTTTAATATTCTGAATTGCTTATGACGATCGACTGTCGCGTATAAGCTTATCCTAATTCAAACCGTCTGGTTGTTCAGCTTTTTCAACCTATTTTCATACCTGCTATTCTGAGTATACCGTCTTCGTTAGTAATGACAAATTTATAAAATATATATATATATACATTCTTAATTTTAATTTTTTAGCTTAGTTAATATTTTCGATTAATGTCAAAAATTATCGAAATACTTGGTAATATTTTTCATGTTCGCTTCGATTTCTGTAGGTTTCACAGCTGCCATCACGGTCACTTTCGCTTGATCATTTAAGACGAACACCTATCAATAAATTCGGTCGATACGTTATCTTAGTCACACTTTAATACGTATAACATAAAACGCTGATTTTGAATAAATGGTAATTAATGTACGCGTGAAAAATAAGTTTTAAAAATGAATTTTATACGTATGTATGTATGAGTGTGTATAATATAAAGCTAAAATTTCATCAACTAAAAAGCTGGTAGTTCTAACCTGAAGACTGATAGCAAAACCTTTTCCTAGACAGGTCAATACGTTCTGATTTGCTATTATTCAAATTTTATTTACTTTACAGCAAGCTGACACTTATTTATGGACAAACTGTATGGTAGATAGTTGAAAAGATGTCTTTTGATGGGATTCCAATTCAAGTCGTGAGAGCAGAACCCGTTAAAATTACCGCTCTATCACGAAGCTCCGTGTATGAACACTATCAAGAAGCAATCGTAGTAATCGGACATATTCCGAGAAATATTATGCAAAAGAAAAACAAGCAAGTTAGAGAGAAAAATCAAGAGATATTTAACTGTAGACAGGAATTATACAGCGTACTGCAGATTAAAAAGTATAACATATTGAATAGAAGCGAGTAGGAGAACCAAACTAAACGTTTCTATGATCAATGAATTAATGAGAAAATATATACAAGCGGACTTGAGGGTGCACATCAAAATGACCTACGATAGACAGTAAGAAACGAAATCGCCCACGATCTACGGCCGATTTATCCATGGGCTACATTTGAGAAAAGTAATCTAAAAATTGGGTCTCAGAACTCGTAATTGATTTTCATGACATTTGAGAATGGTGCTCTTTACTTGAATTAAGGAGTGGATAAATTATATATATATATATTGCGAGTGAGAGATTTTTCACTGAAAATGTTCCATAGAACAGTCGAAACTAACGTGAAAATGTTGCGATACGAAGAATTATGTAACAAAAAAAAAATTATCATGCGCGATAAGTGTAAAATTAAAATTTTCGTTTTTATTTTTGAAAATTTAACGGAAATAAATTCGACATTTCGTGATACGATTTTAATTTAAACGGTTTACCTTTTGACGATTGAAAACGTAATTAAGTTTTATACTTACGAGTAAACTTACGACGCATGACTTGCCATTTGCAGCTCCGGCCATGTCGGTTGCTTTAACATCGACCGTATACGTTTGATCGGAGTCGTATACAAAATTAGCGGCCGTTTTAATTTGCCCGGATACCGGATCTATGGCAAATTTTGCAATACCGTCCGTACGTTTGCGAACGCCAATCAGACCGTCGCTACTATTGATCGTGGTCGAAATAAGATTATACCTGATGTCCGCGTTTATACCTTCGTCGGGATCGGTCGCCTGTTAGATTAATTAATTTTTTCGTGCCATTAATTTATTTGTCCAACGAATAGCGTTAAAATCGTACAAATTGAAATTTGTCGGTGTTACGTTATTTATACGGGGGAAAAAAAGGGATTTACAGTATCGTGTACATTCAAAGTGATCGCTCGTATCTGATTTTTGTATAATTCTCTTTTTTCTCTTTTTATTTTTTTTATTTTTTATTTTTTTTTACTCGTCATTTTATACGGGCATAGTAGATATTAACGCGATCACTGATCGTGATAATGGATAAAGACAGCCCACTGGGTTTATCCCACCTGATAACAACCATATTGTTCTTGCCCAGATGAGTATCGATCGACCTAGTAATAACATCAATTTAGGCAGTAGCAATAATATAATAATAATAATAATAATAATAAGAGAATCATAGGTGATAAAAATAACAAAATGAAAATAATAATCCGGAAGATAAATATTATGATAAGGCTGCTACTGGTAGTCTACTACACCTAGTAATACTAATAATTAAAATAATAACAGTAATGTGGATAATGCTTACAAGGATTATGGATACAGACGATGCATCCGATTAGTCTTTCACTAGATTTCCAGAAGCTTCGCAATTATTTGTTGCGGGTCCACACGAAGGCCCGTTTATTGTAATAATAGAATATGGTCAAGGTCGTAACATTAGCAATCTTCGCCCTGTCTCAATTTACAAACGCTTTGCTAACTTTCCGGTTTAATACATGTTCAACGGAGTCAATTACTGGATATTTCACGTAGTAAGATATTTAGAGCGTATATACCAAACAATTTATTGTAATGATTCGAAGTGATTCGACATGTTTCCTTTGCTCGTATTCGACTAATAAAACGGAAACGGGACAGTCAGTTGATTCCCACGACGGCTATTAAGTTAAATTTGTAGGACGTGTTCTTCCAGAATTATTTGTATACTTATACAAACTACGTTTCTCTGTGCGTACGCCCTCCAAGGTTTTATGCATTGCATGAGGTATGTACACATATCCATGCAATGTCGTTTAAAACCAAGATGTATTCGTCGTCACCGAAGTTATCCTTCCCATTCCTGTACACAAACTACCGGTGCACTATCGACATCTGCTATTTCAAACGTCAGCTGAGTCATTTGCAGATGGAATGGCTCTCGAACAAATCGGGTCTGTTCTGTTCACGTTGAGTCGCTAAACATTCAGAAATTAATTGCTTTCGACAATATTTCTCGAGGCGAAGCTATAGAAAAGAAAAAGTACAGTGAAGTTTCAGAAGCATTTACGGATATTGCTCAAGCAAATAACGATCATCCCACATACCGGTTAAACGTATCTGAAATTGTCGCTCAAACAATCAAATCTCTCCAACCACTATACGCACTTATTGAGTTTCAAATTTGGGAAACCTTCGATTTCACATAATGAACCTAAATTACAACTATTTGTCAGAATCAATGCGACGAATGAAGCATACAACTAAAACGGGCTTCAATTACATCATCTTAATCGTCAGTTTGTGACAATTTTTTCGCTCCTAAAATACTTAATTCGAACGGTGAACATAATATCATTATTGTAAACAATTTCGAGTCTTTAAATGCTGGCAGGTAAAAACGAAGTTATTTAAAAATGCATTCAAAAGTCCTTAGAAGAAGTCCTCGATAGACGAATCTTAAGAAACATTGATAAGCCAACGTGGGGTATGGTTTGCCGTTGCTAGCCTTAGCTCCTTTATGTTCCCAGAAAGCATTAATTTACCTACCAATCGGATCGATAGATGACTCAGCTGTGGATTGTCACGGTGAAAAATTCTCTCGTCTGTGATCAGATTCGAACTTAGGTCGTGTCAGCGGAACTCTGAAGCATTATCGCTATATATAAAAGTTTCATTTTAAATTCGATCCAAGCATAACGAGATCGTAGAGACGCTTATTCTATTTTTGAGTCAAAGCTTTCGTTCTTAAATGTTTAATAATAACAATAATTATTATTATTATTTCTGTTATCGTAGATATTGTCATTATTATTGTTATTAATGCTGTTATCGTATATTACCTGCATTTTAATAACCGTATATCCGTACGAAGCTGTATTCGGTATGGCTGCAATTAATGGTTGTTTCGGAGCGATAAATAGCGGAGGATTATCATTTACATCTCGAACGTGAACAATAATTTTAACTTCGTTAGCAGCTGCGAATAGACGAAATAAATTTATAATACTTAATAAAGTAAAAAGTATTAAAATTTTACGAGGAATTTGCGCATAAATTTGTGCAAACGTGTATATAAAATATTCAATATACATATTTCACACATTAAGACTGGTGAATTTTGTCTATTTTCCTGTTTCTTTTTCATGCAGAATACTCGGTTGCGCATGTCGATATTATGTTGCGATTATTCGACTAGTAGCTCGGGATGATGATATGTTCGTACGATACAAGGCGATAGTTCATGCGATCGGTAAAGACGATTTTTAGTCAATTAATTGGTTGTATGATTGGTCGGATTACGTCTAGTACGCGTTAGATTATAAAATTTCGATAAATCAACCGTTCGCGGGTTACGGCTAAAGTTAAAAATTTGGAATATGAGGCAGTCTGTGAAGGACTGAATTACCAAGTGACATTCTTAGGGCTTCAAACACGACGTTAGGGATTGTTCGTAATCGACCAAAGGAATACCGTTTGAAGTAAATAAAGCAAAAATTTCTTCAAAAGTATTTCTATAGAATTGTAAAATCGATTATCTTAAAAGTTTCGTTTTTATATTATAAAGTCGGGAACATACATTTGAAAGAAATATATGTATAAATTGATAAGACAATCTTCGTCGCTAGTTAAATAAACATTACTTAAAACAAAAAGTGAATATTTCGTGAACCAGCAAATAGTATTTATTTGCACGATATTTACATTATTTATTAAATGAGGTTTGGCAGTTTTGTACTCGTAAGACGCCGAAATTAAGAGCTAATCAATTTTTTTTTTAAATGTTCCAAGTTTCATTGCTTATCGTAAAGAATACTGATATAGACGAAAAAATATTCACGTACATACATACATACATACATATATGGGTGAACATGTTTGAGCAAGTTGAAAATATATAGTGTGAATAGTCGTAGCATTCGCACAATATCTTTGAACATTTTCCAATTATTATCAAGATCTATTTAAAATTCGAGATTTTCGTAATATTATATATAACAATATTAACAAAAGCTTTTATTAGATTCGAACGAAGAGATTAAATGCAGGATTGGACAGGCAAGGATAGAATTTATGAAAATGAAGCGAACACTAACATCGTACGGAATATCTCTTTCAGTAAGAATTGAAGCTTTAAAATGCTGTATGACTGCGAAACATGAACGCTGAACGCTAAAATAATAAATATTATAGAACCTTTCGAAATGTGGTGTTACCGTCGTATATTGATCGTAAACAGAAAAGAAAAAAAAATGAAGAAGTATTGGGTATATTAAAAAAAGATAGAGAGTTCCTGGATATGATCAAACGAAGAAAAACAGCTACTTGGGGCACATATTAAGAGGCTCACAATGTGTACTGCCGCACACCATAATTATGGGAAAAATATAAGTAAAAAAAAGAGTTGACGGAAGATCGATAATATTCAATAATGGTCATCTATGAAGGTAGATTTGTTCCACAAGGCAAGAGACCGAACATTATATAGAGAAATAGCGGCCATAGCTGCTACCAACGACTGAGTTAGACTAAAAGCTCATATTCTGAACAAAGGCTTCCTTGAATCTTGTCCACTCCATGTGGTCCTGGGCAATATACTTGTGTTGTTTATTATATACAAATTATAACGACAACAATATATTTGCATAAGTTATAAACACGAAAGAAAATATAACACGGGTTAAAAACATTGTGTACCGCGAACACCTTACCACAATAACACAATAAGAATATAAAGAATAAAAGAAAACAGAACGTTAAATATTGCAAGAGAAAACAAATAAAAACCTGGAACTACAAAATATTACAAATAATACATGTTAATACAGAAACTTAAGTCTAAACTGCTAAAATATATTGTTTAGGTCGTGAGTTCTTAAATAAATACTATGTAATTAAAAAAAAAAAAAGTGGGTGACATAGGTGTCGAAGGTGCTTACTAAGTCAAGGGGTTAATACTAAGAAATAAATTATAATTAATTACTACATAATGTTATGTTTAAGTCGTCTGTGTTTATGATTTGGAATATATGAAATTAAGTTGCCTAGAATCGTAATTGACAATTGAGGAGACGAGTTCATTATTTTGGTATGAGCATTTAATAAAAAAGTCAGTCGATAGCTTTAGAACTAATATAGGGTAGGTCAGTACCTTCGTGCATGCTGTCGATTCTAGTATAGCGAGGTGTATTAAGAATATATCTGAGGCATCTATTTTGAATGACTTATATTAAAGGAGGTTTTTGATATAGAGCTCCAGGCAGGACAAGCGTAACAAAGTATTGGACGGATTGATGCTTTATAGAAGATTATCTTATTGTTAATGTTGAAGAAATATATATATATATATATATAGGGGAAAAATTGAAAATAAGCCTTGAAGACTTTACGGGGAAGAGGAAGACTGGAAACGATAACATCAGGAATGGAGGTGAAAACAGTTAAGGATATAGTGCAAGACGATTATAGAGCAAATATTCGATTTAACCGCACATAGATGTTGGCGTATGCAATCTTTGAAAATCAAAGAGGCAACGAAATGATGATTATATATATATATATGTATGTATGTATGTATGTATATATGTATATAACAGGTTTACCTAAATCAGATATGGTATCTTGTTGTACGGGATATAGCATTTGTAAGGATTTCCCATTTTTGGACGATAATCTGTCTACTCGTATTTTCGTTTGTAACATGGGCGCTAGTTCGCGATCCGGACTTCTGATTAATTCGACGCTTCCGTTATTAGCGTTCACTTTGAAATAATCCGAATGCTCGTCCGGAATTAAAGAAAATCGTAACGTTCCGAAACGTTTACCGGCGCTTACATTTAACGCTAATAAACTGATCGGTATGGCACAGTTTTCTTCGACCTGCGTTATTCGTTTTAAAAGAATAAAAATAAATAAACAAAATAAATAAATATGAATAATAAAAATTATAATTTTTTAATACAATCGATAATTTGCACGTGTTACTCGATTAGGCTCATTATTCGGTCTAAAAGTGCGTCATTTTAAACTATCAAAATTCGTGATCCGGAGATGTATACGAGAAAGAACTGTGAATTAAAATTACGTCAATTACGTTCTAAACGGAACTTAATTCTTAGTATATAGTATTTACATCGATAACCAGCAGATCTCGCAGAACAATTCCGCTAAATATCTTGCACTGCAACTCGATACCCATTTAACCTGGAAACATCAGACGTGAAGCAGAAAACAGAACAAATCTGACTTACTTAAAGTCCGTCAAATGTGGAGACAGGAAGAAATTCACATTCGATGCCTATAATAAACGACTACTCTACTAGTCGGTCATCAAACACATATAGGATATAGGATCCGATTTTATGCGCAAAACCTGCTAACCGAATGATTATATTCAGCGTAGTCGAAATAAAGTTATTAAATTACCAATGACGGTTGGTTTCGGAGAAACGAAGATATGCATGCAGATCTGAATCTCTGAAGTGAGCCGATGAGGTCATTCGTAACTTCCGAATATTGAGGCAATCCATTTGCTACACACACTAGCAGATGTTAGACGCCTTTTTATGTATAAAAAACTTACGTATATAAATAATTAATATTCTATACGTGTTTAGTAGTTGCTAATTAGTCATATTGACTATTTGAATATTAATTTAGTTTGTAATGCACATTGATGAAAAAAGTAAAATTCTTACGACAATATTTATTTCTCTCTCGTTTCAAAGCGATTAATCTGCTTATTATTATTTTTTTTCTTTGGCATAATCTCTTTAGAAGAATTTTAGTCTAATAGGTTTCTAAATAGAAAAATTATAAAATTAACATTCACTTTGAGCAGTCTGACGACGACTGTTACAAGTAAAAGTTTGTGATACCAGAGATCGCGCGTTAGTATCGATCTATAATACGGATTATTTCTGAAATTCGTTATATTTACGAAAATTTTAAAAAGAGAGATCGTATTACGTAAGAAAGTTTAACGAGCAAAGTTAGCGCCAAGAACGCATCGTTATAAAGTGAGCGAAGAAATTAAAAACAGATTCCAAACTGTTGCAGCTAGTTCCGCGGACGTAACACATCTCGCTAGGCCTTCTGAAGTTAATAAACGTATTAAATCCTTGAAGAATAAGACATCTTCCGGTATGAACGAAATTTCTAATGGTTAAAACCTTACCCCGCAAAGCGATCGTTTATATAACCGTAATAATAAATAGCATTCTTCTAAATTCTTACTTTCCGGTAAGTTTTTTACTTGCATTCTCGTGACACTTTCACATAACGAAAAATGAAACAACCGAAAAAAAAGCGAAAAACATTTTCAATACTAAACTGGGGGAAGTGGCAGGGAAGCATTTTAACCGATAAAAAAAAAAATCGTATTTACAGCTAATCCATCGAGATGCCGCAGTTAAAGTTGTTATTAGACGAAATAGAGACGAGCTGTACTTACTTCCATTTCGTAATATCGATGGGCGAAGATCGGACTAGATAATTCGTCGGAATTATTCTCGCGAATATCGACCACGTCCACGATGACTAGAGCGGTCGAGGTCAAACTTGGATTTCCCAAATCCGACGCCAACACGACGATTTCGTGAGACGATTGCTGTTCGTAATCTAAACCGGTTAAAGTGGATATTAGGCCGTCTTTCGAATCGATAGCGAATAATTCGCGTTGGCGATTTTTACGTATTCGCGGCAAATGGAACAAAACCATACCGTTGCCGTTCGCTAATAAATCCGAATCGTTCGCGTATACTTTAATTACCGACGTACCGGGACCGGCGTTTTCCGATACGGACGCTCTATAAGTCGGAAGTAATATTTCCTTTTCTTTACTACGCGTTAGGTGATTAACATTATTATTATTATTATTATTATTAATATTATTATTATTATTATTATTATCATTGACGTTGTTAGAGCCGAGCAACAGTTCGATCGGATACTTAATTAACTTGTCGTATCCGTAAAAATTCGGTGCGTTATCGTTTAAATCGGATATTCTTACGTCTACTTTTACGCTAGATCGTAAACGTGTTTCCGGTTCTTGAGCGTTATCTTCCGCTATTACGTGTATCGTGTAGAATTCTTTCCGTTCTCTATCCAGTTCGCCGTGAGCCATCAAAGTGCCGTCATGAGGCGAAATTTTAAACGGTATAATTTCGTCTACTTCATCTTGTTGTTCTTCTTCTTCTTCACCGTCATTATCGCCGTCTTCTTCTGGATTATCGACGACGATCGAATACGATATACGAGCATTTTCGCCGAAATCGTCGTCGACGGCTCGTATTTTACTGAGAATACGATCTTTATAGACACCTTCCACTATCGAGAAATCGTATCTAGACTGTTCGAATCGCGGCACGTTATTATTCACATCTTTAATACGTACTTTTACGCCGATGTAACCTTCTAAACCGCCTCTATCGATCGCGCTAACGTTTAATACGAAATCCGTTTCGGCCGGTAACGTATTCGCTACGGTAATTTCGCCCGTAATCGGATGTACGACGAAATGCGGCGTCTTATAACGCGTAATAGCTCGTCGCGAATTACTGTTACTACTACTACTAGTGCTACTAGTATCCGGTATGTAAGTTTCGCTAAACATCTGATAAGTGATGTCGGAATTTTCACCGACATCTTCGTCAGTTGCGCGTAACTTAATGACCGGTGTACCGGTAGTCAAATTTTCCGGTACTACGATAGACGGATTAGGAGATTCCAGAAAATTTGTACTACTACCAGTAGTCGAATTATTATTATTATTATTGTTTTTAGCGCCGTAAAATCTATTCTTATTTTTCGCATATCCTACAGAAGCTATTTGCACTCCTTCTCTGTGATGCACTACCATCTGTACAAATCGTGGACTATGATCGTTTACATCTTCGACGTGAATCGTCAATTTAGCTTCCGAACTTAAATTACCTAAACGAACAAAAATATTTATTTACACGATAAATTCGAACGACTTAAATATTTTTAGTCGCGATGTGCATTCTGAAATTTTAATGCAAAAAAAAAAAAAATAATTTTCTCGTTGACGTGAAATGTCTCGATTTTTTCAAATATTTATATAAATGCATTTAAAATTATTTACAGTTCACCGAACAAGCAGTATCGTATAATCCGTATCGAAATTTTATAATGTACGACTGAAAGCTTAACGAATTAACGATAAAAACCGTAATATTAAATTACAAACACGGTCACATCATCAATGATGTCATACTGTATAATAATTTCGCCACTCTACTCCCACCAAGCCGCACACATTTTAACTTGTCATATAATACATTTTCCACCGTAGATCTTGCCCTGGTTTCACCTACACTATACCCTATCCTTAGTTCTTCAGTGTTTGATGACTTGTGCCATAGCGACCATTTTCCAATTATCATATAAATCATAACACCAAACACTACTACTAAAGTAACACAAACACCACATTTACTTTTCCACAAAGCAGACTGGAGATCTTACACAAATGCAGTCAAGGTACCCAGCAAACCACTCAGTTCTATTAAAGATAACCTAAACATATTCTTCGAGGCAATCTTTAAAGCCGCTGACATAATTATACCCAAATCAGCTTCTAACATACGTCCGAGAAAAGTCCCATGGTGGTGCAATGAGATTTCTGTAACAATTTAACAACGCAAACGTGCACCCAGGTAATATAAACGATCACAAATCACCGACCTAATTCACTTCAAAAAATCACGCACTACAGCTCGGAACCTCATCAAAACGGAAAATGTGAATCCCGGCACAATTTTGTTCGTTCTACTCCAGAGTCAGTATCAAGTCATTATATGTGGCCAAAAATTAAAACAGTTAATGCGTAAACTACCCACTCTTATGTCATTAAAGATAGATTGAAAAACTATTTTTAGTCCAAATGATGTAGCCAATTCTCTTGCCCAACACTTTGCAAGTCAATATTCATCCCTGAGATATTCGGCCGCTTTTCTTGATACAAAATCAGCGGCTGAAAAAAAGCAAATACATTTCCCACAAGATCCTGCTGCAACTTACAACTCTAACTTTAACATTTCACAACTAAACTTTCAGCTCAACCAACATACACCAAACACTGCACCCGGTCCAGACTTAGTACGTTCTTATATGTTAAAATATCTTTCACCAAGTGCAAAACTATTCCTTTTAAATTAATACAACCAAATATGGAGATCCAGCATCATTCCCAAAACTTGGAATTCAGCTATATTCCAAAACTCAATAAAAACCCTTCTTCCCAGATAATTACAGACCAATATATCTTCTGAGCGTTCTTTCAAAAACGCCGGAGAAGATGGTTAATAGACGTCTTTTATTTTTCCTTGAAAATAACAATCTCCTTTCTCCTTTGCAAGCTGGTGAACGTAAGACGAGAATAAACAGCACTTATATAGATCATTTGCAGAAATGGTCTGATACGAAAGGTTTATATTTTTCTACATCCAAATCATCATACATTATTTTCCATAAGAGGCGTCTATCGTCCTCCAGTTTTTCTTTAAGTATAAATAACTCTCCCTTAACAGCCAAAGCAAGAGTAAAATTCTTTGGTTTACGTTTCGACTACAAATTAACTTGGCGTTACCATATAACTGAAGTCAAGAGTAGGTGCTTAAAACTGCCCCCAATTCTGAAATATTTATCCAACCCGAAATATAATATAAATACCCAAATCCTCTATAATACTCAACAGCCAGTAAATCTATATTAAGAACATTAGATACAGTACACCATGGTGGACTTCGATATACAATGACTACACACACGCAGAAACAGACGGAGCAAAATCTATAGTACGCGGTGACAATTCACCAGCAGCTTGCTCTTACCAATCCAGCTAAGCGATGGCTGCACTTCTCTGGATGCAGAGTTGTATGGAATTATGTACTGTATTCAGTACATCAGATCAGGTGCACTTCCACATCGAAAAGCATTGTTATAACAGACTCCCTCTCCTCTCTACAACTAATATTACGTCAAGACAATAAGAACACCATAATATTAGAAATCCAACACAATCTACACACACTACAAAAGAAAGGATGGAAAATATGCTTTCCGTGAGTCCCAAGTCACATTGGGATGCACGGTAATGATAAAGTAAAAGAGTATTTATGTGTACGTGAAATAGATAAGAAATTTATAAGAAATGTACCGAACGTGATTTTGTTTTTGATAAGGTCATCCGGAGAGAAAGTTTTAGACAATTTTAAATATCATCCCATCCGATCTTCCGAAGAAATTATTAAGTAATAAAAGTTAATTAGTGATAAAAATAATGAATAAAAATTATTATTGTTTTTATCCGGATGAATGGATGGTAGTACTTTTTAGTCATAGTTGATCTCCGGATGATATAAAGGTTATCGGGTGTTAATATTATTGGACTTCGAACTATTTATAATTAGTTTAATTAATGAAAAAGAAAGTTAATGAGATATAGATAACCTTCCGAAGGCATTCCAAAGAAGAGTTTATTTTTTTTCTCTTTTTTTTTTTAAGTTTTAGTGACTCTATTAGAGTCAGCAGCTATCCTTCATTTTGAGTCCCGCGCGAGAGTATAATAAACACTCTTCTACAATGTGCTAAACGGTTTGATGCATTTTTCCGTATTCACAGTCGGAAGAATACCCCACTTCTCCATCCAATATCCGCACCTGCCATGTCCAGTTCTAAATCTGTTTAAATTTCGCCAGTTCCGCCTTTGTAGATTCATTCCAGGTGGCTCTTTTCTTGGATTTTCCACCAAATTTCCCTCATCAATTTTGTTTTTAACTGCGTCCCAGTGATTCTGCCATCTTTTATTAAGACTGGGTTCTATTTTTTCCAGGTTATTCTTGTTTCACGGTACTTTTCTGGATTTTAAATTTTGGTGCGTTAGTTATTTCTGTATATATATTGATCCCGTAGTAAGGTTTGATCACGTCGGATCTCTGCTGATGCTATTGTTTGCCAATACGGGTAACCAAGTCAATGGGGTACTCCTAGATGTTCTGGTAATTGTCCTGAGTGTTACATTTAACTGTGTGTCGATCTTTGGCGTATGTGAGCTGTTTATCCAGATAGGAGAATAATATTCTGCAGCGGACTATACTAAGGCTAGCGCCGATATCCGTAAAACCTTAACTGTTAATCCCCATCCTGTACCAGCTAGCTTTTGTATAAAATTGTTTCAAGTTTTTAATTTCTGTGCTAAATTACTCAGATGTTTACTGTAAGTGAGTGAACGGTCTAACGTAATTCCAAAGTATTTGGGAATTTTGTATTTTTTAGTTCTATTCCGTCAAAGTTTACTGTTATTTCAGCATTAGCCAGTTGTGTATTTAGATGGAACAGGATGATATTTGTTTCAACTGAATTGGGTCTCAATTTCCATGCCTTAAAGTATTGGCTCAATTTCTCCAGATCCTGTTCCAAAATGTTTCCACATTGTGCAGCGTCTGCGTCCTGAATGCCTATGGCAATATTTTTTTAGTGTTTGTCACCGGGATATCATGCACATATATATTAAAGAGGACGGGCGCAAATATAGATCCTTGAGGGAGTCCATCACTTGTACGTCGCCATCTACTACTCTGTTCACCGATATATACTCGGAATCACCTATACGCTAGCATGTTTTATAAAACGGAGTATTACTATCTTCGAGAGTTTTAACGTCAGGCCATACAGTGTCATATGCTGAGGCCACTGCTGTCTTAAGTTTTTCCTGTAAACCGTTTTCAATGAAGTGTGTTAGTATTGCTACCTGATCAACGCAAGATCTTCCTGGCCTGAAACCTGCCTGTTCTCTTGGAATATATTTTTCGACAGTTTTCTGAATTCTGTTTAAAATAATACGTTCAAATATCTTGTATAGCACCGACAAGAGAGAAATAGGTCTATAATGCGAGTTCTATTTTTCCCCGGTTTGCTAATTGCTATGATCTTAGCTTTTTTCCAGTCTGTTGGGATATTTCAAGACTTAAGAACAGCATTGTATGTATGCAATAAATAAGTTATAGCTTTTGGTCCAAAATGTTTAATAAACACCGGAAATATGCCATCGAATCCTGCCGCTTTTTCAGATTTCGTTTGATTTAATGTCGCAGTGAGTTCAGTTTATTGTATATCACCGCTGTATTTGCTGTCCGGTCCTATTTCTTGTTTCGCTACACGTAGTTTTTCCCTCCCGTCTCGGATTTGTCCCTTTTCAATCGACATTTTAGTCGTTTCCAATAAATAACGTCCTCTTATACCTATACATAGGTCAGGAGTAAATTCCTTTTGCCACCTGGCTGATTTGACAGAAATTTTTATCCTTTGGGCTACCGCCATCTTCATCAGACATTCACTTTTACTTCGGGGTATTCCCTCAATATTGAGCTGAAGTACAGCATTTTCTCTTCCTTCATAGACCTGAAGCCCTGAAAAGGGCTGTTTCTAGCAATTTTATCTTTTTCCATTTTAAACCTTTTATTTATTTTGTGACGCTTCGTTGGTGTAGTTAGCCGGCTGTGTTACATAACACGATCGTTTTCAGGGGCACCCGCGCTTGAAAGAGCTTTTTCCCTTTACGTTGAGATATTAATTGCGCTTCGTGGAGGTCTACACCGGGCCCTAATTAACCGATAAAACAATCTATCGATCAATTAATAAATCAAGCCATCGAGCAATTAATTATTAAATCAATCAATCGTTGAATAATATATTTTACGTTATCGTATCGATAAAGTGTAATAATACCTCGATCTGTGGCGACGATTCGCATTTGATACACGTCCCGATATTCGCGATCTAACATCGCTCCTTCCTTCACTTGGATCGTACGACTTTTCTGATCGATCGCGAATAATTCGCTTCCATTTCCTTTTAACGATAACGAAAAATAAGCGTTCGTACCGACGTCCGAATCGTCTACTTTTATCGCACGATCTAATCGGATTTCTGTACCGGCCGGCGAATTTTCCTTTACGTAACCTTCGTACCAATCGCGATCGAATATCGGCGGATTATCGTTCTCATCTTCGACGGTAACGTTTACCTATTTAAAAACGATTATCCGATTAACGCGAATCGAAATCCGTTCTATCGCTTAATTAATGTCGAAGTGACATCGGATGGATACGTTTAAATACGTCGAAATATATTAAAAATACAGTTGTCTCTTTTTTTACGACCGCTTGTGAAATAAGATACTCTAGCGCGCATACGCAGAGAGAAGGAGAAATTAGCCTCCGATAACGATTTTAGTGAAGCCTAAAATGAATACGTCGAAAATGAAAGGAAATAGAAATAGTATATCGGAACACTGGGGGAAAATGGGGTGACGACTACAAAAAAAAAAAAAAAGGCACCTTATATTGAAATCCAGAATGGAAAGTCGAAATACAGAATGGAAAGTCGTTTCGAAGAAGTGTAAAAATATATATCGAAGATCTATATAAGGCAATGGATACAAAACGTCTATACAACGAGAAAATGATCGTAGATGTACAAAAAAATTTCGAAATGAAACTATAGTAATTCGTGGACGATAAGGTCGCAGGAATAGATAATATTGCCGCGGGTAAATAAATACGATTTTATTTAATACGTAATTAACATTGCCATTCAATTATGGTTAATTACGCAATATTGTAAATAGAATTATAATATCGATACTACAGGGGATCGGAAATACTGTTTAGCGTAATTCAAAATCGGATGAAAGCTTTATTTGACGAATATTCGAATAGAGTAGTGCAGATGAAATTGTTACGCTCCTTATATTACGAGAAACTACGATAAATTATAGTAGACGTTTATTACAGGCTACGAGAATAAAGCGTGATCTTTGTCGCTAACAAATGAAATAGGAAATATCAAGAACTTAATTACAGCAAATCATATTTCATTGCGATTTGATGTGATGTTGTTCTTTTAAATGACCGATCGATGGGTTGATAAATAACTTACGTGATATAATCCTCTGATGACTCTTTTGTTCGACTCGACGAATATCACTAACAGATAATGATTTTGTTCTTCTCGATCGAGTGCTTGTTGCGTATAGATAGCGCCGTCTGCCGAGATGGCGAATTTATTCCGGATATCCGGTTGATTCACTACGATGTATCTTTGATTTTTAGAAGACGTCGTTCCGCCGCTAGTATCGTGCGATCCGTTATAATTGCCGTATCTGTAAGAATTGTTCATCTTTTTGCCGAGATGACCGACTAACGCTCCTGCTTGATTTTCACGTACACGTAACGAAATCGTAACCGGTTCGTTGTTTCTAACGAATATGAAAAACATCGAAACAACAAAATAAATTATCCTTCTGCGGGAGCATTGAACGAATTAGAGTCGAATGATTAGTTTAGTATTACTTAAATGACTACTTATTAGGATATAGTGTTCCCTCCGGTCGACTAAAATCAAGGAACAATGAAATGCTGTTGGCTCACCTCGATTCAGAAACGGCTAGGATGTGAAACGAAGCTGCACCAAATAGTTAGGAAGTTTTACCACCTGACCATAACTTACGGTGGAAAGTCTGGCGATCACTCAACAGACAGAGAACTCGAACTACGCGATGTAAAGTTAATCTCGGCAAATGCGACATAGAAGAAACCGATAAGTGCAACTGCGAGGGAAACAAAAACTTTCGATCACTCGATCCAATGTTCAATAATGAATAAAAACTGTGATGCAGATGATTTAACTGCAGCAAACGATAAAGTTCTTTACGTCGCTACATATTGAGCTAAAGCATAAAGTATCCGGACACGCTAAGTAAGTAAATAGTTACTCGGGTATAAAAATATACGATGAAGATAAAAATTATGAACAAAAATCTCGAACGAATGTTTTATTAAAAAAAGTTATACGTAACAAATGTTGCTAAAAAAATAGTTAACGGACTTATATACAAAATTATCTTATAATTAATAAAAGTTAATCAACCGCAAGAAAAAGTTAATTCGAAAACCTGCAACATTTTTTTTTTTTATAAACTTTTAAGATCTAGAACTGACGAGACTCTCATCATCAACTAGATTTGGTGAACGAAATTTATTTTAATAGGAGTCGACCCAACAGGCGAACACCTGGGTGGTCCTATAAATTATCTACACCGACTCTACTTGAAATCGGTGATGCGTTTTCTTCGCAATCTTCTGGTTTCTTCTTGTTCTAGCAGCATCTTTGCTAACGGATTCCCATGAAAGTCCAGTTTCGACAGATACCTTCGGACAGCACAGCGGACTTCATCTTCTACATATCCTATCCGGAGGTCCCTGTGCAACGTGTCGAATCGACACGTACCATGGAGCACCAGCTATAATACGCAAAATTTTATTTTGGCACTGCTGGATTTTTTGTTTGTTGCTTTTGGAAGCACGTTCCCATAGCTCGCAGCCGTAAAGCCATATCGGTTTTAATGTAAGCTTGTACAGCAATAGTTTGTTGTTAATTGATAGTTGAGACATAGGTCCCAATAACCAGTATAACGGTTTCATTCTGATATTTAGTTCAGTTTTCTTAGCGGTAATGTGTGGCAACCATGTTAGTGTTTGATCTAGATGAATTCCGAAATATTTCACACAAGGATTTTGTGGTAGTATCTTTCCGCTTATTTTAATCTGATATTTTCCACGATCAACTTATTTATTTGTGAATATGATATGGCTACACATTTTAACTCATTTATCACTATTTTCCACTTGCAAAACCAATCAACCGTCAGATCAATGGTACTCTGAAGCTGTCGATTAGTCGTATCGGGACAGTGATGAGTAGCTAGTATTGCCGTGTCATCGGCAAAAGTTGCAATAAACGAGTTTTCCGGAATATCACTGGTAAAAATGGAGTATAGAAGTAGTCCCAGTATACTACCCTAGGCTACTCCTGCCGTAATTTTGTATACAGATGATTGATTATTATTGACAATCACTTGAAAATGTCTCTCTTCCAAGTAGGACTTCAAAATGTTGTAGTATATCAATGGAAAGATCTGTTTACATTTATACAGCAGTCCCGAGTGCCAAACCCTGTCAAACGCCTGCTTGACGTCGAAAAAGACAGCAGCACAAATCTTCTTATCTTCAAGGGATCCTTCAATTTGCTTCACAACTCGATGAACCTGTTGCACAGTAGAATGTCCAACACGAAATCCGAACTGATGGTGTGGGATGATTTTATTGTTATCCATAATTTTCTACAGCCTTTTATGAATGAGTTTTTCAAAAACCTTTGAAAGTGTTGGTAGGAGTGAAATCGGTACGATGTTACTTCTTCAGGTGTGATTTTCCAGGTTTTAAGATCATAAGAATATTAGCAAATTTCCAAAGCACAGGAACATATTGGTGCCGTAAAATTGCATTATATATATAAGTCAAAAAGACTAGTGCTTTTCTTGGAAGCTGCTTTAGTATTATTACAGTAATTTGGTCATATCCTGGAGCTTTTCTGTTGTCAAGCTTCTTAATTATAGCTCTGATTTCTACAGGAGAGAAATGTTTGATATAAGAGAAAAGATTAAAATTTATAAAATAATAATTTATGATAAATTACTCCCACGTTTATACTTAGTATAGATAAATTTTAATTGTTTAGGGAATCGTAATTATTGATCGTCAAACAAGCACTTTGTCGTGATATAATTGATTTATTCGCATTCGAACAGAAGTAGAAATTAACTAATTAAAAACAAACGTCTTATCTATACTGCGACTAAACGAACGTACGAAGTGCAGTTGTGAGGTTGTGCAAAGCCGACAAATGTATGAAGTATACAGAGTGTCCAAAATAAAATTCTTCGGCTGATAACAAACGCGCCTTGTATCATTCGCCGTGATTTAAACATTACCTATGTAAGTGAGATCATTAAGTAATACGCACTAAGCCATAGCTGGAAAATCCCGGAGACGTAAGACGCAAAAATGGACCTAATCTAAGATCATGATTACATATAGCAGTGGGTGATATTCCATTCCTGTTACGTCCTTCCTAAAAGTACACAGATAAATGATCTTGTTAGCTTATAGTAAATACTGACGAGAAAAAAAATAAAGATTTATCGACAAAGTCTCTTGGGACAAAATAAAATCCCCGATGTAGGGTGGTAATTTTAAGCAGTAGCGCATTACTTTAGAGTAGTGGGGCAGATTTAAAATACATCTTAAACTTTCGAATGATTTCCAGTTTATTAAAAGTTACTTTAGACACCGAACTCCGTATACGAGGTCCTCTCGAACAAAGGTCTCTCTCATTATTAACAAATTATTGCCTGCTATTTTTCTAGATCGAATTTAAACAAGAATTTTCTCTAATCACGGTCCCATGGGATGTGTATACGTCGTAATATTTATCTTTTTAACCATTTTCGTATCTTCTAACGTGTCCCCTTAATTTTCCTCTTTAAGGTACGGATAAACGTCGTGACATCCCCATTGTCGTTGGACATTTTTACTTTTATAGTCGTTTCCATTTTAATTTTGCCCGTTTAATTTTTAGTACGAATATTTCCAACTTATTCCGGCGTGTTCTTTTATTTCACGTTGCTTTACAGACCTCATGTTTGAGAACTACAAATCGAAAACGGAAACAAACAAATATATTTAATATCCCGGTGTAGTTCGAAACTTCTAGTAACATAAGATCATCCGGTTCGAATTTCATTTCTGTTACTTCATCTTATTATTACTTAAAACCACCTTTACTTGTACAAAATTTCTTTCATCGTTATTTAACATAAATTCCTCTTTATTTCAGTCCACTTTATAAACAAAATTTATTTCATTCGACTCGATCGTACATAAATCGTCAGTTGTTGAGAAATTTACCATTCATATCGACGCTGAAATTTCATCTAACCATCTAAAAATTTTTTATAAGACGCGTTGAATAAAATTTATGATAACAAATCCAATTGTCGCGTCGCTAGTAAGTTTTCACCATTAACATCCGTTATATTATACATTAACATATAGAAGTAGACGCGTTCACATGAACAAATCGAGAGTAATCGGGAAAATATCGAAAATTTAACTAATACAAAGACACCGTTTGAAAGATTTGCAAAGAGAAGCGAATTCAAAAGCGACTTATGAAGAACGCTGTTTATTTATTTGTTTTATTGGACTTCCACGATGGTTTAATACCAGTTGCATCTATTGATATTTTTTTCTAGATTTAATTCTGATATTTCGTCGTGTGAAAGTAATAGAAAGTTCGTTCTCTAATACAGGAGTATAATAATATTTCAGGGCGAGTATGCCGAGCTTAGGTTAGAAATTTTCCAAAGCATAATTAAAGTATCGACAAAAAAATTAAATTATTTTCAATACGTTCAGCGAATTTTATTAAAGAATTTATTCTCGCATCGATACCGTTCCATCAAATTTTATTATGAAAAATTATGCTTGCACTGATATTTAAAAAAATAATTATTCACGTAGGTTACCAAATGTTAACGCTTAATGTATATAATTCAAATGTTTTAAAAAAAGTTTTATAGTAGATATGCATATTCAATTTTATATATATATATATATTTTAACCATCTGAGAAAATTGTATAATATCGATTGCTCTCTTAATCCTAATGAAATTATTCTATTTAAAAAAATCTATTTTTATCTCGGAATTATTTAAGATTTTTATTTTTTTTTATTTTTTTTTGTGATAAATAACTTTATCGAAGGAACGAGAATTTATAAAAAATTAGTGACGATTACAATTTGGCTTTTTGGAACATCCAGTGGGCGAATAGTTTTAGCTGACGATTAAAGAATATATATATATATATATATATATATATATATATATATACACGTTATATATTACCTAATAGAATGGGCATCCGACTCGGATTCGACCACATGTATGGTCACGTTGGTTGTCAGAGTTAAAGATTTCGGATCTGTAGCTACACCTTCGAAGTAATATTCGGATTTGTCGAATTTGTTCATTTCATCCACGACTGATATTGTTCCAGACCTCTCTTCCACGGCAAATGGTACTGCAATGTATATATATATAATTACATACTATTAGTCAGATGTTGAATTTTATTTACTTTATACGCTTACATTTATTATTACCTCACACTTGAATTAATCTCGTCGTCGAGCACGCCCGATTTATTATTATATATTCTAGTAGAAATATATAGATTGAATTATATTTATTTTATGTTTAATTTTATCTCGTCGTTCTGGTCGCACATTTATTATATATTTTTATGAAATCATATAATATTACTGAGTCCTGATACCGTAATCGTGGTGGCTGAAGTTATTGTATTTTTCCTTATATTGGAATTTTATCGAATTATTTTATTAATTTTTATGTTTATTAATTTCTATGTTTATTAAGTAAATTTATATTATATTTATTTTTATTAGTTATTTTCCGTAGTATTTCGACGATATTACTACGCGATATAATTACCTTATTATTATTTCTTCCCCTTTAGAATCATTAAAGATTTTTGAATTAAATTTTATAACCAGAAAGTGTTGTCAATAAAATTATACCTTTCCCTATAGCAGACATTCGTAGTTTCCATAATTTTTAAGAAAACTTTTTATGATTTTATCTTCATTTCGACTAGTATTTACTTTATGTCTTACTACATGGTATTACACCTCCATATAATGTATCGTCCCGTCTCCATCTAGATAGTCTACAATTATTACCCCATTATAACGACGTTTCTAGAGAAGTCAGCATCCTTGATTAAGATGTAAATAGTCCCCACAGTATCACGTTGGCTAAGCTGTAAAGGCACCCCCCTTAAAAAACCCTAAAACTAATGAAGAATTAGGAATAATACAAAAAAATTAAAAAACAAATTCCTAATGAAATTTAAATGATTACTTTTTAATTTTTGTAGGTTTATCGAACTTAATAAAAAATTATATTTAAATTCAGCTAATAAGTTAATATATTTATTGATTCTGGGGCGATACGAAGTTCGCCGGGTAAGGGTCGACTCCTAGAAGACTTTGTTTTGAATTAGTGACCACCGCAATATCCACCTATTTCTAGCTAGAGTAACTGGGTATTGCGAAACTGACCGCGAAAATTGAAAATTTTTTCAACTAAAGTATCTATCGTCAAAGCAGGTTTGTGAAATTAATATAGTTCTCGACGTTTGAATCAAACTTTTTCGATACTAATTTATATGTGATTACGTTATCTACTAGTCGAAATTAGATTAGTAGATATAAAATTCTAGAAATATTAAAATTGTATTATATTGTATCTATGCGTACTGCAACATTGGCCAGAGGCACAAGTAAATGGAGTTTAGATATCATATAGGATACTGGATAGTTTTAGGAATTGAAATAGGAGCTGGATCATATTTAAGAGAGCTGGAAAGGTTTATTTGGGACTGGAATAGGTTGAATTTCTTGCAATCTATTAGAAGATGGTTAATGGGAATACAGAGGATATATTTCGGCTAGCGGATATGAATTATTTAGTAAATATGAGAAATTTTTTATACATTACATCGGGATATGCGAAATATTCAGATGGAAAACAAACCGGGCGAAATTATCTCCAACTACGTACGTTGTTAAAAATAAGCAGACGTCGACCGTAATGGTGAAATCTTTCATTTTTATCGAAAGAAAAAATTTTCCGCTATTTCTGTCCGTTAACTCCTTTCATTATTCTCGAAAATCGAAATCTTTTGAGTTTGTACAACGTGTAGTATAAATTATTATTATTATTATTGCTGTTTTAAAAATTACTCCTATTTATGAAACAAACGTAATAACGAAGATATTAACTACGGTGAGAAAAGTTATATTAAGAAAAAAAAACTGTTTTTATTAATACTCCCTAAAATAATTTTATCGCCCGAACGAAAATTTACGCATTGAAATGGAAAATAATATTTTGTAATAAAATTCACATAATACTGTAAAAAAAAAAAATCAATTTTCCAATTTTTAGTACGGACTGGAACGAAGCCGAATGTCAACAAAATTTTTTTTATAAAAATACTCGCATTCTAATATATATATATCAAAACCTGTATAAAGTACTACAGATTATCGAAACAAAAAATTACTTCGAAAGTTCGTATGTCTGTGTGTGTATGCGCGTCTAATATAGTTTAGCTTTTTTGAAATATTTAAAAAAACGATACAGTGTACTAGATGCGAGAAACTTACCGCCTTCGTGATAACCGTGTAACAAGTCGTAAATGACGTCGTTATTGTTGTTTGGAAAGCCTTCCACTCTGATCTGACCGACGCTGGTACTTACCGGCACGTCGTTACCTACCCAAAATTCGTACGGCGAACCGACAAATTCCGGTAGATGTTTTTGATCTACGGTAAAAATGAAGGCAAATAGAACCGGTTTAAATTAAATATAACGAAATTTTAATCGATAAACAAAACCTGGGCACTAGACACGCCTTATTTTTAGCATCAACATATTAATTTTTTTTTTATTATAGCGCCGTGTTTAACTAGCGAAGCTGTTACGGCATTGGTGATTTAACAGTTACATGTAGTAACTGAGGTTGGAAGAGGAAAGTAACTGTATAACTGAGGGAATAGTTGAAGAATTGTTGGAGAGGAAAGCAGATAGAGTACGCGGATGGATATTAGGCGGGTAAGGGTGTAGGGCAGTACAGTAAAATATGGCAGATAAGAGAGAGGTTTAAATCCGGGTAATTGGTAGATCGTGAGAGAGTGATATGTCACCAAGGCGAAGCCTGCTGAGCGCTATGAACGGGTTAAATTGGCAGGTGGTTCTCATAAGCCTGGATTTGATGGCGAGAAGTAAGTTATGGTGGTATGAATTCTGTTGCCAGTTGTGGTGGAAGAAATATTTGAGGGCTGTGTTTTGTACCGGGGACGGAGGAGCTTTATAGGATGTAGGGGAACATTAGAATGGGCTGCCTTGTCCCCTACTTCCTTCCCCAAAATCCTCTTATGACCTGGAACGCACAAGATACTGGATCTGTATCTTGTGATAATTTGTAAAGAAGAGATTGTATGCAATTAATTAGGGGGTTGTTTGATTTTGTGTTTTGGAGGGCCGATACAGCGGTAAGAGAGTCTGAAACGATTAAAGTTTTGATGTCGTTAATTCAACGACATATTACATACCTGCCGCACCCCCCCCCCCCTATATTTATACGTCTGATTGACTTTTTGAAATTCGGACAAGATGACGGGTATACTAGAAAGTATAAGAAATTAATGATAAAGATAAACGTATATTTACTGACAATAGTCATCAAGTAGCAGAATTGGTCGTTATTAGATAAAAATATGCAAAGTGGTACAGACAAGGTTGTATCTTAATATATACTGCGAAAAAAAATATATTCGAAAAAATACTGAACAAATTTAAAGGAGGTGCTAAGGTAAATGTGGACATAAAGTAAATAATAGTGAATACGCAAATGATACGATCCCAATAATAAATAATTTAAAATAAATACGATTCCTATATGTAGTTATCGCCGTGTACGATGATTACGGATTACACTTAAATGTTTCAAAAACAACATACATATATACTAATTAGAAAGACGAAACGTCTATAGGGTGTCACTCGTAGCTTATGATACACAAATGGAAAAAATTTCACCGATTACCTCAGTGGCAATATAAATGGGACACTTAAAGAGGGACAAAACTTCGAATTGGAAAAGTTAGAAGTGCATTCCTAAAATTGAAACAAATATTATGTAGTATAAATATAATTATGAAAATTAATAAAGCTAAATTTCGAAATTCCCGCAGTATGACCAAATTACTATTTAACAAGCCATCTTCATGTATGTTTCGCGAATACAGTTCTAATATTATTTATACCCGTCGCTCTTATCTGTTGTACCTTTTGTATACGATTCAACTTTATTATCAATAATTTTCTTCGCACTTTTGTTACTGAATTTGTTAATGTAACAACTACTTTCCTTCCATATTCATTATAAGCCGTAGACATTTTAAAATTATTTACGTTTTTTCTTTCGCACACATACTGGACTCTCGTCGTTAGAAATATAACCAATTCTTGACTGCGGTTAAGGTGAGAATATTTATATGCATAAAATGCAGTACGTGCGCTTTTAACACTAGTAGATACCATTCATATTTAATATAATCCGAGAAAGGTAAGACACAATTTTTTTTCTGCACCGTGGTAAACTCGATATTAAGATGAAGGTTATTCTTAAACGTATTCGAAATTCTTCCGATTTTTATAGCACACGCTGCCGAATTGCAAACGTGTCCCATCAACATACCTGAACAAACATTTTGGACTCCAGTTCTTTAATCAAAATTCGACAATTTCCTTCATATATAACGAAAAATAGCTTAGCATACTTTCTACTTGTCTAACCTAAAGTAGAACGAACAGGCACTCTTGTGATTTAGTTCATTGCCGCGCTTTCTACTAACGTGAAAAAGGAACCGGCATTGAGACATATGGGTTAGTTCAATTCTGACGATAAGGGGTACAAGTCCATACAAAAGCGTTAAAAATTGTCGTGCACGTAGTTTTTAGCAAAATTTTATAACTACATACGAGTTGTTTTAATTGAAAATATGAAACGAGATTTTAAGGAGGAGATAAAAAAGAAGAGAGAACAAAAAAGATTCTAGAAAAACGGATGAAATCAATTTCGACGAAAATTCAATTTTATACTTTTCCGGAAAATAATTAGAACTGATGTTTGAACTCGCATCCTAAAATTCAAGACATTTTAGACAAGAAAAAACCCAGTATTGAATAATCGATGAACGGAAATAAAGAACATTGACTAATAAACACTGATATTGTAACTAAATGAACAAAAGAAGGAACTGAAAAAATATTATCGCCAAAGAAACAAAAAGAATTTAATCCTTCCAGTCACAATGTCCACTTTGTTGTGCACGAAACGTCTCAATTTTAATTTATATAAATACATTGAAAATTATTTAAGGTACACCAACAAGCAGTATTGTATAATAAACACCCTGATAAAATTTATAATTTAATGTTAAGATTTTATAATGTATAACTGAAAGGGTTAATAGAAAAATTATAAATTTTGGTTCACGAAGTAATAGTTAAAGACAGTTAAGTTTTATTTCGACACTCCGTTTTTAAGATGCGGATTTTTCAACTTGACAAAATAGTTGAAGAGGAGAAAAATATTACGCAACATTCACAGTACTACTTTTTAGATGCGTCATGAGTGATTTTTATAAATATTTTTAAAATTTACGCCTTTTATTTCGACAAAATAACCTTCATTACGAAAAGACGAGTAGAACTACGAATGAAAGAGTTAAACACTATAATAAAATTCTCGAAAGTGTAAATTTAACGTATTTCTAGAAATGTTTTTAAAATTGAGATATTTCATTTCAAAGAAATGTCCTTTTCTAAGAAATCTTTGTCCAACATTAAAATATCGTGTACTGTATAGAGAACGATGTGACTGAAACACTTAATCGATCATTTTTTTAACTTTTTATTTATTTATTTATTTATTTATTTAATGAAGCCACACAACAGCTAAAAGCCAATTATATTGCAGGCTTATAAATAAAATAATAAAATGAATATTTTTTTCTGAATCATAAAATTAAAAGTAAAAAAATAAAATAAAATAAAAAATATATCGAACACATTCACCAGTCTCAAATCTATTAAACACACCAGAAAAACTAAACGCATTCACAAGTCTCACACTCATTAAAACATACATCATTCACACAATCTTATTCGAAGTAAACGGACGAATAATCTTTAACAAAGTAATAAATACAATATAAACCTTAACGCCTATATATACTACATGTACATTAGTAAAGGAACACATATACCAAACACACACCACATAATAACAATCTAGAACCATTGGAATAGACAACAACGAAACTCCTCATCGCAAAATATGTTCGGGAAGAAGCAACTTATTAAAGAAATATCTGTTATCAAACTTAGGCCTTTTAATCCGATGAAAAAAAAAAAAAAAGGTTAACTAAATTATATTAATCACTGACCGTTAGTCGAAACCTGAATCGTTAAAATTGCCAGAGCAAATCTTCTTTCGCTCGGATTAACCGGTTGATCGGACGCTTCTACGAATACGGTATACCTTCCGACCGGTAACGGTCTTTTACCGACGATAACGTTACCGTTACGAGAATTTACTTCGAAATAATTATCGACGGCCGATAAAGCGCCGTTATTTGACGTAGCGATAGTAGCGTTAGTTCCTTTTTCAATGCTATAGATGACGTCACCATTCGGACCTAAATCCGGATCCAGCGCTTGCACCTAATTTATTCGAAGTAATTCAACGATTCGTTACATTATTCGATTCTATTATGTTATTTTTCGACTTTGTAAATATTAAATTAATTTCTGACTTAATATAATTAACTTTTTTAAAAAATATATATATATATACAATATTTATTTCGAATTACGCGATTTATTCGAGTAGCAAACATTTCGTAATACTTACGATAAGTACAAAATCATTTTCGAAAATTTTAATCAGGAAAACAATTCGTTAATCGAAAAGTGTGTAAACAATAAAAAAAAGTAGTTAAATCGCAACATTTTTGTCTATAAAAACATCACGAAGCTTTTCGGCTGTTAAGCCATTATTAAAAAAATTAAAAATATATCTAAAAAAAAAAAAAACTAAAATAAAATACTTAATTTATATGTACAAATAACGAATTGAAAAACCAGTTATTTATAAAATAATCTCATGGTGAATGTGTAGTAAACAAGGACCACCAAATCAGCAATATAAAATTTAGCCGGTAAAATAAACTTTTCGTTTAATATGAAATTAAATTCGTAACATAATTTCTTCATCGAAATTTATCTTCGAATTTAATAAATTATTTTCATCTCTTCCTTTCATTATTTCTGTGTTTTTTCTAGCGGTTTCCTTTTTTTATATTCTGTACGTAAAATTTTATAATTTTTCATTAATAATATCGATTTTGTATTTTAATTCTCCGCAATGTTTCCCAAAACGTGATTTTTCATAATTAGTCATCATCAGTGTCTGTCATTTATCAATCGCTTCCATCCAAGTATGTCGCAAGTTTTCAATTCCGGATATATTCCACTTTCTTTAAGCACTATACCAATATATTTGGCTTTTCCCCTATTATATTGCCTTCAATAACATCCTTCAGGATATTTCCAATTTGGCATGACCTAGCCGCTTAAGTCATCTCTTGCTGGTATTTTGTACTTCTTTTTTTTTTCATTTAATCCTTCTAGCGCTAGTTTTTCATTCATGTTCTCCGTACTACTAATTTCCTGTACACCCCGTCAATTGTCTATTTTTCCGGAAATATGCGATCATACTTAAGCGAAAGACATTTTTAAAAATCAGAACATTTATTCCATAAACGCAGGTTGGGACCATTACTGTGCGTCATCTACACGGATCTGACATTTAGCAACTTTTCACCGATGTTTGTCTCGTAAATGCTCGTAATAATCTGCAGGCATGAATCGATTAAATTTCATCGTAGCTCGAATTTAAATCCGTGCGTGTAATTTTCACAAAGCAAAGACAGTAACTGTCGGAAGATAAGATACTAAAATACCTACGAAAAGTGCCTTGAAATTGTACGTTGATCAACATTTAATCGTACAAAAACAACTAAGAACATTGAAATAAATATAAAGTTAACAAAAGTGAACTATCTCCTTAACAGAAATTCTATACGATTTCTAGCATACGAGTTATTCATTTAGAAACAAATACTGAACCCAGTCTGGCTTCCGTATAAAAGGCCAATATCTTTATAATGCAACAGATCCGTAATAAAATCTCAGTTTATACGTTCCGATAAATACGACGCAATACGACGATCATGAGATAAAACTTAAACTAGTAATATCACACAAAGCTAAAAAACTTATTAGGACAATTTTCTGCCATCTGGTAAATTATTTACTTGTTTTTCACTTAATTACAAAATCTTTACCCTTCCGATAACGTATCCGACAGCTGCGTCTGAAGATACATTGAATTCGTACATGTTATGCGGCACGAATGACGGATTATTATCATTAGCATCTAATAAAGTGACTTCGACCGAAACGTAGGGCTCCCTGTAATCGATAAACGGGAAGTGTTATAAATGTAGACTATAGCTTAAAATTTAAAAGAGAAAATAGTAATTATCATCATCGAAAATAGACAACGTTAATTAACACATCAACTTGAGACCTGAAACTATAAATTTTATTTTATATATAATAATTAAAAACTTAAATAAACAAAAAAAAAATAGTTGAACAAAACCTCATAAATTTAACCTAGGAACATACCGACGAAAATTAACTTCTGTTGGGAAGATGATTTTATTACAAGCAAAATACCACAGTAATGCGAAATGTCCCTGAATAGATCGCATTTTAATAGCAATTTTGTGATGTTTCTTTAAATATATACATATATTATATATATATATATACATATATTATATATATATATATATACATATATTATATATATATATCTATATATATATATATATATATAAGTATATAAATTCTTTAAAATTCATGCAAACATTTTAGAAGGAACAAATTTTTAATGTAGCAAATTTACTTCAATGTGTTCGTTTTAATGTTCAACTATTCATTTTTTTTACCGACTGTTATTTTTTTCCCTTTACATTATCGAAAACGAGTTTTTCTACCGAGAATTCGAAAGGTTTACAAAAATGCAATCAATTTTCCTAAGCTAATGATTAACGTTTATCTAGCTACATGACTCATCTGCGACTTGTTTTATTTTTATTACACACACACACATACATATATATATATATTCGTGAACAAAGAAGCATTTTATAGTTGCAATCAGATGTAACATTGTTACTATATTATTAAGTTATCCATCAACTTCATTTTCGCAGTCCATTTAACTTGATTTACCGTCGAAATTATCTTCTCTTAAACGTTTTAAAACAATTACCTTCCAACACCGATAATCGAATGTGCCCATACTATATACATACATATATATATATATATATATATATGTGTACATAGAAAGGTCCGCGTGTTTTCCTAGAATGATGTATAAATTTTCCTAATTTATCAAATGAATGATTTGTCTAGAATTCATTCATTTTTAATCGACAAAATTGACGTAATTGGATATCATTTTTGAATCTCATCGATAGTTTCTGAAGTAGCACAATCAATAGCGAGCAATATATATATATAAATATATATATATATATATATATATATATATATATATATATATATATATATATATATATATATATTACTAGGAGGTCCTACAAGCAATTTGTCCGAAAATCTGGGGCATAAACTACTGGCAGAACGATTAAACACGATCAATTTATGCGCCGATTCGTAAAAAGAGTTCATGAAATTCATATAATAACTACAAAGCGAAAACATTAACATCGCATGCTTGCAAAGTATTGCTCTACAACGTGCAAAATACCGCATGAAACATTTCGAATATAACTGAACTAATTGGAAAATATGAATAATATGTAAACGCGTATTTCCATTTTATAGACGGCCAATAAGCTTTCGATTTTATTTGATATGGCAGGTACCAGAGGAAGTTTTTCCAGTCCGTTTAATTTAATTATATCTCTGCGCAGTTAGAATAATGGAGTAGCGAAAGTCAACAATGGATTTATACATTTAAAGTAAAAAAGTGGATTCCGTGAAGGATGCAAACTCCCCATTCTCTTCAACATATACCGCGAATTGGTAATGAGAAGAGTAATGTAAGGGTGGGAATAAACATATACATACATACATATATATAATATATATATATATATATGTGTGTATTATATTATTCTTCTTCATCTTGTTATTTGAGCAGGATGTCGACCTTATTTGATGAAAGTTACAAAATGTGTCGCCATTTGCATTGCGCTAAATTGGTGAGTTTGCATTTAATCGGCGCATAATTTCCCGATTTAATCGATGTGTAGGCGATTCATCCAACTACCTTCCTTTCGTGTTCTGTTCGTTTTTGTCTTGTAAAATTACTTTCTCCAATACATTCGCTCTTAGCATGTGACCGAAAAATTCGAACATCCGCCTTTTGATGATGTTAATATCGGTCTGAATACGGAGTCTTTTAACATGGATTCGTTTATGCTGCGATCGATCCACGGGATTCTTAAGATTTTCAATATATACGTTCATCTGAAAAAACCCCATATCTTTTCCCCAGTAAAAATCATTGATAGATTCATACGTCGCTTTTGAGAAAATCAGCATTTGAGGTAGTCGTAATTTCGTTATTTCGGATATACTATGCCCGTATACGGTTTCTAATCGCGGTGTTCGCTAAAGCTGTCAGTATGTTTCTTTCGTCACCTAATCGTTGATAGGCGGTCACCGGAATGAATTAATTTATCTTCGGTTTGTAACAGTTTTTAAATTTTTCCTACGATGACGTATAAATTATCCCAATTTGTCGAATAATTAATTCTTCCAGAGTTCGTTCATTTCTGATCGACAATAACGAGACGCAATCGGATATTTCCTTCGAATATTTCAACGGATTCTGAATTCGCGCGACTACTATAACCCCGTATTTAGGTTGTCGAAATATAAGCTTTGAAAATGAAATTAAAAATGTCTCGTGATGTGGGACTATGAAAATTGTTAGATCATTAAGATTTTTGGCGAAAATTAAATCGTTATTATTTCGATTAAATTGTAGACCGCCTATAAATAATTAATTATGTAGAAAATGTGTGTATGTATATATGTATTTGTGTATGTATACGAGAAAATAAGATATATAAAATACCTGTCCGTTTCGCTAGTGGGTTTTCCCTTCATTACGACAGAAGGTATTTTTTCTCTAGCGAACACTTTCATAGATAGCGTGGATCGTTGTTCTCTGTCTAATTTCGCTTGATTACGCACAGAAAGCCAACCAGATTTACCGTCTATACTGAAAGCTTGACTCGGATCGACTAAATGATAGGCGAATTCTCCATTTTCACCCTGCCCAATTAAAATAGTCGATCTCATTAGATATTTTCTGACGAAATATACGAGTAGATTTTTAAAAAAATAATTATAATTATATTATTAAAGAGAAATTCTTCTTATATATGTATATATATAGGTATATACTCGGCAATCTCTGAAACGGTTCTTAACGGTTCGGATGAAATTTGGTACACGCCTGTAAATTTATTAAATAAATCACCTTTCGGTAAAACCTTTGTAAAATTTTGAAATTCAGATTTTTTTTTCTCTCCGACGTCTTTTTTATTAAAGTGTACGTAAAAATTTTCAGATCGTATTAATCGTTCGAATATTATAAGCTTAGAAATTCGTTTTTTACCGCATCATATGTGTTAGTAAATATAATTAAAATGTAATACCTCGGGTACCGTTTCGATTTAAGATATCGGAATCTTTCGAAAACATTTTTTAATACATTAAAGAATTATTTTAAAGAATAAAATCCGATCGGAAAATCCAAAAAAAAAAAACAATTAAAGTTTTCCTTTTGACATTTGTTAAACCTAGAATTTTCGCTTATAACGTCGAAAATTTATGAAACGAAATTTTACACGATTAAAATACTTATCTAATAACATTTTTTAATAGTACGTAATTCTTATCTAAATCTAAATATATTTTCCGAATTAGCATGATTTTACAAAAAAAAAAAAAAAAAAAAATAATTAGGAGGCTCGGTCACCCAGTTATACTGATAATAATTTAAATAACTTACAATAATTATCAGAAATATCGATCAATTAGTAGATTATTCGAAAATAATAGTAATATTAATAATAATTTTAATTAAATTTAATTAAATGTAATCGCGGCAGTTGTTACGCGTTTATCGAGTTTTTAATCTTTTCAGTCATAGTGTACAAAATTTCAATACTAAAAAAAAAAAAAAGTATATTTTCATTATAAGGACATTTGTTTGACGTGGAACATTTCAATTCTAAAAATATTTATAAAGGACATTAAAAATTATCCCGATCTAAAAAAAAATATTACTTTAAATTTTCATAGCGGACAAATAATTTTGTGTAAAAAATTGACAATATGTGTGTTCTTCATCTTTAATATTTTTCAAATAATCAGTTCTTCTTCGACCAATTTCCCCTTGGGGTACTAATTACGGAACGACACATTTTTCTCTGCGTATGATACGAGCAAAATATTGGATTTTTCGTTCTGTGATTATATGACATATAGCACTTTCTGCTTGAGCATTTTTCGTGACATTTTCATTTGTCATTTTTGTCTTGCGAGAGATCTTTAACATTGTTCGATGAAATCACATTTCACAAGCAGCATAACGGATAAATTAGTTTTTATTCAGTGCGGCTGCTTCAATAATACCAAGCAGTAAAATTAAATAGATACCTCGCCCCATCTGTTGTATTACTGTCGAACTAAGGTTGCCAGTGGTAACTGCTTCATATTTGTGAACACAAACTTAGCATGCGCACAACGTTATTTCACTTCGTAATTCCGTAAGGTACCCACCCCGAGTATTTGTACTTATTTAGTCTTTCAATTTAATTTCCATCAATTATTAATTTACTAGGAGTGCTATATATTTTAATAACCCATTGAGTTTTCTTTTTATTTATCGCAAGGCCTTGCGGAATGCTACAGTTGTCAATTTTGTTAAGTGATTTGTCGTGATTTTTCTTTCAGTCGGGCATAACATAATGTTATTGATTAATACGTCATTTACCATAATACCCCATTTGTGTTTCCATAAGAGCTACTTTAAAAATCTTATAAAAAGTAATAGAGAAAGGAATCCTTATGCACAACTATACCTAAATTATTATTCACAACAATGACGGATTTGGTTATATAATTGCAAAATCTTGAGAAGACTCGAATATTCGAAATTTATTTTTTGCCGCATCTTCGCGACAATCTAAATGTATATATTTTTTTTAATAGAACTTACCCAACGTGATACTGTGGGGAGTATCTATATCTTAATCACTGACTTCTCTAGAAACATCGCTATATAGGGGAATAACCGTAGATTATCTAGATGCGGGCTAGATAAAGAGCGTGTTCTCTGGTTTAGCAAGGCTCATGTGCGAGAGCAGCGTGTGTACGCAGGAGCCGTTGCTTACAATTCTCTACCAGAAAGTGTGAAATTATTGCTTAAACATTATAACGGGGGGCGAAAATGTTTGGTTCTCTACGTTTGTAATAACACAATAGCGAACAGTGATAAATGGATGTTTCGGTTTTTAATGTTGCCATTTTATGTAAACTTCTAAGCTTGGATGCTCTTGTGGGTTTCGTTTTTGGGGCTGGAGCGAATAGTATATATGTATATATTTCTTTCTTCATAATTTTGTTCATTGAAATTTATTTCGTTTTCCTTAGTTGAGTCGATCAATTTTAGTTTGGTTATTTTAATACTTGGTGTGTTTGTGTAATATGAATTTAAGTAGTAAGTGTACATTTTTTGTTGATCTAATGGATTGATAAAGGAGGTTACGCTTATTTTTTTTTATGTTTATATATATATATATATATATATATATATATATACTTGATTTTGATATAAGAGAAGGTATTCCGTAATTATTTAGAATGGGTGAGCAGATGCGGAGTGTTTGTGGCCGATAGCATAGATGGTAATTAACGATTAAACTATTAGATATATTTAAATTCTAATTGTAACTCGGTGTTAGGGCATTTGTGCGCATAACTGGGATTTTGAATGTTAGTAGTATATTGTTTTTTTTTTCATTTAAATTATTATCATTAATTTGTGCATGTATTATTTTGAAAATTCTACGAAATATATTAATTTGATTTGACTTACATGCGCACGGATACAAATAAATAAATTATTTGATTTGATTATTATTGATAATACCGAAATATAGATTGGCTGTAATGAGGACAAAATATGGAGAACGGTTAGATAAATACGTAATTACAAAAATGTCAAACAAGATGCCGGAAAGTACGTTGCAAAAAAAACAGAATAAGGGAACCGAATTAAAACAATGAATGAAAAATGGAATGTAAAGAGTATAACTTACAATAATAATAATAATAGTAATGATAATAATAATTTGAACAAATGATAATAATGGTTGAATAGAAATGGAGATGTGAGATGCTAAAAATGAATAACTCTAAACTCCTACTGATGGAGGTAATTCAAATAAGATGTGTAAATAGGAATAGTGTGAGAATGTAATTGAAAGTGAATTAGTACAGAAGTGAAATATGATTGAGTTTATGTATACATGTGAGTGCACATTAAAATTCTTAGCATTATAAAATAATTAATATAAATTAAATATAGATAACGTAAATATTCGTCGACAAGCGAAGGCTCGATGGAACGATTATGTGTATTATCTGTAAATTACGTGGGAGTGCGAGTGGGTGTAGTGTATGTGCTTTCATGCATTATTGATTGTATTATAGTAGTAGTAAACAATATTAATAATAGTAATACTTGTATTCGGTTTTTTTCATGACATATTGTGTAATCTTGTATGTGTGTATATGATTATCGCTGAAAATATGCGCATTGCGACATACGCGTACGTAATTCCTTGTACATTATATATTATATAATGCGTTATCGCTTTCGATAAAAAAAGATCATTTTATTATGATTATTAATAATTTTCAATTTTCTCTTCGCTTTACACTTTTAGCCATTGTTAGACGTGTTTATTATAATTTATAGAATTACTTTATCCGAAAAATTTCTCGTCGATTGTTCGATGTTTTCGATTAGCATTATTTAATTTATCGATTTCGTAAAATACGATCATCGGGAAGAGAATTTAAAGTCGATATAAATTACGTTAAATAAGCGTGATAAATTATTTCAAATAATAACAATATAAATAACGATATACTACTTTTATTATTATTATTATTATTATTATTGTCAATTTCAACGATAATTTCACGGTATTTATATTGTAGCGATCATCTTCGTATTTATACGCGACATTACGGATATTCCGAATATCCGTCATTAAATAACTACATATTTATCGTGGTTCGCGTTATACGCCTTGTAGCGGAAAAAAACGATGATAACAATAAATAAATCGATAGATATCGGCAAACTGTATGCAAGCCCAATAATAAAAACACGAAATAATAAAATATAAAATAATAAAATATAAATCCGTTTAACGAACGAGCAGCTGAATGCTATAAGAGAATTTATTACTTTCGTCCCTAACGGTAGAATTAAGATAATGTCGGGATTTCATTTTAGATTTTTCGAATAATTCATCTTCCGGAAGATATATATATATATTATATATATACTAGATGTTACCCACGGCTTCGTCTGTAATTATTTTTTTTTAATACCATATGGCTATCACTTTCTTTTAACAGGTTTATATATTAGTATAGTATACATATATATATATCCGTCCGTTAAAAACTTTAAATTATTGTAATTTATGTATTGTAATATAAATATGAAACAAAGCTTAAAACGAGTCCGATAATATAGACTATAAGCTATACGAATTTCATCGTTATTGATTTAACAGTTTTTGAGTTAAATCGGAACAGACAGACAAAATTTAAAAAAAAAAAAAAGGATTTTCTGTTTATGCGCGATAAAAATAATGAAAATATTCGCAAATCACAGACAGACAATACAGTTTTATATATTAGTATAGATATAGATATATGTTGCGTGGCGTAGTTGCTAGAGACTGTGAACTCGACGGTCGGGGGTTCGTAACCAACACGCGACATAAATTTTCATCAGAATTTAATTCTTAATTATCAGGTAGAAAGCAGTGGCACCTAACCAGTATGCGCGCGCATCAGCATCGCATACAAATAAAGTATTAAATGCAAGCTCATTTTGTACGTAAAAATAACGAACAATACGACCATGATGATATATGCAATATATATATTTATACATATATATATATACATATATATATACATATATATATATATATATATATATATATATATATATATATATATATATATATATATATATATCTTAGCAGAGGCAATATAATTGAATTATACTTACGAACGCGATAAAAGTTTACGAATATGCAATAACCTTAAAGAATAACAACCTATAAAGGTCTTGTTTTAAACCGTGTACTACACTCGCTTATGTTAAAACTCCTTCAATATGTGCTGTAGATTATAGGTAGTAAGTTCGAATGGTGCACCAGCACTGGCTTCGAAACGCGAATACTGCGCAACAGCGCTCGCCTGATTTTGTTTAATAATAATGCGCAGCTGGGCAAATACACTGTACTTGGGGGTATTACTTAGCACCATATTTATATTAACTTATCCGTTTATAATCGCTGTCTTTAACTAGTATAAATATATACGTTGTTTAGATTTAGAGTCGTCCATGTGTAGAGTGGTTTATGCGTGTACGATTAAATTTTTTAAATTATTAACTGTATATAAAAAATATATTAAAAGAGTAATCATTGTGTATTATTTATTTGAAAACCCATTTAGTTCTCGACCGTTTCGTGAGAAACTTGCAATGACGAAAACTAATAAGCCCAAATCAAGTTTAATAACTAAAGTAAATTACGGTAAAAGAAATATTTTCAATAAAGAATACAGAAAAATCTACACCCATACAAATGTAGCCGATTTTGTGGTTGCGCTGTAATTTCAGAGGATAATCTCGTGCGTTATACAACCTCAATTCACAGTATTTTCTGTTGAACTATACGCAATATACCTCACTACATCCACTGCCCGCACTGAAAACCACAAAAATATTCTAATATGTTCCGATTCATTCTCTTCCATCATGTTTTTCAACTATAGTTCCACTAAATTACATCATAGAAAACTTCGAACCTCTTATACCGTAACCTAACTCTTAACATAATTTTATTATAGATCCCAAATCACACACGTTTTTTATCAAATGAAGTAGCACACAAAACAGCTAAAGAAGCGGCTACTATTCAACCACATCCATTAACTTCTATATCCGAATCTGATGCAATCGCTTCCATCAAACACAAAACAAATAAAACCTTTTGTGTTCTATGGAATGTTATTCCTACAACTAATCACCTTTCCGTTCTCATCCTTTTCCTTGGAAATGTTTTTTACACAGTAGGATGAAACAGATTTTCTTCGCTACACTGCATCGACTCATGGCTACATTATAAATAAAACATATCCACACCATTGTGCGCTCGCTGCGTCCAGGCACCCTTAATAACACTTCGGCATTTATTTCTCGAGTGTTCACATATACCAACCTCAAAAGTTAAGTATTCACTATAAGAAATTTTAACCGATGTCCAACTGCGGCATAAACAGTTCTTCAATTTATCCGAAATATAGATATGATCAACATTATATAATATTCGATAATTACATATAGATGAATGATTCCTCTGATATGTAGGATAACGAACGTAGAACACGTGCTCTAGATTTTCGCTATAATCTTCGAGATTTTAGATTCAATTATGTGCTAAAAAATTTTGAAAAGATATTTCTACATGCTAGAAAACTTTTTGATATCCTATAGAAAAAATATTCAATATTCAGTTAACTTCCGAAGAAGTACAGAGATTAAAAACTATTTCGACTAAACTGCGTGATGAATTTGAGCTAATTTACGATCAAGCTTCGAATTTAACTATCAGTGTAGACATCGAACTGAAAATCATTCGAATGATGAAGATCTGGCTATAGGATACTGATGACTTGTTCTTTTTTACGCAGTAATCATTGACAAGCTTACAGTGCATATATTAGAATAGTTTTCAGAGGTTAAAAAAAATTCAATATTTAGCTTCGTTATATCGAGATTTGTTCATTCGATATTAACAAGAGTTTCCGATAATTTATTTTGAGGCACTACATCCCCGTGGCAAAAGATTCACATGACAAAGAGTTACAATCCGAATTGATTGTAATGTACAACACTTTGCAGTTTCGCCATTATCCAGTTCACGAATTGTATAAATATTTAAAAATTTCTGATCTTGTACTGATCATCACTATACCAGTAACAAGTTAAACGACCATCTGTTCCACCTTTAAAAATAATAGTATAATTTCTTAAATTCTGGAGCGTTGCTCTATATGGAACGGAAAGTTGGACCATGTCTAAAGCATATATTAAAAAATTGGAAGTGTTCGAAATACGGTGTTAGAGAAGAATGTTAAGAATAAAATGGACGGAGAAAATCACAAATGTACAAGTGCTAAAAATAGCGAAAGAAAATAGAAATATTATTACGGAAATATTGGAAGAAATAGAATGATTGGATATCTGCTAAGACATTCAAGATGGATCACAAATATAATTGAAGGAATGATGGAAGGAAGACCAGGGAGAGGAAGACCCCCGGAAAAAGTATATGGATGATGTTAGAAAAGGGGGAAGATATCGAGAAATAAATAATATGGCCGGCAACAGGATTCATTCGATGTAACTACCCACTAACCTAAGGGTTGAGGAGAAAAAGAAGGAAGATGTGTACGACCGACAAAGAGAGCAACAATTCAAGGGCAGTCGCTGATTATTGTAAAGCTATTGCTCGGACGAAAGGAAATTTTTTTTAGTAGCTTGTACAAGCGTCGCGATTTTCGATACGATACTGAAAACTTTTAACGATCACGGAGTGGTTCTCGACCGCCTGAAATTATTGCAATATATTGCTCATCTTGTTTGTGAGTTTTATCGTACGACTAGACGCTAACAATGCGCCCTAAAGACATAGGTACGAAATATGCTATAATTAGTTCAGTCAGAATTGTATCTTCCCCATTTAATATCCGTATTTCCCTCTAGCGCCCCCGTTAATATATTTACTCGATATTGCGTAATACGATGCGATTTAATTTAGTTTACCCGATCGATGTCGGTAGCTACAACTTGTAACACGCTGAAACCGCTGGGAAGATTCTCCACGATACTAATATTGTATATGTCGACTTCGAATTGCGGCAGATTATCATTTATATCGATAACCTTCACTTCTACCTTAGCCGTATCGTATTTCAACGGATTATCTTCTTGCGTAGCTTGAACCTGACGAAAATAAATTTTCACGTCGTTTAAAATTAGTTCAACGAGAAAAACTAAAGTAAAGAAGAAAATTATTAGTAAAATTAAAAATATCTACAGACGTGGTTTTCATCGAAAACATTCGAAGATCGGATAATTAATAATTACGAACGTTTTAATCGCTTCATAAATTAAAAATGATAAATTCAATCATTTATTAAACACGTTAATAATATTTTCATATATATATATATATATAGACATATAAATGTAGATACATAGATATACGCTTAATAATTTACTTCACCTGTAGGTGAAACGTATCGGATGGTAAAATATCAGCGTCCAACTCTTGGTTTAGGAAAAGTGATCCGTTTTTGCTATCGATCTGAAATAAACGATTCTCGTTCCCGGCCGTAATATCGTATCTTACAGTCGCATTAATTCCTCTATCCTGATCTTCGGCTAAAATTGGCGGCGTTACCGTTAATTCCAAGTGAATTTTATTACCCTGTACGAAAAAACGACAAGTACAACTAAATAAACCGAATAAGCTTATACGTCTGTTTTAGTTATCGTTCACCACGTTTCATCCGCAAAATATGCAATCGTCCTTCCGTCTGCACGTCAGATTCCACATATATATATATATATATATATATATATATACGCATTCATTCTTATGATTAATTCTTCGCTGAATCTCCTTAACCCGTCATATAATATTGTCAGGTCCGAAGGACTTTTTCCCCCTAATTAAATTTCGTACGGTGTTTTACTAATGATCGTATAATTTTACTTATTTCCGTTCAAATATGATACGTTGTTTCGATTTCTATATCCTTGGAGTTGGTAATTTACTAATAATGGTTGCGTCATTCGAGAATTTTATAACTTTTACAATTCGTTTACTATCCAATCAGAGTACGTATTAAATAAGTGTCCACGATAACTGACAACTTCTATTATATTAATGTTTCATTCGGTATACGTACATCGTTTTAAATATTTTTAAAACAGTTTTCACTATTCGACGATTCTGTCGAATGCTTTTAATCAGTGAACCATATATATATTATTATTACTATTATTATTATTATTATTATTATTATTTTACGTTGTACCGACAATTGTATGCCACAACCAACGATAATGAATAGAAGAAGTAGGAGAGATCAACAAGAGTAAAGGAAGGAATGAAGTGAAAAGAGAAAAGTGTATCCGACTAACCTAGCCAGTGTGAGATTAATTCGAGAAGGGGGTTAAAACGAAAATACAACAAATCTATCGCGTTTAAATTAGGTTGATACATATGTATGTTTGACAAATTTCTTAAATCGCTTTAGAGGACTGTTCGGTAGAACAAGCGTATACATTCGATCGATATTTAGATTTGAGCTGAACTGTAGTTTATTTTTAAAAAAATGTTGATATCGCCGTACGTAAACATCGTTGACATACACGGTATTTGTAAAAACGGGATGAAGCGTCAGATTTGAGAAGTATTTTGGAGCAGATAGTATACGTAATATCTTCGATTGTTGCTGTCGAATCCGTAAAAGATTTCTTTTACTTTTGCCTTCCCCCCTAATTCGATACCGTATTTCTAAATTGACGCCACGATTGATAAGCTGGATGTTTCGTTTGGATTTTAAGTTTAACGGTGATTTTGCACAGACAACAATGGCTAGTCTAGTACGCGCTATTATATTTTTCCTAGTCTACACGCCACGTCAGCCGTCTATTAACAAGGTACTTGACCGAGTCCGTTTGCGCTATTATACTATCGTGCAATTCTAATCTAGGGCAACTTGTTTTGCGGTATAATGTGTTGGCTTTTTATATCGATAATTTAAAACTGTCATAAATGTCATAATAGGCTACTGAACTCGTGATAATCGTAACTTCATCGTGTCGGTTATATTGCAGTAACACCGAGTGTAAAATAAGATACTGGTAATAGATTACAAATATGTTCGTTGGCGATTAAAATATGCTCCTCGTATTTTTACCATCGAAGGTCAACACATCGAACAAGAAATCACCGATATTGCGATTACTATGATTACTTCGTGAAGTCTGTCCCAGCTGTAAAAAGATAATACTACTGCTTTTGTGTGTTTTATCCTTAATAACAGATGATATTTCGTGGTTTTCCATTTGACGCGGTACGTTTTTATTTACTTCGGCATCTCACTTTTTTTTTTTTGAACAAAGTGTCACGACCTGGCTTGATACCGAATAATACGGTTGAATTTGCGGTTACGGTTAAAAGGCAAATAAGGCAACATATTAATAAAGCCGATTGAAATCGCAACGATGAGATTCGACGTCTTTAACAGTCGCTAAATAAGATTAATAAATAGATTAATAATAATAATGAGATTTCGAACAATATTCGGTGAATCTGTCTGGCTCACTGTCAATTTGTACTTTAACTATATAATATACTAGCACTTTGAAAACTATAGATACAAGTAACGTGTATGATGGTATTTTCGTAAAATAATATTGTTGTACATATATATATATATATTTTTAACGGAGCGTAATATTATATGATTTTAGATAATTTAAAAGACAGAATTGCTTAATTGGGGTGTGTTAGTTAAAACGTTCCAGTTAATTATTGCATAGTTTAATAGCTGTGACGACAGTCGCCATTTTTATATTACGCAATCGCGGTTATTAAGACACTTAGTTAAGAAATATTACGTAATCTAATCATTTATATTTCGTCGATAATTTATTGTAAAAAGAAACTAATATATATATATATATATATAAATATATATATATATATATATATATATATATATATATATATATATATATAATAAACCTCATTACAACGGTGAGTTTATTTTTAACAAACTCATTACAGTTAAATTATTTTTAAGTACTTTTAATCAGTTTCCTAATACATATATATACACGTTATAATAAACTCGGACGATGTGGAATATATTTAATGTTTCACGCTTTACGAACGCTATTATTTCAGTCATATTTTTTATTCTTTATACGGTACTTAAACTTTTTAATTTTTTAAAAAACGTCCATTTTTTTTTATATAATAAGGCACGTTTGATGGACGCAGTAAAATTATTTACAGTTTTCAAAGAAACGATATGTAATATTACACTTTATTCCTAGAGTTATTTTCTTCAACCATTTCAGTCACGCGTAAAATTATGCGATAAAATTAGAAATTCGGTATATTGTACAACAGTACCGAAATACGTTAAAATAATACAATATACTAATAACGCAATTATATACGATCAAATATTTTAGTGATATAATTAAACAAAATCAAAAATGAATCACAAATCTAAGGATTAAAGCATTTAGATTTAAATATAAACTGCGAAGGTCTCGTAGAATATGTTGGATCCAAAAATCTATCAATTTTGAAAGCACTATACAATACCAAACTTTCGCAGACTGAAGAAATTACGAGCGATCTTCACTGGAAAGAATTACAAATTTTATGATTTACAGAACGCTGATAATATCAAAACTGAACCGCTAAACCCGAATAAAACTAAACAGACGAAACTACAAATGATTCAGAACGAAGCTTTACGATCATGTGTAGCATCTATTTGAGTGCACACCTTATGTGCAGTAAGTGTGGGGAATTTTCAATTAAATTTAGACAACATCCTAGGTAGAAAAATGACAAATATACTAAATCTAGTAAAATGTTTATATCAACATGAACGATTATGCTGAATGAATAAAATATTACGCCTAATTGTCAATACTATAACGACATACCAAATATACGAACCGATTTCTACGAATATACAATTAGAACTTGATAAAAACGAATTTTTTATAAGCTCCAAATTACGTAAAATAATAACATAATTAATAAGATATTCGATGAAATCTCAAATAAAGTCGATTTCACGATTTTATAATTATTTATACTGACGGTTCCCTAGATAAGTCTAAACATTGTGATATATATAGCAACTTTTTACATACAAAAACAAAATATTTATATGAGAGCGAAACAAATGCCCTATAACTGATCTTGTACAGTGTAGATTTTCTAGCCATATTCAAAGCGCCTAATATATATTAAAAGACGTTATAAAGAAAAAATTCTAATCGTCAGTGATTCAACGAGTAAACAACTACAAGTAAGAAATGAAAATATGTTGAATCGTATATATCTTACCAGATTAGGAAAACAATAGCGGAGAAACGTGGTAACGAGATACATTTCAAGTGGATACCACGGCATACAGGGATAATTGGAAATGAAATAGTAGACATATTAACCAGAGATCAGATATATGAAATAGAAGACAAACTGACTCAGTGGACGGTATGTATTACTTGAATTAAGCAGAAAGTCTATAAATGCGTGGAATCAGAAATATAAAAAGGAAATAATTACTGCAATATACAGCCGAATATAATTGCTAATTTAGAAAGCAGCTACATTAAAACCGTGTCGAGAATGAGAATGGATCGCATGTAAAAATGATCGATTCGAGTCTTTGTCAATTCAGCGAACAAAACGAAGCATCTTTGATGCATTCGGACCTGTTCAAGTTGTGCAGAAGGTAATGAACGATTTTTTTTCTGTGTACATTACACGGTATGCAACAGTACCAACCGAAATTCGTTTAATATTAGTTCACCCGCGCAAAAATGTTATATACGTTTATTGAAGAAAACGTGATCTATATTTAACATTACAAATAGACGTATAACTATGTAAAAATGTTAGAATCTAGAATTAAACTGGTCAAAATAGCTGGATCATTTAAAAATAGTTCTAAACGATTTTCAATGTGTTTTTATATAAATATTTTTAGAATTTGAGATATTTCGTGGTCAACCGGAAAATATATAATTTCGTTAGTATTAAAACTTTCACGTACCATATTGCGGACCACGTGACTATTGAAAGGGTTGATTATTTCTTGCGACGAAATGTATATAATTTCGATTAAAAAATTGATGATGCGCAAAACTGACAAAGTTAATTAACGCTGGTAATATACTCCGTTGTAATGCGAATTAACTATTCGACCGCCTTGCGATAAATTACTCCGGTTTTTGTTCAAAACCTACGTCATTGTATTTTTTACTTTTTTTTTTTTATTAATAATAGGATATATGGAATTCTAACGGACTGACGAAATTGTATTCAATGGTGACGTAGCAAAAGAAAACGTCTCGGAAAGAAATAGAAACAAACAATAGCATGTGAGGAATAATGAATTATGTATAAAAGTGAAAAATAAAACTGTTAGGACATGTAATAAGACGTAATAATTTTATGAAAAATACAATAGAGGGTAAAGTTATACGGGAAAAAGATGAAAAGGAAGACCGAGAACATCTATAATGAATAGTGTATACGACTGCTTATATAAATATCAAGGACTCCGTACACTGGCTACCAACTGGACACAATGACTTGCCTTTTAGTGAATAATAATTTTAGCAAAAAAATAAAAAACTCTCTTAATACGGTCCTAATGAATATTTAAGAAAAAAATAATACCGTTAAGCGCACTATGAGTCCGAAACGGGAATTTTCCATTTTTTTTTCCCGCGGACCGGATATGTCCGAAAAACTAGTAGTTCAGATTGTCACCGAGTAAGCGCTGTAACCCGGTGTGTTTTTAAACAATACTTTGAAAGCTTTTTTGAAACTTGTATCGGTAAGAATTCCACAAAAATATCCGTTTCGAAAGATATTTGAACAATCGAAAAAATGAATAATGGCGTCATTTAAAACTTAAAAATTATTTTCGCACGTAATCTGAAATGAATCGTAACACCCGGACATTCAATTAATTCAATTTCTACCCCATTTTCAATTTTCCCTAACATTTCAATCCTTTAACTTTTCCACAAAAAAAAAAATATTTATTTCAAAAGTTGTTTAATAACCGCGAATAAAAACGAACAATGCTTTACTAACCGTAATTGGATAAAATTCTTCAATTTGAGTTTTGTAAAAATCGCTAGTAAATTTTGGTCCCAAATCGTCGTTATCCACTACCGCAATACTTATCGTAGTAGTAGCGTTTTTTTGAGGCGTGCCACGATCCTATAATTTTCATTATATATATATATATATATTTATGTATATGTGTGTAATTTGTGTAATATATAAATATTGTTATATATAAGGACAGCTGAAACTGACATACTCGTTATTAAGTAAGCTAGAATAATTGTATCAAAACTTGACGGTCGAGGGTTCGAAACCAACTCGCAACATAGAAAGTTTTTCATCATTACCTAATTCACAAATTAACACAGAGAAGGCAGTGTCACCCTACTCCGTATAACAAAACATATGCGCACTCATCTACGTTGCATATAAATAGTGTCTTGAATGCTAGCCCATTTGTACGTAAAAATAAACGTACAATAGCTAGTCACGACGTTCAGCAACGAACAATACGACCATGATGATGAATATATATATATAGTAAAATAATATAAAGTAATTCAATCTTATCAAGAAAAGCACTAACAAACTGAAGTCACAACCTGAAAAAGAGCAGATGAACATGCAGAGCGAACAAACCTCGCCGAAACCAACGGAAGAAACTCTGCCACCATAATATAAAGAGAAATATGGTTAATATGACGAACGATCAACCGAATACGCTGTGCTCGAACGGCATCAGAGATGATAAAGTGGGATCTAACAGAAGATCCAAAATATCACTGCGGATAACTCGAGAAAACGTCGCATATACTGGAGTCGACGAGGTATCGAATGCATGACGTAACCAAGGAAAACAAATCCAGAACTCTAGACGAATACTGGTGCGATAAAATATAATTAAACGTAGCAAACCCAAGAAAAGACATTCATTTATTTCTTTCTTATTCGGCTCCCTGTAGGTTATTTATTCGTTCTATTGGAATTCCAACTGTTAAAATAGCCGAATCGTCGGCAAATGCGACAATCTAGGTCCATAGTTGTTGATATATCCACCATTTACAAAAGATGCAGTTCGGTCCGAGCACGCTACACAATGATACGTATTCCGTACTACGAAATAATTCAACGTAAGCTTAAATTATGTACTTGTGTATTTGAGAACCCTATGAAAAACTAGATACTAAACAAAAGTACTATTAAGGATGTACCAATTAAAATGTCCACATATCCGTTATTAACGACTGAAGAAAGTATTTCGTAAAAGACGGTAACAATAATAAATATCTAAATTTGTTACATTTACCGTTGCCATTATGGTAAGAAGGAAATCAGTATCTCCGGTATCGTAATCCAACGGCTTCATTAGTACAAGCGAAGCCGGGGGTTCTAAAGAGAATTTACCTTTTTCGTTCCCATTTACGATCGTATAATGGACATCCGAATTCGGAGTGTTGGGTTTGTCACGATCTAAAGCCAGTATCTCTTTGAATATGGTTGATCCTGTACACACACATACACATGCACATCTATTTATATTTTGTATATATATATATATATGTGTGACATTAGTAGTCGAATCTTTAACCATTTTATATGTGTAAAATAAACCAAAATACTATATGGAAAATTAATATTGTCGACATCAGTTTTAAAAATATCTATTCCGAATAGTGAACTTTAATTAGGAATTTTTTCCTGACAATGCGCTAATCACTATTTTTCAAAATTAAATTTAAATTTGTTGTTTGTGAATAACTTTTTCTAACTTGCATCAATTTCTATATTTTCCTTCCTTTATGAAAACATCAAATATTAATATATATCACGATCACGATAAGCCTTTATCTATCCACTCCTGTATGAAGGCTTTCCCCAACGTCTTCCAACCACTTCTGTCCTGTGCTTTCCTCAACCAATTTTTAATTTTTCCCAGCTATCTTTGCTATATCATTGTGCCACCGCGTCATTGGCCTTCCCTTATATATATATATATATATATATATATATATATATATATATATATATACACGTCTTATTGAGTAATCAAATTAGACCATTTATAAAATAAAAATACCACTAAATGACCTTCGTGGTCGTCTCATACAAATGAAAATTATTATATCAAAGACCTCTTGCATCGTTTAGATCATAAATAGAAGTTTGTTCTTTATTTTAAAATGTAGGACGGGTTAAATGTATTCATTTCTGTATCCCATTAGGAACATAGTACGATTGAAGTACGTTATAATATACGTTTCGTAGTATTTAAATTAAATATATCCCGAGCAAAAATGACGAAACATCATCATCCAGTCGCTTATTCTTACCTGTAGCCGTTTGTTCATCCACTTTGATGGAATAAGGAGCATGCACAAATATGGGAGCGTTGTCGTTAATATCTTCTACATAAACACTTACAGATAGATATGACGATACCTGTAACATTACGTATATATATATATATATAATACAAGTTTAATGATAAATTAATTCATGTTCTTTTACATTATGTAATTTTAACGGATGATGATTCTATAAGAATTACCATACGAATTATTTTTTAATATTATTCGCATAATGTCAATTACAAATAATTCCTTTGTGTTTTTCCTCTTTTTTTAATTACCCAGGATTCTTTCATCCTTTTCCAGTGTGTCCTTTATTTATTCCGTCCATATGCGCATTGTTTTCCTTACTGCAGTCTCGTGGAATCCTCCTAGAAAGGTTTGACCCCTACCTCCAAACTTGTTTCTATCTCCAATTTCTTCTTCGCTTATTCACATGTGTTTGACATCTGGTTCCACTTGCAATGAGGATACTCTGTTTTTTGGATCGTCGAATAAAATGTCAAAAATTCTTTCGGTAAGGCGATCGAATTCCATTTCTCCGTGCATTGCGACTGTTATCTATTCTTAATTGTTTCCTATCGTACTTTCCCGTTGCTTCTTAATCCTCCCCGTGGTTCAATATTTTCCTGATTAATGTCCTCTCTTGATTTCCATTTGGTAGGAAGTCAAGTTTAGGCATTCGACTGCTTACCAACAGCGCGCTCTGATTTTAGTTGCATATTATCGACATTATTATTATTATCATCATCAGATCTGCGGATGTAGTGCAACAACGCAAGAAAGTAATTGCTCCAATGTAAACAAACCTTTATCTATATAATTTACCGAGATTTACGACGATCTACGATTTAATTAAACGCGAATTTATCCATACGGAGATGTAATTTAAACTGTACGAAAATAACGGTACAAATAAAATTCGTATAAATCGAAAACTAGAAAAACTGTTTTTAAATCGAACCGGACGAAAATTTCTTCAGAAAAAACCGTTAAAAAATTAATTATTCGTAATGACGCGAATCGAATGCATTTTTTCAAGTTATATTGCGTACGAAGATTTTTCCGTAGAAAATTTAATCGAATATTTTGACAGTTTAAGAGACAGTTCGATTTTGTCAAGTCGATGAAAATATTAGTCCTGTTACTTTGACAGAAATATTATATCGAAAATATTTACGATAGTCGAAATCGTCTGTTTCACCGATTTCACGGTAAAATACACTATAAACAGTTTACTCATCACTATATATACATTTACACATGCACACATATATATATAATATATGTGTATTATTCCGAATCGATAATTTAAATTATTGTATAAGAAATTACTGTTTTTCAATGTTTGCAAATATGAGAAAATATGCCGACCGTACGAGTGTATTCCTAATAAAATATTAAAATACACTCTCACCAAATTATATATATATATATATATATATATATATATATATATATATATATATATATATATATATATATATATTTACAATGAAAAAATTAAATAAAATATTTGGAGGAAAAATTATAAAACTTACATTTAAAAAAATACGAACCCAATTAAAAAATATCTAATCTATTCGAGCTGAATAAAAAAACGCACGTATCATTATGGGAAGAAACTTGTTTACTTACATTTACAAATTATTATTATTCTCACTTGAACATGAATTCGATTCGACGTGTCGTTGATGTAAAGTGCTAAATTATATTACCATAAAATTCTAGTTGTGCTTTCAATTTAATTAATAAATTTCTATTCAACTGATAAAAGAGCCAGCGCGGATAGTCTTTCTTGACGTTGAATCTACAGTGCGTGTGGATTCTTTTTAATACTGAAAATGAACGTTCTCCCGACGATGTTGTTGATGGAATTGTAACAATTACTTAAACCAGATTAATAGTTTCTGGAATTGCAAGATCATCATCATAGTCGAGAGACGAGCATCGTAATATTATGATTCGTTTTAATTGTTATCCTGGGCGTATCTAACCATTTGCTGTAATGAATTGGGGCCAGTTATTACTTTGACATTGACCACATATTTTCTTCACGTGCGACCTGATTATGACCAAAGAAAGTGGATACACGTTTTTTAACGTGATATCGTAATCGAGCATTCGGATGAACATCTTCCAGTACTGACACGTTCGTCCTTCTCGCTGTCCACGGAATTTTCAGCATTCGTCATCACCAATACATTTCGAAAATATCAATCTTTTGTACATCTGTCTCTTTCCAACACTCAAATACATATAGGAATATGAAGAACACTAACGTTTTCATTAGACTCATTTTAGTGATCATCGTTATGTCATGGCTTTTCCAGATCCTTCTTAATTGAGTTAGTGCAACTTTCGTTGTCATTATTCGCCTTTTAATTTCATCTGTTGAATCACCATTTTTTTTTATGATAAGTGACCCTCAAGTAAATAAATTTGTCAACTACTTGGAGGCCGACTAAGCTTTGCGAATCATCTGTTTTGCTTTTACTATCAAAAAAATGAAAATTTTAAAAATTTCTCAATCGGTTCAAAACGAAATTTAATTTGAACCATATTATTACATAGAACAGAACATTCTCTATCACACAGCTGAGGTTCCTTCACTCGTAGCTTCATTTCATATTTTTTTGGTTAGAATTTCAGCTTCGCTACAAATGGTGATAAATTCGTTATCCTTTATTTTTTAAATATATTTTGAAAGTTCATCAATTTTTTCACAATAATCAGTGTCCAAAGCTTTTGTTTTGTAAGATATTAAATACATCTGAAAATGAGAATTTTTTAGCAAACTGCTTTACAAGAAATCGTTGTGTAAAAGTGTTTAAAAAATGATAAAAATTCCCTCACTTTAATTAATCTATCTTGATACCATTTATCACAAATCTCTAATACATGACTAAAATAGTCCATTATTGAATTAAAAATCTATCTCGTTGGTATAACACTGGGTAATTTTTTCTGTACAAATTCTCTAAAAACTGGTGTTCTTTTAAATTAATTTTTTAAAAATGCAGATAAACCTGATCATGTCTGAAAGAGCACCATTTGTTGTCTGACCACCTTTTCCTTATGCAGCTTAGAGAAAGTCTCTTCTGTCCCGTCCATTCTGAACAGGCAGTTTGCAATTTATGATTTTTTTTTAATGCTCTGCTGTGACGCCGTTGCATTCGGAGCTTTACCTTGTCTTACTACGTTCTTCGAGTATTACACTTCCGAATAATGTATCGTCCCTTCACCATGTAGATAATCTACAATCATTCTCCCATATAGCGACACATTTATATAGAAGTCAGCATCCTTGATTAAGATGTAGATAGTCCCACAGCATCACGTTGGGTAAGCTGTAAAGGCACCCCATTATATAAAAAAAAAAGTCTGAAAGAGTATTGTCCACTCTTTAATATTACCGACAGACTGCTGAAGTATTCAACTTGTAACTATAACAATGAACGAAACTTGCTGCTGAAAAAAGATCTCCAACACGTTTATTTAATTAATTTAGCTCACTCGCCGTAACTGCTGCTCCGTTGTATGTTCGATCTATAAGTTTTTTTTATCAATTGAAATACTTGAGGAGTAGAATAAATGCAGTTAAACAAAATAGGATCTGTTTAATCTATGTTTGCACCATTAAAGGCCAAAAACATTTCCTGAACAACACAATTTTCATCAACAGACCGAAGAACAGTTGATAATTGGGATTTGCAAACTACATCCGAAGTTTCATTCAAAATAATTGTTACAAATTCAATATTTACAATTTCTCTTTTTATTCTGCCCATTGCTATTGACGATATAGACGCAATTAAATCTTTTTGAATAATTGAAGACGTGCCTGTAAAAACTGCCGATTTTTTTAAACGTTTATCCAGAATACGATCATATTGACTTAATAAGTCAAGAATCTTTACATAATTACCGCTATAAAGTGATATTTTAGAGACTCATCATGTCCACAATATGGAAGTTATTGTTTTGATAAAAAAAACATATGGGCATCGATTAAACAAAATAACTTATTTAATGCGTCCAATCCTATCAGTCAGACACCATCATTAAATGATCGCACATATTCTTTATTTTTCCTTTGTGTTTTACTTTAAAATTGTCTAAATTTAGGCATAATCCGCCATTACTTATAATAATTTTAAATTTGAAAATTGTAAAAGAACAAAAGAAATGACAGAATATATATATTAAAAGTATGAACATCTTGTTGTAAATAAATACTGTTAATTTTCTTAATTGTTACGTATATACCAACGCCCACATGCTCCTCAAATAAGCGCATCGGTTCTTGTTAATATCAGGATAATAGCAATAAAATATTGTAGGTGGGTTCTACACTACAAGGATACTTGGCCTTGCGTGTGTCCAGAATAAAACGGGTGTAGTCATTACACCGTGTATCTAGAGTTACCAGTGCATTCGTTTACAAAATTGTACGCTATAATTCATCCTTGGTGGTAATCAAAGACTTCAAGCGCCATCAATATATTGCAATGTATCTTCCTTTACCGACGCATCAAACCACCTACAAATTACAAACTAGACTACACTATATACACATCACATTAAAATCGTAAGCAAGCAAGACAGCATGACACAGATACACAAAGGTGTTTTTTTGAATTACTTTGAATATTTCAAATGATTGCGATTGAAAATTTCCATTTACACAATTTGTACGCGAAAACAAAAATGCGCATTCATAAGCAATTTGCCTCTGATATACATATATGTATATATATATTTCAATAGTAGACAATTCCGAGATATAAACAAAGAAAATTATACAAATAAATTATTTTCATTTAGTTGAAGCGAACAATCAATACTGTATAACTGTCTCCGATAACCATATTTTCTATGAGCGTATACAATATGTTGAACGCCTTGTACTTCTTTGCTAGGGTAATTTTAAAATATATTATTATGGATAAGGCCCAATTTATTTAAATAATTTCCTATGGAACTATAATTGTTCTTTAATAACAATAACAATAATATTGACCAGGACTTGTGCCGAACAGAAATTTAATATTTTTGTTTTTAAAATAAAAAAAAAAAACAGTATAAATAGTGAGATAAAAGTTTATGTTATCTATATTAAACGTAGTATTTGAAATATTTTATGGGAAATGAGATGTATTTTCCTTATATAATACGAGAAATAAAATTCAAACGGAATATACAGTTTTAGCAATAAGAAGGAACGAATTTATCGGCTAGGTATAATTATTTTTTTAATTCATTTAAAATAATTCAAATAATCGCTATAGTCATTAAGTGTGTTAGAAGATTAACGATCAACATGGATGTGTCATTTCTTGACTGGCAGTTTAAAACATCTTATTTGGCGAACGGTTAAACCGTTTCCAAAAAGGTCTTTATGTAAAAATGCCACGGGCGACTTTTTATCTTGATCACAGTATCTTTCCTTGCAGGAGATTACACGCAGAATCTCGTAACTTGTTTCTCTCACGATACGACCGGGTATTTCAATTTCAGTTCTTTCAGTAAATGTAAAAATTTCAACCGCTTTTTCATTCCTTTAAGAACTTATCCGTTTGTAAGTTTGAGGGTAATTGTACGAAAACTCTCCAACGTCGACAATGTGTGTGATCTTTTCTGTCGTTACATTTATATTTTTGGTTTGTAGGTTAATGGTCCGTGAAGGACTCGCTAAAGTTCTTAGATAATGACTTTGACTGGTAACATTCGAAATTTCAAATAAAACTTTCAAAATATACGTAGCACTTGACAAATTAGGTGGAACATGGATACCGTTGGAAAGAAAATTAACAATTTTCCGTCAGATGTTGCGTCCAGACTCATAATCAAAATTATTGAAAATTAATTTTTATAAATTACCAGTGCTTACAAGGCATACTTGTTTAGGTTTAAACTAGCTCACGCCGCGCGGATGGTGTACTCTGCGATATAATTGATAACTTGAAACATTTAAATTTTAAATGTATTTCTCGTTCTTACGAGAAACTTGTAAAATCGACAATTATAAATACCCCATAAAATTATCGAGAAAAAAATCATATCGAATACGCACACAAACTTCTAAATTATTTAAAAAATTTTGATTTTTTTTTCCCCCCCGTTACAAATTTCAATTTAAAATTAACCGTCCTTAAAAATCTTTATAGGATGGCATCGTTAAAATTGCACTACGTACGTAATTACTTTTATTGAATAATAAATAATAATAAATCAAATAATCGAATTATCTGTAATAAACGACTGTGATATATCTCAACTGTTACGTAAAGAAATTAAGAAATTAAGAATTAAAAAAAAAAAACTGAAATTGCGTAATTATTAAAATAACAATTAGGATGGTGGCGGAAGTAAAAGATTAAAAAAAGAAGCCAGAAAATTAAATAAATTTTCGGTATGAGAATAATTTCACGACGATCTGACTTCAACTAAGTGGGCAGAATTCAAATTATCGCATTATATATATATATATATATATATATATATATATATATATATATATATATAAAATATGTATATATGACGTGTATTTTACGTATGTGAGTTTGTGTTTATTATGCATCCACAATGAATAATTTTGTACGTTAACCATTTAAATCGTGTTAGTCTAATGTAAAAGCGATTAGATGTTATGATTGTTATTATTTATAATCATTATCATTGCCTAAGAAAAATCATCGTTATTGAAATTATGATAATTATGTTTCCTTTTTATACTACGTTGATCGAAATTATTTTTTCCTAGTCATGACGCATTACGCGTACACGAATACCCTGTAAATATAAAAGTTTTACCATCAACATTCTGACCCATAAAAGAGTGTAATTCAATTCGTTCAGTTGACTTCAAGAAGAAAAATCTTGATACGCATCTTCCATTATTATTATTATTATTATTATTATTATTATATTATTGAACAAGCTTAACTAAGTTTCTAATTCGTTTCCGTATATTTTGTGACGTAACTATTATTCGAAATATCTTGAATTGTTATAGCTTTTGTTGCTTTTCCGTTTTTTTTCCTTTAATATAAAATCGTGTTTTTTCAAAAAATATATTTAGATAATGGTTCAAAATATGATTTCGTTCGCTGATCCGTTGTCAAAGATAATGAAGTCTATATTCGATTCTCACTGCCGCAATCATTTACAATTTATACTGAACTCGAGTCTAGCTCACCAATAATACAATCTGCTTAGACTCTTTTCCGACTTTGAACGCTATTCATAATGAATCTAATAAGCATCCTATAGCGGAAACAAATGTACAATTAATTACTAAAAATACTGAACGATCCATTACATTTCTTCGGATCCCGGCACATACTAGAATTGCTGGAAATGAACTATCAGATAAGGAAGCGGCAACTGCATTAACTGTGCCTAATTTACCAGTTTCATTCGCAGACCTCAAGTGGTTCGTGAAATCATCATTATTTCAGTTATGGCAAGAAGAATGTCAATCTGGAATAACATCAAACAAGCTACGATCTATCAAACCCAAAATAACACCTCGGAAGACACACTTACAACATCGGAGGGACAATGTAGTCGTCAGCAGACTCCGATTGGGCAACACTAAACTGACACATGCTTATCTTCTTAAATTCTGTACGGCCTGCAACATTGCACTGTCTGTCCAACATTTTGCTGGATGACGTAGAGTTTAATATTTTGCGTTAGCATCCAAAAGTACATGTATACCGTATAGAGGACACTGTGACTAATAGGGTTAACTAAAGTAATTACAGGAAGAGTGTCTTTTAATCGGAGATGAAATATTCTTTACTACAAGTCCAATTTGCCGTAAGAGCTAATTGCGTATTGAATTTTCATATATCGTAATTACGACCGACCCGTTATTCACGCGTAGTTTTCGCTTTTGTAAAAATCCTATCAAACCCGGCAAAATCGAGGATCTAAATTTTTTTTCTAAACGCGCTAATATTAGATTTTATTAAAGTATACACGGACGACCGAATTGACGATAACACGGAAATCATTTACAATTGCTTCTATGATATAATCGGCTAATAGACACCAGCATATATACACACACTAGCGTGAAAACAGATATTACATAAGGTTGGTAATATTTCGATGAATAGAGTTCTCTATAAATCGAAAGCGATGAAATTATACGCTTTGTGTGCAAAACTCTAAACTGATGCTAGTGAAAATAAATATATTTATAATTTGGACTATGTACTAGGTCGATATACACACACACACACGTATTATATATATACATATATATATATATATATATATATATATATATATATATATATATATATATGTGTGTATACATAGAGGAACGGATGTAGAAAAAATAAAAATAAATCTAAACGATCAATCATCCATAACATAAATATAATTTTGTAAACCACTTTAAAGACAAAATATAACAAATATAAGTATTTGTTTGTTTTGTTTGGTTGGTTTTGTATGCTTGAGTGTATATATATATATATTATATATATGTAGTTAGATACATTCATCTGAAGTATAATAATATAATAATAATCTATGGATCGCATCATCGAATACTACGAAAATAAACAAATAGTTGTACCGTAATGTAAGGCAATGATATAATAATAACAATATAACAATAATAATAAAAATAAGTAATAGTAATAATCATGCTAATAGTATCTATAGAAAATGAACATACCGTATCGTCACCATCTAGATAATCGCAGATCATTCGAAATTTCAGAACACTTTGCGGATTCAAACCGTCTACTAAATTTTCTAAAGATTTAGCCAATCTTACCGATACTATGCTTTTATTTACTGCCCGAAATTTAAAATATTCGACGTCTTCTTCCTACGATAAAAACCGGGAAAAAAATTGTTCGTATTATCAAAATTTTATACAATGATTTTACGTATATAATAAAATTCGTCGAAATTAATTAATTATCGCGTTCTATTTAATCTTTTTTTTACGAGAAAAAAAATCTCCTTAAATTTACTAAGTGTTTACATCAATAACCGGGGCAGATGCGGTAGGAGAATTCAGCTAAATATCACGGATTGCATCGTGACGCCCATTTAACATGAAAGCATCGCGTGTGGTAGAAAGTAGAACAAATCCGATTTAGATTCCGTCAAATATAGCGGCTGTTAAGAAGAAATTCGCAATTCGATCGACTACTCCCCTACCAGACGATCATCAAATCCATCTGCAATCCAACATTGGGGATGGATGCGCAAAACCTGTTGATCGAATGGTTATTCAGTGTAGTCAATTCTCGCAATTACCAATGAAGGTTGGTATAAGGGAAACGAAGATCCGCCTGCAAATCTGAATTGGAAGTCGGTAGACGAGAGATCATCCGTGATTTCGTCACCGAACGCGAAAAGAGACTCTATAAACACAGGAATATTGAGACAAACCATTCGCTAGACACGCATTAAATCTAAACGATTAATTAATATTCACACGTATTAAATAATAGAAATTAGTTAATGAACTAATATTCCATAAATGTTTAATTCTAATTAGTCGTGTATTGATTATTTAAACATTACTTTAAGACTGCAACGCACATTCTACACGTCAATATACAAACGCATCCGTATATTAAACATAACAAACGCATCGCGTTCAAGTTTTCGACGGCGACAGATTGGCATCAGTTTGGAAATCATATAGATAATCTTTATAGTGGAACGACAGATTTGCATCAGTTTGGAAATCATATAGATAATCTTTGTAGTGGAACGACAGATTGGAATCAGTTTGGAAATCATATAGATAATCTTTATAGTGGAACCAGATCGCTGTGATGAGAAGAAGTGAAAACGAAGAATCAGGAGAAATCTCGATTAAAAAAGCGTGAATCTTTAACGGCGATTCTATTTAACGTCTACTCTGGTCGAATTTTCCGATAAACTCGGTACGGCAGTGACAGTGTTAGGAACAGAAATAAGGTGTCAAACGTTATACGAACTAGACCGCTTTAATTGCAGGCAGGGTCGAAAAGTTATAGGAAACGCTGAATTGCGTGAGCAGACTAGTACGATATAACTAAAGATAAACATCAGTAAAAATTGAAAGACGGAGGATAAAGCGATAAGAAAGAAGAAATTATTTATCCTGAATATTTCAGTTCTTTGGAACGTGATTTATAAAGTGAAAATATTTAATGATGTGTTAAAATCCTGCTTCCATATGGTTAAAAAAACACCAATTCCATATGTTTGTAAATTCTGTAGCTTCTCCATATGCTCCTAACATTAATGAAATTGGATCTCACGTTTTTTTCTTTTTTTATAATTCTAATCCAACTTTCGATACCAACTCTAATTTTCCATCGTCCCGAATCACTTTCGCTGAATTTTGACTATCGTTTTCTTATAACAATTCTTCCTTATCAAGTTGTGATAGAATATCATACTCAATATTAAATACATTCTCTACTTCTGCTCGAATTATCCTTTTAAACTGCTTTAGTCATTTTCTCTATTCGAATGATTGCGCTAAATTTATAGTCATTTCAGTTCAAAAGCTAAACTCTTGCTCAATATTGAGTCCAATATTATTTAATATGTATATATTAAAATTATTCAGCTCTCGAATAATTGGCAACATCAATCCAAAATCACTGTCTTTGTTTAGCCCTTGGCACTTTTTCTAATACTTCTACCGCTGCATTACAGATTGTGTCTAAGACGACCCCTCTTTCTCTGCGTAGAACCTGTCTAGCAGAAAATTTTTTATTAAATTGCTATTCTATAAATAACGCATCTTTCTTTCAAACTTTTCTACAAATTTATCATAATTGTTCGCCTCTACATTCTTCGATGTATTATCTATATCATCCCATAATCTCTCCAGATTCCAGGATGATATTTTTTCCATTTTCTTCCCCCATACTACAACAATATTGTCTCCGTAAATATGAGTCTGGACAAATTTCAATCCATTAAACAGAGTGTCCCTTGTTCAATTACTAATGTCTTATTCAGTTCCAATGATAAATGGCCTAATTTTTACACACACCGATGGGTCAAAATATTTTTCTTTCATTCTACTTTCATTATCGTTAATTTAAACATTATTAAGAAATTTTTATTAATACGTTTCTCTTAAATGTTTACTTATGGCGATTTTTGAAACACTTAAATATGTTCTACACAACCGTTCTTCTAGAAATATCCTTATCCTTTCTGACTCTAAAAGTTGTCTTACACCTCTGAAATCTTCATCGTTTAATGCGCGTTTTCTTCCCGATTATACTTAGAATACGTAATCTTCTAGTTAAATTACATAATGTTGATATAGCAGTTGAGTTGGAATGGATTCCTGACCACTCATTGCTGACTAGACTGCCGTTTCCTTTGAAATCCTTTAACCGCTTTTATTCTAAAAACTTTCCTCGTATACTATCATCGAAACTATTCGTAAAGAATATTGAGAAGCATTGCGGTCAGTTTCTTACGGTGTCTACAAGTTCAAATCTATCCAGCCCGATTTATCCTCTATACATTGGTTTTATAAATTCAATACTCCGATTAAACATGGCACGTAAGTTCATTATAGCAATATGTAGACTACGTCCCGGTGATAATCGTTTTGCACATTCATCGTTTAAAATGCATATTCTTCTTCTCAATTTTTCTCGTATCCATCAGATATTGAAATGGTAGCAGATGCCAACCACGTTTTCCTCGACGTACTACCGTTCACAACATGTCGTGCTTTACAACCGGTTTACTTCCTTTACATGTTCTCTTTCGATTTAATACATCCCACTTACTTTCTTTTAATAATACCCGAATTCACAGCAATGTAACCATTTAATGTGACCCCCCCTCGTCATATATTTTCTCGCATTCTTAACAATATTATTTTTTACTTGTATTTAAACATATTTATACGTGATTCGCCTATAGAGTAAACAGTGTAACTTAGCGTATTTAACAGAGATATGTTCGACGGGTAAATCCCCAAAAGTTATTTAAAAAGTGCGTGGTTTTGAATTACTCAACGGAGAAGGCGATTAAAGAAATCACAGGAAAAACTGTTCTTAACACGAAAAATTTGACGAATCGGACGAATTCGAATTTACAACTTCGAACGCGTCTAGTACGGTATTACATGCAGTCAATACTGTTGTATATAGTTGAAAGGTAACTTTGTAAAAGACAATTGAAAACTTCGAAATGTAAATTTTATGTTAAAGATGATCGCATAACTAATAGAGGTGTGTTAAATTGAATGACGAAAGCTGAGACGCTCCATATAATATTCGGAAGTCAATTTAAATAGTACGTCTATGTAAAAGGAACCATTCTTCGAACTTGCGTAATACGGAGAAATTATTGGCCACAGAGGGTAACTTTCCTGCGAGGTAAACATGAGAAAGAAGATTTTACGAATTGTCAACATCCAAACTTCAACAGGCATGCAGTAATAGAATCAAGAGTTGCGACGATATCCGATTGAAGTTTACGTAATTAAAAGAATATATACATATGTGTTGTCTTACTTTATCGACGGGTTCCAAGCTTAGATTACGTCTCGGATGAACTTCAATTTGTATTACTTCCGAGTTCACCGCCAAATTTTCTGGAATCCTGACAAATCTCAAATATTCGCCTAAAGGATAAAATTGGCATCCTGAAAAGTAAAGAAGAAAATTAAATTCAATTTAAAACTGACTTAAACGTGACGCAATTAAATTATTAAATTAGCTGTGCTTTTTTTTTTTCTTCGGTTTATTAATTTCGACATTTCGAAGACACTTGCATTTTAGTATATTTAGAAATAAATTTAAAATTTATAAAACGGACAGTATATATATATATATATATATATATATATATATATATATATATATATAGACAGAAAAGTGCTGGCCAAAAAATTTTAAACGCGCTTTATAATAGACGAATATCTCACTGTACGTTAGTAATTACTTTTAAAGGTAACCCGATCGTCATCTAAATACGTTACTAAACAACAAATTGTAGCTTTCATATTTCCTTCACCGAATAGTAAAATAACCTATGCGTAGTATTATAACGACGATAATCGCTAGAGATATTTAGAATTTGGAATAGAGGAATGCGATTCATACCATCGACGAGGTCATCTACAGGCGAACTCAAAATCACATGATGCGTCTGTACGGACACTACAATGAGCTAGCTGCAGCGATCCCAAATAAACCGGTAACAAGACGTCTCACGAGAATCAAGATTCAAGATACTAAATAGGACAGAACACACCGACGGGTGTGCTCCTCATACATTTATTTATTTATTTGTTTAATGAAGCCACACGACAGCTAACAGCCAATTATAGTGTAGGCTTATACATAAAATAATAAAATGAATATTTTTTTTCAGAATCATAAAATTAAAAGTAAAAAAATAAAATAAAATAAAAAATACATCGAACACATTCACCAGTCTCACATCTATTAAAACATACATCATTTGCACCCCATTCACACAATCTTACTCGAAATAAACGGACGAATAATCTTCAACAAATTAATAAATACAATATAAACCTTAACGTATATACTACATGTACATTAGTAAAGGAACACATATACCAAACACCCACCACATAATAACAATCTAGAACCATTGGAATAGACAACAGCGAAACTCTTGTTCTCATCGCAAAATATGTTCGGGGAAGCAACTTATTAAAGAAATATCTGCAAAGTATATATATCCATACAAGGAAATATGTTCAAAAAAGAATTATATAAGCGGAAAGCTGACGGCAACGGTTAAACCGACGTTCGTTCGTGCACGCAGCTCACTAAAAAAACGATTCGATCGCCTATTTGGTCTTGGTACAACGTAGGGGACGATTGATGTTAAATACTCACTATTAACTCTACCGTTGCATACATCATGAAGAAACCTTAATTTGGCTATTTTCCTTCTGTAGTGTAATAAAGACCTCACATCCATTATATTTCTTAATATATCGTAACTCATATATTTAGGATAAATACCTGATATACGGTAATATAGTTATTTTAAAAATTTACACTGAACTTTGTCAATTAACCTAATGTATTTATTATAATACGGATCCCAAATAATCGAACAGTATTCTAAAGGACTACGCACTAATGCATTATAAAGCGAGAGTAGCGTCCACGGATCTCTAAATGAATTTCTTATAATAGAACCTAGCATTTTATAAGAATGATTAACAACATCGCTTACGCGTATTGAAAATTTTAAATTGTCATCAATATTAACTCCGAGATCCCGCACCGCAGATTTTTTAATTATCTGGCTACCTTACAAACATTCTGTCAGCAGCCTTACTGGGCTAGGTACAAATTGACAAATTAAAAAATAGAAAAAAATCATGTTTATAATAAAGTATTTGATTAGTTGTTGTTAGGGAAGATAAACAACATATGTTAAGTTACACCATTTCAGAAATATCCTATCCTAACGTTTGTCTCGAGCTTTTGTTTTGTACGGTCAACTATCCGTTTTTACTTCAGAGCATCAACACTGGTTTCTTTATATCCAGCTCCTAGATTATAAAATCCCTTTTTAAATAGAATTGTTATCGTTTTATTTATTCGTTTTTTAAAATATATTAATAAAATATTTCGATCGTCAACAGTAAAAGATTAATACGCAGAATCGAAAAGAAAAGTTAAATATTTTATATCTTAACTGGGAGATAATTCCATTTCCAGAAATCAAAACAAAACCGTTACTATTATTATCATGTATTATTATGATTATTATCATGTATTATTATGATTATTATCATGTATTATTATTATGATTATTATCATGTATTATTATCATGTATTATTATTATTATTACTATTATTACAGCTGCTGCAGTATAACCGCAAGTACTCGCTATATCGTTGAATTGTCAATAGTAATTATCGTTGCGCTGAAAAACTAAAATGATGCTATCGATAGTCGATAACAGTTCAATCTATTCAACTCTGAATGCATATTATTTGTTCCGTCTATCTTACGGTCTCTCACTCTTATATTCTGTTTCATTTCGATTATTTGCTTTAACCAACTTAACGGTAACATCTGAATATACCATATCTCATTAAGGTAGTCCTATTGTAGTATATACGTTGTAGAATTACCAGTAACCGTACTAGTTGTATCTGCAACTGCGTCATTACATGATTATTATTTTCACGGATGATTGTTCTTGCTTATGTAGTACTGCGACGTTATCGCGGCGCATCTTTGTATTATATTATTACGCTCGTCGTTGTTATTATGCTAATTGTCGAGGAGACGATATTGCGACGAGTAGATTGTACCAACTGCTCTATCTCGTCATTATTGTGTCGTTGATGGAAATTGAAGTGTCGCACCGGCCTCGTTGGTGGATATCCACCGGTGGAAATGGTCGTATAGCGTTGTTTCCAATTTCACACAGAAAGACGGAGATTTCCTTTTCGTCGTAGGGAAAGTCTTCTTATTTTTAAACGAACTGTCCACTGTTCGAAAAGCCGGAATAAAGTTAAATCAGTGAGAGGGAATATGAATAACCGATTGGGCAATACCCTTAAATTATGCGGATATATGTATACACATATATATTATATATATATATATTTGTACACACATACATATATAAACATCTATAGACACAATCTGCAAATGATGATATAGCCGTTATTATTAGTGTTTTAACAATGAACAATCGTGCGTATTTTCGAAAGTAATAGCTATAGCTAAATTACAAACAAATTTATAAAAGAGAAAAAAATAAAGTTACTAGTAAAAATCTCGTTAATATTGATAATTAATAACAAAGCTTTTTTTCTGTATTCTTTTTGGTAATCACCAACATATATATATATATATATATATATATATATATATATATATATATATATAGATAGATATATGATTTTATATATATCACAATATGCCTATATCGACCCACTGCTGGATGCAGGCATTCCTAAAATTTTTCAACGATTCTTATCTTGTGCGACTCGGATCCAATTGATTCCTGCTCATTTAAGAACATAATCTCGCTACCAAGCCATAGGCTCCCCTTGTGGACGCCGACTACCAATTGGCCACCACTGTAATATCCGCTTAGTCTATCTTTCATCTTCTTGTCTGGCCAAGTGTCTCCGGCCCATTTCTATTTTAACCTAGCGATCCGCTCCACTGAGTCGACCAATTTTGTCTGCTCCCTAATCCATGTAGCCGTCTTGCGATCTTTGAACTTGATTCCAAGAATAAACTTCTCGTGAGTCGTTTGGATATTCCTAATTCTTCTAGTTATTCCTTTAGTAAGGCTGGCAACTGTCGCGCAAGATTGTGAACAAGACCCACACAAAATTACAATTTCGCAGTGAGCTATTACTTATCTCACACAGTTTGGTAAGCCAAATACTTCTTTCGCTACTACGTACTAACATTTGATCGGGGTGACCATTTTGCAGCAGCTGGGGACCGAAAACAATGTGTCGAAATCACTCATGTTATTCGATTATCAGAACAGAATGCAATAAAATGTGATGTTGGTTTATGTATTTCGTGTTTTGGTAATTATCATACTAGAGATGAATATGTGTAACTTTCAACATTGCTATCTAGAAAATGAAAGTGTTCAATGTAAAAATAAAAATATTCACCCTCTTTCTCTCAAAATATTGTAGCCCATTATATCCCAGCGTTTTCATACGGTAACGGCATATATCTCGTACGAATTTAAAAAATGAACGTGTATAATTTTTTTTTTCTATAAAAAAAAAAACACGCGCAAAATCCGATTTACGATGTTTACTGGTTTAGGCTGCATTTCTATAAGTAGACAACGAGAAACGAATTAATTTTTCTCAATTATAATCTCCACGGTCCGGACATTATCTAAATGTATAGGACTCAGTTTATACCCTATAACCGATGATGAATTAACGTTTTATCAAGTTATTCTTTTTATATTTTGAACCGAGTAAGGATATAAATCAGTTTATCATGGACTATGAAAATTAATAAGTATATACTATATTGTATACGTAATATGTGCACAGATTGCGTATGTATATATTAAATGTGTATGATATTTTTTTTAAAAACAGACAAGGATCGGTCAATGCGTGAAATAGAAACGCCTGGAAACATAAGGATGAAGGCCTACATGCTGCGGTGGATTCATACATAAAAAAGATGATGATAAATGTGTATAAATATTTACACGTACACCGTTAAATTTCCTACTTCTATCGACCGTATCCTGTATTAATAAAACATTTATCAGTGCATAACGCATTTTCAAAAGTAGAACGGAAAGTTTTAAAGGTGGATTTCATTTTCTTCCGAATTTTGCACGATGCACATAATACATGTTTGTTTGTGTGTGTCTTTGGTTTGTTTTATGCGTATTTGTGTCTCCGATAGGTATGGACGCTATATAATTATCGGTATTTATACACGTACGCATATAATAATAATATTGATGCATTTAACCCCGTTGCATGTGTATATGATAGATATGTGTGTGTGTGTGTAAATATTTTTAAATGACTCTTGTTTTTCGATTTCTTTGTCGGATAATTAACGTACAAGAATCGACATTTCTGATAATCAGGCCATAGAATTAAGATTAAATGGCAAGAAGCATCGACCGTGGTTCGCGATAACATCTGGAAATGCTCCATCAATATATCTCTCTTTCGTTCTGCACACACATATATATATAAATATATATATATATATATATACGCATATCAAGGAAGTTAGCGGTTTTCAGAAAGAGAAAAAAAATTTAAAGATGGAAGTAAAGTATCAGATTATTGGAAGGAAAATTACTGGAAACAATAAGAGAAGAAAATCATCGAATGAGACCGTATCTTATCCGTTGATTAAATTAAGAACAATTACTCGCTAAGTGGACCTTGGCGTCGATCGGTTCGTACGTTGGCTATGCCTCGTTACGTCTCTACAAATATATCGATATTACTTTCTTTATCAAATTAGCGGATGATCGAATTAACCGGAAAATCGACCAGGGCACACATACACAAATATGTACACGTATTTTTATTATTACTATTACATATATATATATATATATATATATATATATATATATGTGTGTGTGTTTGCGTGTTAGTGCCAAAATATATTGATTTTTATGTAAAAATCCTAATGTATATTCCTTGTTTGCCGGCAAAGAAACTCTCTTTACTATCATTCAGACCCCTACAATTACTCATTTATCCATTTTGTTGACACTGTCGCTCCTTCGTACCTAATTTGTCGGATCTTTCTTTTTTCCAGGTCTGATTCTCCTCCTAACCCTGCTCATCACCCGACCTTAATCACCGGTTTTCCATCTGCTCCAATAAGTGTATCTAAAATTCTACATTCTTTCTTCTTCAAAAAAAAAAAACATCTTCACCTGGTTGTGACAGGATCACCTACAAAATTAGAAATAATTGAAAACTTTCTGCTATTATAATTCTCTTAAAATGTTTCGATTATTTCCTTAAGATCGGCTCTTATCCCGAAAACTGGTCTCAATTTCTGATGGTTCCGATTAATACATCTAATTCTAGTCGTGCTAATACATCATATCGTCCCGTATAGCCCTCATGTATACGTAAAACATATGAAAGGATAACAAAAAAAATATAATTGTTTGCTGACTCGAAAATAATAAATTGTATCCATCAGGGATGTTATCGGTTCCCTATACTTAAATTATTTACTAATCGGACCTTAATTTTCAAACATTCATAATACTATCGCTAGGCTGGCACATTTAGCCTTACTACAAGGATCAGCTTTAAGCGCTGTCTTATTCAATATATTTATACACTTAAACTTTTGAATAACACTAACATTTTATCTTGTACGGACGACATTGAAATATCTACACTGAACTGTTATACCACCACGGTCTCAGGTAACTGTACGGCGTACAGGACTTTGAAAAAAAAAGATCGAAATAGCCACTAAAGGATGAACGCTGTCAAATACATCGATACGGTTTATTAATTTTAAAACGTCAACAGCTCGAACAACGTTTCAATAACGCGTGCAACAACAACTGTCAGAATTTAACTATAGAGTCACTTCAACGGTTACATTGTGAACATTCTTGTTTTATACTCCTATAGATCTTCAAGCGTACATTAAATTTGCGCATAACGAATACGGGAAAAATCTATAGTCTGATACGTTTACTGCGAGATATTATAAATCTATTCAATCCGACATAACTGCTAATACATGGTTCTACAATATTAAAGTTGAAACGATCAAATTGCGGAGTTTTTGATTACAACCATTTGTCGACTGAGGCTAGACGCTATTCGCCTTCCTGATTCGCTATATAAGTTGAAACTAGTTTGTTCTCCTAATCCTAATACCCATTTAATGGTAGGAAATATTTTAAATTCCAGTATCAATTTCTTTTAAGAAAAATAACTATTCTTGTGCTTACATATAATTTAATCGAAAATTTACTCAAAACATACTTGTAAAAGTATAATTGAAATAGATGTAAAAAATTATCCAATATTTTATTTATAATATAAATATGTGTATACATATTATATATATATAATTATTTGCAAATATTAATTTAATAAATATTTTTTTATGAATAAACACAATTTCAGTAATAATTAATGAATTTTTCGTATCACTTCTTAATTTCTAATTTAAATTATAGCAGTAACTGAACATAAATACGACATGAGTCATTTTGACTCATTCTGTATAGCTAGTAAAAAGTTCCCGTCCTTGTAGTGTTAATGAAAAATATCTGTTACCAAAATATATTCCATAGAGGGAAACGTGTTTAAAAACTGATCGCAACAGAGAACTTAAACCCAAATCACTAAAAATCAATGAGATCGTCCATTTCATTGTTCATGTTAAATACTCACTTCTCACTTTACCGTTACGTATACCATGAAGAAACCTTAATTTGTCCATTTTCCTTCTGTAGTGTAAGGACTTCACATCGATTACATTTCACAACATAGTTTTATGTACGGTAAGTAGTTGATATAAGGTGATACGGACATCGTAAAAATTTACACTGAATCAACAGCGTCCGTAGACCTCTGTATGAATTTCTCATAAATTTCATAGAACGACTAACAACATCACTCAGTACAGAAGATTTGAAGTTTTTGTACATGTATAAAAAAATCATCGATGTAAACTCTCAGTTCTCGCATCCGGCAAATTACTTGGAACTACATCTAGGTGCCAAGCTAACCTGAAGAGCTCACATCGATGCGAAAGCTGAACAAGTCAGAGGAAAAATACGCCAAATGCATTGGCTTATTGGGCGTCACTCTAAGATGAAGCTTGAAAATAAAATACTCATCTACCAAACCATCATACGACGAATTTGGACATATGGGGAATTCAATTATGCTGGTGCGCCAAAGCATCAAACAGAAGAATTATACAAAGAGTGCAAAACAAGATTCTTCGCATAATAACCAACGCTAGATGATTTCAACGTAATGAATTATTGCATAATGATCTTATGATTAAGTTGGTCGACGAAGTTATTGCTGACTATGCTCACCGGCATGAACGCAGACTCCAGAAACATCCGAACCCGGAAGTAATCCATCCTCCTCAAAACCGGCGAAGAATCAAGACGCCTTAAACGTCGCTGACCAAAGGAGCTAGTCCTCTTGTAAAGTATTTATTAAATGTGTACTTGCATGCTTGTGTATGTGTGCACGTGCAGCGAATGAACTTGCGTGTATACCTATGTGTTAAATATATATATGTGTGTATTGTAAGTATACAGGTATATTCATAAATAACAGTACTTAGCTCTATCTCTGTAACATGTTAATAATCTCAGTTTTAATCATAATTATTACTTATTTAGAATATATTCTAACATTGTTATATATATAGTTCTATAAACTATTAAAAAAAAAAAAAAACAGACTTATTAATTATGGGCTTATCATTCGTGGTATAAGTGAATGAGCACGTATTTCTATTTTGGACAGAAACTCAAATTGACGCATTTATAATATCTGAACGGTAATTGATTCTCTTTGCTCCACAGAACCAACTTATTTACGTCTTTCTGCAATATTTTACAGTCAACTAGTGAAGATGTCGGGGGCATACATTTTAAGATCAGCTGCAAATAAGAAATATTTTGATCGAAGGTTCTTTTCAATATCATAAGGAGGGAATCCAAATTTAAATCATGTGGAACCCCCGAAGTAGGAGAACATGAATGATAATGGTAGCCGTTATAAACCGCACAGCTCTCACGGTTATATAAATCGAATGCAAACAATATTATAAAATATTTCGATAGTCTAAGCAATCCTAATTTGTTCAGCAATTCCGAGTAGTTAACTGTGTCAAATGCTTTACTAAAATCGATACCATCAATTTGTAAACCGCGATTCGTGACTATATTTATCCCAGTGGACTTGTTTTTTTCCTAAATCCATGTTGCTCAAGTATGGCTCTAGTCAGTAAATAACGTATATATTCTAATAATGTTACCGGTATATGGATTATAAAGATAGGTGTTTAGTACGTTTAAAACATCTTACCGTGTACGAGACAACCGTTCGGAGGCGATATCGTGAATATCCATAAAACGCCGATCGATAGTGATGATAGTAGTATTGACGAAGACGATAGTACCTTCATATCGATTCGTCACCGCAACTTCGGCAACAGTATCTTCTCGCTTTAGTATGACGACAACGATAACGATATCGATAATGATATTTCATTCGACGCCGAAATTAATATGACGACTAACAGTGGTCGTTTTTCTTCCGTAAACACGATCGCCATTTAAAATATAACGTGATCGTCGTGTATTTTAACGAATTATTTTCTATTTTCTATTATTATCACCGATAATATCAACACTTAGCACGAGCAGCAATACCTAAGAATACACTCGTATTTGTTTTGTAGGCAGATATAGACGTAGGTAACATTTTCTAGCAGCAGCAGCAGTAGTACCGACGAGAATCATCAATCTGTCATTTTAAATGTATTTCCTAGAAAAAGACAAAAAAAATTAAGTAAAAGAGATAAATACGAAAATAGAAGACAATATTACTTTTTACCAATTTCCGCATGTGTTCGATTGAACGACGGATGGGCAATTTTCACGCTTGAAACATGTATGCGACATGATCATCTGGATACTGGGACTCGTATTTACTTTTCATCATATTTCAATCTGTTTCTATTAACGAATTATTATTTACCGCTATATCATCCTATCATAAGTAGTTGCTATTCGGACGTACACATATACATGTCTATACAATATATATATATATATATATATCTTTACAATTACAATAACTTCTACTTACATATTTTAAAACATACATTTATGTTACACGGACTAGTTACTTCATACTAATTTTCTGTACTAAATATGATAATCCTGCTTCATTTTAGTTCTCCTAATTGCTCACATCCCATGCACACACATTCTGTAACCAATGCGGACCACGTTATCCTCGAATGTTCCTATTTAATATAGGAGGCTAACTAAGAGAAGACGGTTTTCTTGTTTTTTTTTATATAACTCAAAAACTACTACACTAAAATTTTTGAATAAAATTTTTAGTTAAAAATAGGAAATGAAAGGTTAACTTATAATCAATTGTGGAACACAATATCGCTCAGACGAATGTCATTTGCAACAATGCATTCATTCGGTCTTTACAAAATTTTCGAAAACTTTTTCGAGCACAGGTCGCTGAATTTTTGAAATTTCCTCAGAAATCCGAGTTTTCAGGTCTCGCACATCTCGTGGACGTGTTTCGTAAACGCAGCTCTTAAGGGACCACCGAAAAAAAACATCGCGTAACTTTGAATAAACTCTTTTTGCGGTATCGTGATCGATTTATGCCGAAAATAACGTTCCAAAAACGGGCGCTCCTTCTCGTTATAGTATTCCATGATAGCTGAAACTAAACAAAAACGAATCACTCGCATTTCCTCTAAACGTAGAGCACGCGGTTTGCGATGTAGCAGTCTTACCAACTGTGCTATTCAAAAAACAAAATCGTGCGTCTTCTCTGGGTCACCAAATAATTTTCGTCTTGCTCTTTATCGAGCTTTTCATGGTCTTATTGTTCCCTATCCTATACATATTGCATTAAAATACCAACACATATATGTCCCTATATTCCAAAATTTACATTCTGATATCATTATTTAATTGTTAACTCATTTCATTTTTTTTTTTGTCCGCATATATTATAAATAGTCCCTTCTTATTCATTTTAGAATATCCAATACTATATAGATACGGATAAACTGTATGGAAGCTCATTAAAAAAGGAAAAAATGATAAACCCGGTGTCGAGTTGACTCTTCAAATCTACGAACATCCACATATTTTTCTCCCTCTCATTTCCATTCCAGACAATTTTTGTGTTTTACGTATATCCTAAAATTTTCCCGCGTGTTTGTCAATATTCTCGTTTTCGATCTTCTGTTCGATCTTTTCCTGTCTACCGGCCGATCTGCTATTACCTCCAATCCTGACAATTCACTCTCTCCGCCATCCAGTATCAATCGATCCCGTTCACTCACGCCACTCACCCATTCCGTCCCTAAGAATCGCTCTCGTTCCGCATCTCTAGCTGCAAGAAATCAAGTTCTATAATTCCTTGCCAATTCTTTGCAGCAGCTGCATCCGCCACCACCAATTTCTATCGAGTCAATTATTTCCTTCATTAACGATACATATGGAAACAACCAATATTCTACACTTCTATATAAATATCAAATGGACGGCAAATTATTATCCAACTAGTTCACCAAATTGTACCCATTGACCAAAAATAAACAAGTCAAAACACGTTTAACAACTATACTCAATAGATTAAAGGTGACGTAATAATACGAACACACTCTCATCCATCTTTAGTAGTATTAATCTTTATTGTAATTTATCTTGTAAGTTAATTTTAAGAAAATTTAACTTACCTATTACATAATGTTTGGTTATATACATAGTCTAGTGGAACTGTCGAGGTTATTACACTCACTTAGAGGAACTAGAGTTATTAATTTTCGCATATAATCCTCTGATCCTATGTTTACAAGAAACTCATTTCACCCCTTTGCATAAACCTTTCTTAGCAAATTATACCTTCATTCGCCATGATTATATACACAGCTATAATGCGTGTGGTGGTTAATCTATCATTATTCATAACTCACTTCCATTCAAACAAATACTACTTAAATCAGACTTAGAAGTATATGCAGCTGTAATATATATACCCCATCTTACTTCTCCTATTAATTTTGTTGATGCTTACATCCCTCGGGACCAACAAATTTCTGCAAATGACTTTAATTGTCTTTTACACCAGCTTTCACATCCCCTAGTGTTATTGGGCGACTTTAATGTCCATTCATTGTATTAGAGTTCACAAACAAATAACTCGCGTGGTAGTATACTAACCAGAATTATTTTAGAAAATGACCTAATACTTCTTGACCAAGTCTCACCACATATTTCCACTTGGCATCACCAGGAAAGTTTTCAACAATCGACTTAGCCTTTTGTTCCCCATCCCTTTTCCCCAAGTTACACTTACGGGTTTACAATCACTTATGCTTCAGCCATATTTATATCCTTTCATATATCTCCTCCAATCCCGTCACAACCCAAATCACCATCCCTATACATCCGTTATACCGATTTGAACAAGTACAAAAATAAATTTAATCTAATAACACAAGATCATCAGTCATTTTCTGACAACATCTATAACTTTACATCAGTAATGTGGCAAGCTGCAGAGGATTCTATTCCAATATTTGGTAGACGTACAAATACACATACTGTTCCTTGGTGGAAGAAAAATATAGCAAATGCTATTTCTAAAATAAAACGAGCATTACGAACATTCAAAAGAACAAATACTCTCCAAGATCTAATCACCTTTAAAAAAGCAAGAGCTGAAGCCCGTTTATTAATCCGGAAAAGTAAGACAGAATCACTGTCTAGATTGTTATCAACCATTTCACAGTCCACTTCAACATCATCAATCTGGGGAAAAATCAGAACATTTACGAATCTCAATCACCCACCCCCACATTACTTTATTAATATCTGACCAGACGATTACCGACCCATTAGAAGTTGCAAACTACTTTGCAAAATAGTTTACTATTCTGAACTTCCATCCGCTACACTCCAATCACAGACTGAACAGCAACTGATAAAAACCCCTATTAAAAACATAATCCCATATAACCAATTCAGGAGCTCAATTTTCAATTGAAAAATAAAACAAAATCTTCAGCCCCTGGTCCAGACATTTTACACCCTCTCATGTTCAAACACCTCCCTAACCCTGCCAGATTACATATCCTTAAAATATACAATCATATATGGAAAAAAGGGTTAATTCCCCTGGAATGGAAGCAGTCAGTTGTAGTGCCGATTCCCAAAAGAAAAAAGCAAAACTATACATTAGATAGCTATCGCCCTATTTCACTGACAGCTTACATAGGTAAACTCAAGGAAAAAATGGTTAATCGTCGACTCTTGGAATCATTAAACCTCTTTTCATCCTCCCAAACGGGCGGTCGCCAAGATAGATCGTCCCTTGACCACCTCCTATCCTTACAGAGAGAAATTGTAACTGCCTTTGCTGCAAAGCAACAAACATATTCTCTATTCTTTGACATTAAAAAAAGCATATGAGAGAGTAAGGCATAACAATCTTCTCACAAAACTAAACTGGTTTGGGGATAAAAGGTAATATGCTAAAACACATCACAAATTTCTTACAGGAGAGAATAACTCAATCCACTGCCTACCCCAAATGGTCTACCTCAAGGTTCCCCTCTAAGTGTTACTCTTTTTTTATTATACATCAATGACATTTGTTCATTGATTCAACCACCATTACGATTATTTTTTTATGACATAAATATCTCCCTTCTCATCCAACAACCCCTTAGTTGCACACCAACTCATTCAAAAAACACTGACCCATCTTGAAAATTGGACCATTGAAAATGGGCTAGTATTCTCCCCTTCAAAAACGTACCTCATAATATTCCTCAGGAAATGAAATATAACCTCCTTCCCTCCACTAATACTATATAATACCTACATAAGTCCTTCCAAAAATATAAAATTCTTAGGCCTTCTTTTTGACCTACAGCTGACCTGGCGACCTCATATAACACAGCTCAAAGCTAAATATTTGAAATTATAAAACATTCTCAAGTATCTCTCCAAACCATCCTACAACTTACATATCAAAATACTAATAAATATTCTTAGTAGATTAAACTATGGTGTGAAGTTTACTCCATAGCACCACAAAAGCTAATATCGTTCGATACCGTGTCTCGAATGGTATTTCCCTCCTCTACCCATTCGCCGGACCGGGTACTACTCGTGTTTTGCAATCGCAATCGTCAGCTGATAAAATGATTATCTCTCACGATAACCGTAACCCCGCACCAACAACCTCAGCAAGTTCATCCAATGCTTACGCTATTCGTCGGAAAAAGGACGATATTACATCCGACTCATCCGATAATCACGATTGTGCTACTACTACCTCTTCGCAATGGCTCAATTCTACATCACACAACGGTAAAAGTACGCCGAAGAAACAAAAAAGGGACGTTATCGACGCTACAACGCTAAATCATAACCGTTTTACACACCCTCAACTAGATGACGAAAACGACAGCTCTACTCTTCGTATTCACACAGAAAAGCTTCCTCCAATCACCATCATCAACCAGGACAACAAGATTAAAAATTTAATTACTAGTCTTAAGCAATACGTCAAATCAACTTTTAAGATTAGAAATTATAATCGTCATAAAACTTCATTGTTTGCTAGTACGTATGACGATTTCGATCTCATTACCGCAAACCTGAAAAATGCTAATATCCCATTTTTCACGCATGTTCCTTTTAACCGCAAGCCTGTCCGGATGAACCCTCATCGTTTACTGCTTCCGAGGTAGAAAACGAGCTCAAACCCTTCATCGATATTTCCTCTGTCTCTCAATTTTATAAAAAATGCTCAGATTCAGATTCCATTCCTCTTCCTGTTTATTCAGTTCTATTTCCACCCAGTACACAATTGCATCATGTTTATCACATAGGTATCCTTTTCTCCTGTGTCATTACATGGGAAAAATACGAAAGGCGTAGCTCCCTACTTCAATGTTTTCATTGTTAGCGCTTCGGACACGTGTCTCAAAACTGTATTCTCCCAGAACGTTGTCTTAAATGTAGCAAATGCCACACTTCCGCTTCTTGTCCCTAAAAATTTTTAAATGCACCAACTGTAACGGAGACCATCCTGCTAACTTCGACCAGTGTACCGTCATTCAAAAAATCGTAAATGCTAAAACAATTAGATCCAACACTCTACTTCGTACCTCAGTTCCAAAACAATCAAGCTTTGACTTCTCTTCTAATAATTCTTCTGTTCCTAACCTGGTTGTAAATGTTCCAAATAACGAACAAAGATCTTATGCTTCAGCACTTCGTTCTCCCCGTATTGTAACCCCTGATCCTAGGACAAAAAGTGAATTTTCTCTTGCAAATATCCTGGGCTTGCTTCGAGAATTTAACTTAAGTAATATTTTTAATGTAATTAAAGCTATGTTTAATAATCTTAAATCACTTAAAAGTAAGGATGTTTTAAGTATGCTACAGGTAATAATTGAAACTATTATTAATACGTATTAGTTGTTGTCATCCCTGGAATTAAACTAGCTGCTTGGAATTGTAACTCTTTAATCGAGAAGTATGACGAGCTCTATCATTTTATCTGCATCAACCGTATTGATGTTTGCAGCACTATCTGAAACCGAGCTGGACAGCAAAACTCAATATCCAGTTTCCGGGTTACAATATATTTAGAGCTCATGTAAGTCGTAGAGGGGGTGGTGTTGCTCTTCTCATAAAAACACTTCCAAGTAGAACTACTTCCATTACCTCACTTAAGCTGTGTCCAAGCTATTGGTGTCAATATCATTACCAACAGCAACTATTACGCTACTAGTGGCACTCGTGCTACTAGTAATCATAATAATCATCATAGTCCTAATTCCATTTCTATATTTTCTATATATAAACCACCCATACGTATGCGTAACTATGCCAATGACATTAGGCAGTTAATGAGGGTCAATCACAAGGTAATTTTAATTGGAGACTTCAATGCCAAAAGCAGACGTTGGAATTGCTTTAATGATAATTCTGCTGGCACTATACTTAACCAATTATCACTAAATGGCCTTCTTCGCATAGTGGCTCCCTCTGAGCCCACACATTTTCCCAATCGTGCAGGATGCAGAAACAGCATCTTAGACTTGGCGCTTGTAAAAAACCTAAACACATCAGATCTAATCTCTATTAACGATCTCTCATCCAATCATAATCCCATACTCATTACTATTTTTAACACTAAATTCCTCTTAGAAAAAAAGTTTTAGATTACAAAAATACAAACTGGCTTTAATTTAAAGAATACATTAAGAACAGCATTGTTCACACTGACATTTGCGGGCCCGCTAACATTGACAAAACCATAAGTGACCTTGTCGAACTAATTCTGACATCGATTGAACGACATATCCCTAAAAAGACCATTGTTTATTCACCTACATCTAATTTACCGTCTTACCTACTTGCACTCATCAGATTCAAAAATTACATCAGACGATTGTGCACTAAACATTATGGCCGACCAGTCGCCTCTTTTTTAAAGCAGCTATTGACTCTTTTCACCAAAACTCTTCGCACTGCCTCAAAAACCACAAAAACAAAAAGTACAACAAATTCCTCACAACGCTGAGCCCCAAGGATAATAGTCTTTGGAAGGCGAATAAAAACCTTACCCACCGCAGTAAGTCTCTTCCGCCCATCTGCAACCCCTCATCAAGTAACTATGTTTACACTGTCATAGAAAAAGCAGAGGTCCTGGCTGCTCACTACTTCAAAATTCACAGACAGAACTTACAATTAGCCTCCAGCTTTCAGCGCAAAAAAATCCAGTCGGAGGTTCAGAAGTATCTACGCAGTACTAAGACATGTCTACATATAACTAACACTACCCAAAATTGTGTTAACGTCATTTGTCCTCTAAAAATATCCAATATCATCAAAAAAACGAAATTAAAGTACTCGGTAGGCCCTGATAATATATCATTACTTATAATCAAGAAACTCCCTCATTCCCCCATTGTTGTATTATCAGACATAATGAACGGTATCTTTAAACTGGTATACTTTCCGCAAAGCTTGAAACTTGCCAAAATCATCGCCTTGCCTAAGCACGGTAAGGATCCTTCACAGGTTTCCAACATCCACCCCATTAGTCTACTGAGCAACCTAAGTAAAGTTGCTGAAAAGGTGATTTATGTTAGATTATTATCCCATGTCGACAACAATTTCCAAACTTTCAATTCGGGTTTCGCTCTCATCACTCTACAACCCAACAAATATGCAGAATAACCGACTCCATTACCCATAACTTCAACTTAAATAAGCATACCGGCATGGTACTATTTGACGTTGCTCAAGCATTTGATACCATTATAAAATGATAAAATGTAACTTTCCAACATGCTTAATTCACTTAATCAATAGTTACTTAGGCAATAGAACTTTTTATGTATCTGTAGGTAATGCTGTCTCGTCTCACAAATCTTGCTCTGCGGGTGTCCCGCAAGACGGTATTATCGGACCACTTTTATTTTCCCTGTACCTTTATGATTTTCCAAATCCACCCAACACGCAAGTGGGACTATTTACTGACGACGCTGCGATATTCTGCAGCTCCCATAGACCTAGCACAATTCGTAATAGACTTCAGTATGGGATATCGCGGGTACTTAAATACTACAATAAATGGCAAATTAGCATAAACCCGAACAAAACCGAAGCTATTTTCTTCTCACGCAGGAGACCTGCTCTACCTGACAATCTTATGGTACAGGGAAACACTTTAGAATGGTGCGATAAGGTTCGTTATCTTGGTGTAATCCTCGACAATAGATTTACTTTCACTAAACACAAAAATAATATCACATTCAAGACAAATAATGTCTTCTGTTCCTTGTACCCCATTCTTAATCACAAATTCTTTCTCAACATTAATAACAAAATAATCCTCTACAAAGCACTAACCCGCCCAATACTTTGCTACGCTTGTCCTTCCTGGAGCTCTATATAAAAAACCTCCTTTAACAAGTTACAAGTCATTCAAAACAGATGCCTCAGATGTATTCTCAATGCACCTCGCTATGCCAGAATCGACAGTATGCACGAAGCTACTGACTTGCCCTATATTAGAGATTTTGTTCTAAAGCTATCGACTGACTTAAATGCTCGTACCAAAACAATGTACTCGTCTCCTCGATTGCCAATTACGATTCTAAGCAACTTCGTTTCATGTATTCCAAATATAAACACAGGCGACTTAAACATAACATTATGTAGTAATTAATTTTAATTTTTTAATTATAATTTAACCCCTTTACTTAGTAAGCACCTTCGACACCCGTGTCATCCAGTTTTTATATATGTACCTATATACATAGTATTTATTTAAAAACATACAACCTAAACAATATATTTTTGTAACTTAGACTTAAGTTTCTTTACTATCATGTATTACTTTTAATTAGAAAACGTGTTTATTTTCTAGCCGCAAGTTTTTATTTGCTTTTTCTCCGCAGCATTTAACGTTTTGTTTTGGTTTATTCTTTATATTCTTACTGTGTTATTGTGGTAAGGTGTTCCCGGTACACAATATTTGTAACCCCTTGTGTTATATTTTCTTTTATGTTTATTACTTATGCAAATATACTTTGTTATTGTTGTTGTACAATGCCTAGATCCCATACACCATTCTGCTCTTCGGCTAATTCTTGGCGCACTGGCTGTGAGCATGTGTTCCTTACTAGGGATACTCCCACTACATGATCATAGAGAATATCTAACATTTAAACTACTATACATGACTCTTCTCCCAAAGTCCAATTTGATCCTATCCCTCGCCTTACACTCACTCTAAATGATTGAAACATAAATTACAGCACTTATAATATGACTAACTCAAATTATCCAACTCCTCCCCCTTCGAAAGAGAATATACATAACCAATATAATCCTCCTGCAAATTAAGAATATGGCCGAGAATGAGCTCATTATGAAAGCAAATAACTTAATAAATAGCTATTTACCAGCATTGTCATGTTTTACTGACGGCGCCAAATCCTTATCCCATTCTATTAATATCCTTGCAACATGTGCATTCTCTGTTAACAATTTATGCTATCCAATACGACTGCATGATTCTTGCTCTATACGATGCAGAATTATACGGTATATTTTTATGTCTTCACCACTTACTCCTAAATCTCAGTGACACCAAAACTTTTAATCGTTACAGACTCTCTTGCAACTATATTGGCCCTCCAGAAAACAAAATTAAAGAACCCTCTACTTAACTGCATACAATCTCTTCTTTACAAATTATCACAAGGTACAGATCCAGCATCTCTCTTGTGAATTCCAGGTGCCAAGATGATTTTGGGAATTCAAATACTTCTTCCACCACAACTGGCAACTGAAGTTGAATTCATACCACCATAACTTCCTTCCCGCCATCAAATCCAATGTAGGCTTCTGGGAACCACCTGCCAATTTAACCCGTTCAAATTACATAGCACTTAGCAGACTCCGCCTTATATCACTCTCTCATGACCATCTTCTCCAACGTACCAACCCTCCGGCCTTCTACCCCTTTTGTTTACTCCCAAACCCCTCTCTTATCTGCCATATTTTACTGTACTGCCCTACATTCCTGTCTTACCGGCCCAATATCCATCCACGAACTCTATCTGCTTTCCTCTCCAACAGTTCTTCAACTATTCCCTCAGTTATACAGTTCCTTTCCTCCTCCAACCTCAGTTACTACATGTAACTGTTAAATCACCAGTGCTGTAATAGCCTCGGTAGTTAAACACAGCACTATAAAAAATTTAAAAAAAAAAAAATGTAACTACCTTCTCAGCGAGAGCTTTAGTAAAATGACTGTTTTTGTTAACGATATTTTCAATTTTTTCACGCACCTTCTAAAAATGTTCTACATCGTGGACAAATATTGGGGTTGGCTTAGGAACTTTTGTCGTGGAAGGATTACTTACATTAGGCGTAAGAGGACTATCTTCATCAACGTTAACACCGTCGTCAGATGAAAGGACGTCGTAACGGTTAAGAATCATTTTTTATGATTATTATTGTTGTTATTAGCGATGAGGCGACGTTTCTTACCTCTTCGCTCTGTTACCAACTGTCAGTCATTATTACCTTCACTGAGATGACCCTTTACCTTGGAATTATTTTCTGTTTCCTCATTAACACTCTCCTCGCGCAAAATAGTATGTGATGGCGGATTTTCGTATCGCAAATTTTTGCTTAACGTTATTATTATATGAGATATTTTGGGTTTGCATAGCGGGAGACGCAGCCACGACTGTCCTCGTGATAAGGATAGCAGTAACGTGCGTCTATATACCAGAGAGAAAATAAAATATATACGTATATAAAAACAGCCGATTAATAAATAATATAAGTAAACAAACACAACATATAAATAGTATCGAAGTATATACACACGCATACAATTAAACCAGAACGATAAATAATGATATGGTAAATAGTCCAAAAATTAACCGAAATAAATGGAACTATCTCACCGATATGATGCGCCGATAACAAATAATCCTCGATGAATAGATAAACAGGTAACGTAGAAGCGAACGATAACGAGAGAAGTTAACGCGCAACATAACGACCGGCCTAAACGCCGATGTAAGACTTTAAGAAGAACAAAACAATTTTATTTAAATTATACCAGTCATAAATAACGTAGGCCATTATGATCGTGAGTCACCAAGGCTTACGTATAAAAGGTACAAACATCGATGACTAAAGCATGTACTCATCATTCGATAAATCCATCATTTATGATTAGCTACTACTAACTAATTATACGTGTATATATATTTTATATGTGAATACGTGTATACGTGTATATATAGTTGTATGTGTTTTATAATATATGAATGTATATTGTATATTTATTTATTTTCTTTTTAATGAACATGTTATTTCCATAATGAAATAAATCGCATAGGTTGTTTTTTGCAGTTTTTCTCTTGTATTAAACATTATTTTTTTATATATATAATTTATTTTATGTTGCCATAATTTTATTTCAATCACTAACGTTAAGGACGCTTTTTACGCGCTTTCCGGAACATTTACACTATTATGGACATTACTTTTGATCTTTGATTTTCGATTTTTTTTTTAATCATTTTTCAATCTATTCATCATGTCAAACTATTTTACCGCTTGTTACGTTATCACGTCATTGCCATTCGGTATAGAAAGATTATATTTTAAAATTTTTATAACACACGAGAACATCGAGGCTTCTGAGATACCAAAAATTTATAAAATTAAATAATCCTATAACACAGAAATAAGGTACACTCAATAACGAATGAAGTATCATTTGAAGAATGAGGAATGTAGTGATTTTTATTAAAATAAACAATAAAAAAGTAGTTAAAATCAATGAAATTTTTATTATTATTATTTGATAATACGGGCCCCGGCTGAATGTACCTATTAACCTATTCTGGTCCTAGATCTTATTTAAAAGGTTCAATGAATCCAGGAACAGGGAAACATTATGAATGTGGTCGGCAGATTCGGATAACAGTTCAGGTAAGGAAGGTCGTGGTGGATTCTAAATGTTGTCAGAGCATGACAGGATGTTAGTATTAAGCAGTTGTGACACTTGGCAAAAGAGACAAATTGGAGGGTCTGTTCCTTGAAGAAGATAGGAATGGCTAAGATTTGAGTGGGATATTCGAAGTCTGGTAAGGATAACATTTTTCTTTCTTGTTCTCTGAAACGAAATGGCAGCTGAGATAGTGGATTAGGTTTGATTGAAAGGAGATGGTTTTATTGATTAGACTTCCACACCCGACACCAGAATTTGGTTATGAGTAATTTCAGAAAAACATTTCATCGACGCGATTTTCAAAAAATTCTCGCTAATACACGAACGTTCGTTCGATTAATATAACTTCGCGAAATCCTAAAATCGTTTTTATCCGATTTAAATTATTTCGATATTTTATTTTAAAAAAAAATTGAATTAAAAAAAAAAAATTAATATGATTAATTATTTGTTGTCTGCATTCCCTCCGGATTTTACGTTCGTTTTTTTTTAATGTTTGAAAGATACGGTTATGAAAATAGTAGTTTTTAAATATCAACTCCGATGTTACTTCATTAATATTTCTCTATATTCGCGTTAACATACCTTATTTACGAAATTTATACTTTTAATCATTTATATAAATATATATATGTATATAAATAATATACACTTAATTTCTCTAACCACTATTTACGTAATAATTATGCTAACCGGTTAAAAGATGAGGGTGTAGTATAATGAATTGGAAAATCAAATGTACGCAGTTTAAAATACGTTAACGGTATTCAAAGAATTTTCCTGTTTCGATTGGAAGCAAAAGTGAACGATCAGTTCGGAATTCGATTTTCGACTTATTAAATATCGAAATCGTAAATAATCGAAAGATTTACGTTAAATTCTCTTAAAAATAACGCGAAGAACGACATAGTTTAACGAAGAATTCCGTTATTAACACCGATTTTAATGTCCCCCCTCTCCTTGGGTGATTCTTTCCCTTTCTTTTTACGGCGAATCTTCTTCCTTCATTATCCGAAGGCACTGTTCAGAAAATGCGACGAAAACCATAGCAAGGTGGTCCGCATTCGCCCTGTTTCGTTTTAATCCAGTTGTTATTCGATCTAATGTTCTTTCGGGTGATTTTAACTGGCTTTTCGTCATCATTCATATAGATGTCGCGTATAATAATTGAACATTAATCATAATAAAATACAAGAATGACGCACGCCAGGCAATAAGTAAATATTGAAGAAATAATAAAACAAGTAATCACGTTACGAAAGGCTATTTTATGTTTAAGTATTTACTACACATCGATTGAAGCTATCGTAATTAACCGTTTCAGTCATACATTTTAAAATGTTGACACAAAACTATAAATTTTTGAACATTTATTTATTATACAATACTCCATATTCTTAGGAGATAACTTTCGATGTATTTGTATAAATATTTTTAAAATCGGGATATTTCACGTCAACCAGAAAATAAAACATTTGATTCGAATTAAAATTTCATGTACCATATAGTGGACATCGAGACTAAAAAAAAAAGTAGCATGTCTCATTTGGGAATACTACCTACGATCGAAAAGGTTAACGATGATAGAAATTATTATCAAAGCAGTCACATCGCGTTACTTACGCGCTAAATTTATTTAGTATCGTTAATATTTCGAAACATCTATTAAATATCCGAATGTTTTGTAATTTGTTAAGATTTGAAACTGGACAAGAACAATGTAACATATTAATAGAAGATTCGCGTAAGAAGCTCACTGGCGTGTATCCGCCGCGAACGAAATAGAACGTATTATTAAATAGGATAAAGACGGGACATAGCGATGGGACTAGCATGTATTCGCCTGGTTGCTGTTTCGTCAAACAGCGCGTATCAATATATTCGACCTTTTCTTAGTTATAATTTATGTATTTTTTAAAGTGCGGAATGTAGTGATTTTTCAAAAATAAACTAAAAAGTAATTGATACCGTTAAATTTCTTTATTATATATCGCTGATTTGTCGATTGTATTTTATTACCCCGCTTTGCTATTTCTCTCGTAATATTGTACATATTTAGTACCGCGTTGTTTAACGGTATCTCTCAATCTTGATTTCAGCGCACGTTTTTTCCCTCCTGTAGAGTTCCGTACCAACGAGGGTGCGGGGGAACTCGAATCAACCCGTATTGCTACTGGTAAACGTGGTGCTATAGAAGAATGCACAGAATATCATGGAAGGAAAAGACAACCAATACGAATGTATTGAATAAATGTAAAATCAGTCAATTAATACTGCTAAGTAGAATTAACGGAAGCAAAAAAGAAATATTTTGGACGTAAAATCCGAGAGGAGGATTTGTTTACAATAGGCGATACAAGGAAAAATCCTGGGAAAAAGGTCAATACCGGAAATAATACGGATGGCGAGGCAGAGGCAACTATAAAAAACTAACGTACCGCACCAACCTCCTGAATAGGAGATGGAAATTGATGATGATGATTGTAAATTAAGGATTTTCATAACAATACCGGACATTATGAAAATACGAACCGGATAAATAACGCGAAGGATATTTTTACTCAATTGCAGGAATAAATAATATAGAGGACGCTCCTCAGAAAAATCAGAAAAACAAATCTCGAATTCAAATCCGGAAAAAACAAATATATAGGAAACGTAGAAAACATGAAATTAAAAGTGAAGTTTAGAATTGAAACTGATTAATAAGTATCTTTCCTCTAATCTAGTTTCCTAACAACTGGCCTAAGTAGCAGCATATGGTACGGTCACGATACTAATGCAGAACAAGCGCGAGTTAGAATACGGCAAGACAGAGTTCAATCTCGAGATTTTAATGTGAAGCAAAAACCAGCGGAAGGTTTCAATGAAACCCGGTGAATATGGAACACTTTTAATCGAATCCGTTCAGAGTGTGCCCGAACAAAACAGAATCTAACAAACTGGTCGCTGGCCAGAGAAATTAAGATCGTACTTCGATAAATGGAAAATTAACATAAATGTTGATAAAACACAGTCAATATTATTTACAAGAAGGAAATCTAACTCTCTAACTTCTATAATGATTAACAACACAACCATAGAATGGAAGACTCAGATCAAATATCTCGGTGTTATTCAAGATAACTTACCTTTTCTATATAGAACACGCCGTTAATAAAACCAATGTCTCTTTATTTAAATTATATCCTATCTTTAATACCGCAAATAAGCTAATTATCTACAAATATATCTTAAGACCGATAATGTTGTATGCGTGTCCTGTGTGGTCTTACGCGAGTCTAACTTATCTAAATTGCAAACTGTGCAAAATAAATGTTGTAGAATCATTCTTAAAGCTTCGTTTTATGCTAGAATAGTTCGCATGCACGGAGTTTTGAAATTACCGTATGTGCATCGAGTAATAAATCAGCGAACCAAAAATTTTTTTAACGATTGTACCACCCTAAGCGCGTATATAAACACTATAGGAAATTACAGTCGCACTAGTCTCCAATTAAAATATAAGAAATATAAACATAAAAGAATTAAACATACATTATTATGATTTCCTGACGCTATATAGTTATTATTTAAATTTAAGTTTATTTTATGTATATAGTTATTTTTCTGTTCATTGCTGATCATCTGTTATCTCATATTCCATTTTATTATAAACTTATTTCATGCAGGTTTTTGTGGTGGTTTTTCCTGCAGTTTATTTTAAGCTTCGTTTCTTTTATTTATATTATTATTCATATATACACGGGAAGAATTTTGTTTTATTTCGGTACGTGTAGATGATAATTGCTGTTTCTTATTTTAAATGTAAAAATACACTTTTTATTTATTTATTGATTTATTTATGTATTTATTATTAAGCTTTAGTTTAACATTTCTTAACAGGAAAATTCGTTAGGCGTGGTTCAGATCGATTCTTTGATTTATTATCCTAATATTTCGGTGGAAAAAAAAAGAAAAGATACAAAAGGAAAACTGTTTTAAACATAATATTTGCATATACCACAGTCCCCCACCCCTATATTGCTCTTGCTGTATCAGGAATTATGCCGGGGGACTTACAGTTTGAAATGATAAACAAGCTAAAAGAGAAAAAATCAAAAGTAATAGGATAATGAGAATACGAAAAAAATAAAAATACCTAAAGAAATGATACAGCACGTTTATGAGAAAGAACTAACAGGAAGACGAACGTACAGAGTAGCAAAAAGAATCGAGGATAGACTAAAGAATAAAGTAATAAGTCAAAATTTGCCTCGTTGAATACCTAAAAAAAAAAAATAGGCTTAACAAAAAATAATAAATGCGGAGAATGTAAAATCGAAATCGATTCACCGGGTCCAGACATTACTATAATTGATTCGAAAATAAAAACGATACAATTAATACATTAAAATATATATAACTATTTTATTAAAGGAAAATTTAAAAAAATACAATATTTTCAGCTTTTCTCTTTTGGATTAAGTAGAGCAGATACGGATTGGTCTTCATCTACGAGAATGATTAAACTTTATGTTTTGTCTATATTTAGTTATTAAGGTTATTGTAATTTTATTTATATAAATATCTATTCTTAAATGAAGAGAATATATATATATATATATATATATATATATATATATATATATATATATATATATATTAATTAAATATTTTATTTGTTGTATTTTCTTATTTTATTTTTTTATAGATTCTATATTAATTTTTATATTTTATTTTTTATGTCCACTTGATAATGATTTAATAGTCGTAAAGTTTTGTTGTCTTTATATAAATATATATATATATATATCATCATCATTAGTCGCATCAGTCTTTTGACTGGTAGCGCTGCAGTCTCCTTTTCCATTCGCCTCTGTCTTCCGCCGTAATTTTCAAATCGCGATAGGTGCCCATTCCTACGCTATCCATTATTTGTCTGATGTAGCACTTCCTTGACCGGCCTCTTCTTCTTCTACCTTCTATCATGCCTTCCAATATTCGTAGAACCAATCCACCATGTCTTATCACATGACCTATCCATCTATTTCTTCTTGTGCAGAGGTGGTTATAAAATTCTTTTCTTCCTTTCACTTTTTCCATAACTTTCTTGTTTGATATTTTTTCGGTCCATTTGATCTTCATCATGTGTCTCCAGCACCACATTATATATATGAAAATTTAGTGACTTTAACTACTTTTTTTTGTTTATTTTTTTTTATTTTTTTATTTATGTCTATTTATCTTTCACGATTATTTGAAGAAGGAAAACCTGTTTCTTATACGACGAAATTTATAATTTATGCGTCAAAAATTACGATACCGCGTATCCGAAGGAAATGATTGAATTCGGCATCTTTCGCGATCGTTTTCTGTTTTTACTTTATCTGTCCTCAAATTGTTGCGACACTATTTGAAAAAAACAAAATCATTCCGAATACAATTAACGAAAATAAAATTATTTCCCCGGTTGTCAGTAAGAATCTAGAATTTAATATGAAATATTTGGTAACCTTTTATATTTTTTTCACAGTTTGTAAAGAATACACATCTGACTTTTATTTAATCGAGAAATAAAATATTTCTTCTTTCAGTTGACAGCTATTGTTACGTCGCATATTTTCCACGTTCTCTATTGTTTAAACTTTCACTAATGTATAATATAATTAGTATAAATAAACCGAACTATATGTATTCCAATTGAAATAAATATAAATTCAAATATATTTAAAAAATAATAATAATAATTACTTTTTCTACCACTTTTACGATTTGACTAGTCAGAGACACGAGATAAAACCTACAATTTCATCGCTACAATTTTAACGTGTAACAGCTGCGGGTAATGGAGTCTTGCTGTAATTACGATGTTATTAAATTCGTATTTATTCATTTATATATAATCGGTTATTGATGAAGAGCGAGATGTAATGGTCGCTAATAAAATCGTCCGAAATGGAGATTCGTGACGAGCCATCTCGGAGGGTAATTTATCGCGGACAAAGCCCTAACCGGAAGCGATTCAATTTTCTCCAGTTTGCTTTGTCGGTCACCATTCAGACCGACAAAGAATTCGTCGACAACGCTAGTTTATATATTGTTCCCTCGATAAACTAATAATAACGATAACGATAACATGTTTTTGTTTTTTTTCAATAATATTAGTTTTATTTTTATTAAGAACCTTAAGAGTTTAAAAATAATAATTATTATTAACGATAATAAATCGCGGTAATAATTTAAAATTATCTTCTTCTTCCTCGTTCAATCCGATTCGGATATTAACGGCTTTTCATCCACACCACTATCTGACGAAACGAGTTTCGATTTCTAGCTACCTGGAATAATTCTACTAATTTTTGGTAACTTACATATCGACAGGAATACCATAAGCTACTTTATCTTCTTTACACATCCGATATCCCAACGAACGATCGTACAGTTATTTCTACGTCCACGTCCGGCAGAAATGTTTGAAAATAAAAGCGGAAATTAGTATTTATTGGCTAATAGGAAAGAACTGAACGCTGTCTAAATGAAAGACTTTCGTATATTAAACTTATTTGGATTTATGGAATACAATTATACTCGAGTATTTCCAATATAGATTCCGTACAACGACGCCCAAACGTTTCACTTGGTACGATCATCCGCGCATATACACAAAACGAGACTTAAAAATTAAAAATTTTCAACGATTAAATTACTAGATTCGCTTGCAAACACGCAACTGGAAAAGCACGCTGATGCTGAAGTCGTACAACTCGTGGATAACTCTGAGGATATGATTTAGTGAAGTAATGAATAAATCAGAGTCATTTCATTGGAAGTGTGTAAACGCGCGTGTTTTCAACACTTTTTCCGAACGAGATCCGATAAGAAATACGCTTTCTCCGCGTGTTCTCGTTTATATTTAGCACTCGTATAAGAATAAAGACTAAACAATAATTTCGAAAATAGACGATAAACGAATGGCAGCGATGTCGCCAAGGATGCGTACTTTTACCCTTACTTTTTAATTTGTACGCAAAGACAGTCTTTAAAAAATCATTCTATAAAGATGACGGTGGGATATTAAAATCAACGACCGCATAATTTATAACATACAGTACGCAGACGGCAGTTTTATCATAGCGAATAGTCAGGGCGAGTTACAGAAAATGATAGATAAACTGGCTATCCATAGCAAAACTTCCGGGCTCCCAATAGATAAACTGAAAACAAAACAAAAAAGTGCTCGATACGGTTAAACAATACATAATTGGAGCAGTTATAAAACATTTAAAGAATACATAATTGGAGCAGTTATAAAATATTTAAAGAATACATAATTGGAGCAGTTATAAAATATTAAATATTTGCGTACCGACCTCGACGAGAACTGTAAAACGAAAAACGATCGAGAATAGATCAGACAACACGAATAGTCATAAAAATTGAGAGCAACATTTTTTACTTTCTGATTGACGGTGGAATGTCTCAATTTTAATTATACGAATACATAGCAAATTATCTACCGTATAAGCTACATTGCCCGTATACAATTTCTAGCGAGAATTCTACGCAACCTCTAATACAAAATCTTTATCGTTCCAATCTCGCAGAATTCGTCACAAAATTGCATCTTTTATCGTGTTTCGATTTTCGGTAGTTTATCTAGTCAGTATGTCGAAGAAGAGAACAGATTAGATCCTCTTTCCCATATAGTAATCTGGCCCGTTAATAAATCTATAGCGTTTTCGTTTAATTATTCAAATTACCCACTTTCGCTTTGTTTTTTTTTCTAACTCCAAATCAAGAATATGGTACTATAAACCGTCTACGTGTGGGTCACACAATTATCTGTATTCCGAAAGCCCTCCACTAACAATATGCAGACATTTAACAGAACCAACAGTCACACACTTAATCTACAACTGCCAAACACTCACACCACACCACACAGGTTAAAACACAAAATTCAGGACTTGATACACAAAATACTCTCAAACAACCCTGAATCAATAAGTAGAATTCTGACTTTTGCCAGAGAAAGCGGACTCCTAGCATACAACTAGACACATGTCTCCTTATGCTGTAATAACCCTGGTACTTACAAACAGCATATGGAGATTTACATAATATTTAATATATATATATATATGAGTCTACTTTACTTCACGACACTATAGCTCGACAGAAGTTGGTATATACGAGACAAGATTACCTACATTTTTTTCCCCATTTTATAAAGATATTTCGGATACAAATTGATAATTTTTTTTCTTTTTAAAAATAAAAAAATTTTGAAGTTGAGATTTTATCAATTAACGAAGTACACGCAAAATTAAACTACGCTGCGACCTTCCTGTATGCATCTTATCGATTCCAGCAAATATCACGTGCATAGCTGTGAATATTCTACGTAGATAAACATCGTTTTTTTTTTACATGATAAAATTCCTGAAGTCGAAGAAGTAACCTCCTCAACTACCCTATCGGCAGATATTCGCGATAATCACGCGCGTAACTCTTAATAATTAAATTAACGCGCTAGACTAACGTAAATTTGTAGTCGATTTTCACCGGTGAGATGTTTTACAAGTTAAATCGTTAACAATAACAATCCGTAATATATTTTACTAACATCGTTTAAAAAAAAGAAACGGGAGGATTCTAAAACAAGATTAGAACAATCAACATTTCTTATAAGAAAAAAATAATCTGCTATCGTATTATGCTAATATCTAAAATCGGTCTATTTCAATTCTAGAAAGTTGACCATAACAGACTCATTTCTAGAAATAATATCTTATCGCGGGTCTAATTATAAAAATTAAGAATTTTTTATTCTTTTGTTCTTTGTTGCCATCTATTTACGACGATTGTATCTTCTTCTTCGTCGTATCGGGAAACATCTTGCCAGAAGTCCAAAAAGCTGTGCGGACAAGCTTTACATTAGGTGTTCCATTGTTTGTGATTCACCGCAGTCATATAGCTTTTACTAATGTTCCATTTTTTTCATATTGTTCCTTGTACGCCCAACCATAGTCCTTCATCTATTAAGAGATTTCCACTTTTGTTAATCCAGATCTGCACCTATTGGAAGGTTTTCTGCTGGTTCAATCCAGCGGCTTTGTATAATTTCATTGTGTTCCTCTTTCCAAGCCATTATACCTCCTCAGGCTTGGCACCGACTGGATTTTTATTTCCGATCTATAGATGTAGTAAAATATTTGGGCACGTAATGACACGGAAAAAAACACTTGATAATCAAACGAAACGAACTTCTGTTAAAACACTGAGAGAATTATATTGGTTAACTGGTAGAAAGTCTAAATTAATACGCTATAGTACATTGCTGGTATATAACAAAGTTTTAAAACTGGACGTACAGTATCCTAATCTAGGTCTGTGCGAAACTTAACAATTTGGATATAATACAACGATTTCAGGCTCGAGCTCTAAGACAAATAACATCAGCATCTTGGTATGTCTCAAATGTATCGATCAAGAAAAGTGACCTGACGCTATTTAATAAGGTTGGAAAATCATAAAAATCCTGTGGCCATAAATTTTCTCGATAATTCGAAAAAGTTGCGGAGACCAGATCGTGTTCAATCTTTTAACTGTTTTGAGGAAAATAGGGTGAAACTACTGAATTCTTTCCGTTCACTGTTTTTAAAATGTCACCAGGTTGGTAAAAAAAAAAAATGCATTTGACGATAATATTCGAATTTAATTTGAATAGGTTGATTCTTTTTCCCTTGTAATTCGCTATGTTTTTAATACGAGTTTTTCCGAACGTGACGTAATAATCGAATAAACGATTTAAGTTTATAATCGATTTCGGTTCATATTGAAAACAAAATAAACGGGAAACGAAAAATCAAACTTTTTTTAAATAAAAAATGAAAAAAATTAAGACACTGGTTAAAACTGAGAAAGTCAAAAAATAAAACACTACAATTTAAAGGCAACAATTTTCTACTTATATTTCGTGTAAATCGTAATATAAATAATAAATTGTACTATAACGCCATCTATACGAAATATAAGTATAAAATTTGTTTCATCGCAAATTGTAGCGTTTTATTTTTTCCTGATTTCACTTTTTACGTTTTCTAGCGTCTTAAAAAAAAAAAACAAAACAATTTTTATTCTAAAAATTATTCTTTCAGTTTCAGCGTTTCTTCCTAATAAAATTATTAATAAACCCGATTATTTAGCGCGTGTTTAGTAGACGAAATATATTCCTTATTTATATTTTACTCGGACAAAATAACGCTCCAGATAGATATTCGCAACTAGCAGTTTAAAATATACTACATAATGTATACGTAGAACCAAATAAATATATCGATTCCAGAGCAGTCATATAAAATTACGTCAATTATCGATATCATAAAATTTCAAAACATTATTTATCCCATTCAAGCGTCCGGTTAATAAAATTTTCAAACGTTATAACAGTAAACTCTCGATTATCCGTGCTCATTCCGGAATCGTAAAAAAAAAAACAAAAAAAGACAAACATGTTCACGGTTATATCATTTTGTCCTGTTTAGCCGACAGCATTATAAATGATTATATCTCGATCGTGGAGTATATTGTTTGGCGAACAATCTTCTTCAGATATTTAGGAAGAAAGTGATAACAGCTTTCTCGAACTAGTAAAAGAATTTTCTAGGGTTTCAAAAATCTTTATGAAGAAAATCTATTTCAAAGTGATACATGCGAGTTTGGGTTTCAGTATTTGACGGATGAAAACATCGTTACTAACTGTATCGTTACATTTAAATGATAGTGCGGAAGATGTACTAAATGAGAAAAATACAATTTCTCATTTTGCCGCTCTACAATCTGCAGAAACTTTGTTAGATTATTCGGTACAACGAGGATTTTATTACTGTGAAATCATTGCGGTTCGTAAAATATGTATACGACAAGAAATGAACAACCAGAAGCAAAGACGAATTAGGGAATTTTATAAGCGGTAGATGTTAAAATGAAAATTCCTAGTTTCATCGGCAAATATTAAGTCAATTTTTATATTTTAATTTTTTGTTTAATAAAAAACAATTTTCGGAATTTTCGTGTTTTTCTATTACCGGTGATTAACCCGGATAATCGGGAGTTCGCTATATATTGTTCGGCTTTTATTTTCACGTTTCCCGGTTTAATTGTTGTTTTCTATTAATTTTGTCGTGTTTATTTTTATATAATTTCATTGTTTCTGTAATCTCGTGTTCTACTATATATATATATATATATATATATACATGTATATATATATACATGTATATAAATGTTGAATATATTGGAGAATAGTGATTTTATTAATTAATAATAAATTAAACAAAATATAACACAATAACTGAAATTTTTTAATATAAAAAAAGATGTAATAATTTTGGTGCGTTCTTGAAAATGACGTAACTGTCGAAAAGCTTTGCGATTAAAAAATTTTAGTGATTGTGTTATATTTTGTTTGGTTTATTATTAATTACATGTATATAGTTCCCAGAAATGTTTAAAATCGAATAAAATAACTAATTTTGACCGGAAAATATAGTAACCTAATATAGGTAACTTCGTAAACCGAATAATTTCAAATTAAATAAAATAAAAATACTTTTTATATCGTATCGCCGATTTATATATATATATTTAAATTGAATCGTCGAAATTATTAATTAAAATTATCGTTTTTATTATTTTGCTTAATTTATGTTGAAATATAGGTTTTTATTTATTTTTTTTTCAGAGTCTACTAATCGTGAGAATGAAAAACGACAAAAATTACTAACGAATAACGTTATCGCCGGAAAAGCGCTACAGAAATACTTTGTGAAATTCAAAATAAATTTACTTACCGCTTCATTTTCACGTCCGACGTGAAAAAAAAATTCCGGTAAACGAATAAATTTTTTAAATAAACTAATAAATAAAGAAACTGATAAAATGTCGATTGAACTGAAACACCGATAAAATAAAAATCTAAATTTTCTTTTTTTTTTAGCGAAAAATTCTTAATTACGTCAATTTTTCATAATAAAAACGCGTCTTATTTAAATTATATAATAATTCATCGGACGACGATGATAAACAACGATTAGACGAGCGATTGAAACGCGATAAACCGACCGCATTTAATTTTCTTCCAGCGATAACTGGAATAATCCTTCTCTCTATAGTCTATAGACCATAGTAGTAGTAGTAGTAGTCCACTCCAGAGTCTCCGGTCCAGTACGATTACAATATGGACTTTCTTATCGTTAACACGCTTAGAACGGTATAGCACTATCTCTCTCACTATCATCGTTAGTAAAGAGGACGCAATATACGTCTTCTCATTTTACTTTCATCGTGCCGTTTAAAACGGACCAAGATGAAACGAGATAGATAAAATACGAATCGCGAATATCGTTTGAAAAAAATAAAAAAGCCATTTCCTCGATTACGATTATTTCATGTAAATATTTATAAGAACGTATTCCGGTTATTCTAGCTGATTTTCTGAGGCATATACGTACACTTTTACAGCACGATTCACCGTAGCAATATAAACGTTATCTTAATTATTCCATATTTCCGTATTTTTCACACATGCACAATAATATATATATATATATATATATACATATTAAAAAAATAATAAAGAAGGTTCCATCAGCGAGAAAGTTACAGACAGGTGGTGTGATAGCACCTAAATTAGTATCTTCAACTCGAAGATTGATAGCGATATTAAGTGTTTAGACTATAAAAAATTCGTTGAAAGTAAACTGAGGATATTGCGACAATGGAAACTAACTTTTTCCATAAATAAGCTCTCTGTTAGGAGGTCAAGCGTACACGCGGTCGTCCGACACTTGTTAACTACGTTCATTGATCGACGTTTTACGTTTATGATAAACAGTTAGGTACGTTCCCTCGGGTTATTCCATCGGTTCTGTATGTTTTACTAGATTTAAAATGTTTTAACCGTACATAAAACTGCCTGTTTATTAAATAGGTTTGGATGAGCAGTATTAAATAATAACGTATTCGATCATTTTATCGTACCAAGTGCAGTATTTTCAAGGTCAATGAGTATCAGTCCCCCGGTATGTTTATTTAGATTAAACACATCGGTGATAGTATCGCATAATGCGACTCTATTGTCGTACCAAGCTTACGACTAAACCTAAATTAGAGCTCGCTAAATATAGCGTTTGTATTACGGATGTTCATTTAATCGGTTTAAAGTAATTTTTTCAAAACATTTTACTAACGTTACTTAAAAGGCTAATTCGTCTGATGTTTCTCACAAGATGTGGATCCTTACCAGGCTTAGCGATGGGTACCGTTATTGGCGTTCTTCACGCGTAAATAATAATTGAAGATACTGACTAAAGCGAGGATACCGTTTTTTAGAAATTTCTTAATCACGCAGTCGTGAACCAAATCATTTCCGACCCAGAATTAGATGTAATAAAAACAAATTGTTAATCACGTTGAAATCTCGTTTCTCGGTATTTAACGTCCTGTCTATTTCTTACATATTCACCGATTGCCTTCTATTTGGCTGAGGTTTCCTCTTAATCTACCTCCATCACTACAAACCCTTATCCTTTTGGTCTGACACAATTCGACTTATATTCGCTAATACGAATCTTATTCTACCTTCGAGCTTCTAGTTTCAATTGTTGCGAATGGCTCGATTTATCTTTGTGCGTAAAAATAATAATTTAAAAAAAATGCGTAATAAAAATTACCTCGATTTGAAATGTTTAGGTGTTATGTGTAAATTCAACTTTTCGTATATATTCAAAAAAAGAGAAAACGAAATTTCTTCTTTTTTTAAATAACATAATTACAACCGAGAGGCCATCTAGCAATTTCTATGAAATTTGAAGTAGAGTGAGAGAGGTCAACCCCCCAAAGAATTCCAGTAGAAATTAGGATAAATCGAAGGTCCTGATTTGTTTCAATCGGCGTATCTGAAGACTGTTATTTAATGAATTGATGGCCAGTGTATTTGTACGAGACTACAAGCGCCTTTTATACTGCTCAACGGCGCGTTTGACTTTGTCTTTAACCATAAGGAATGAGAAGGTCACGATGTAATACAGAGTTCGAAGCATATCAAGGTGAAACAATAAGTAGCCTAATGTCCTTATTTTGGAACCGTTGAATCTTATTTATAGGGCATTTTTTTTCGCAGCCCCATAGCACCAGGTCGTATGTCCACACGAGCTTTAACATTATTTTATAAATTAAAAGCTTATTTTCAAGAGAAAGACTGCAGTGTCTGCCAAGAAGCCAGTCTAGCTGCTTCAATTTTATGTCAAGATGTTTTCTTTTCTGTCCGACATATCTGCTATATGTTAATTTACTGTCAAGATGCATCCCCAAATACATAACGTAACTCTGTTGAGAGATTAATTCATCCCGTTTAATGTAGTTGGCGGACAGGTTAAGTTTCGCAAACTAAATGTGACAACGTCTCAGCCAGGTTTAGACTTCTATTAAAGACCGCTGCAGAGTTACGTGGACTAGGTTTACAGGTAACTTCTTGTATCGTATGTACAATTCGGTGCACCTGTTCGATAGTCGAGTGCTTCTTGCGGAATCCAAACTGATGAGATTGATATAAAAGTATTAAAACGGATATATTAAACATCGATTATTAAGAAATTCGTTCTATTACGTTTTTCTTCGATTTCTACAACCGAAACTAAATATACCGAACGTTAAAATATCAACATCGTTCAACTTAAACAGTTATTATTCCTACCGATTCGAAAAGCTGTTTAACCGCTACAAAATCCCTGTCATCGTGCATCGCGTTATTTATATAAAATCCGAATTTCGGTTTCCTCGCTGTTAGAATCTGGTATTTTCGTTAGGTTCTCCTGGATCCCTTGACATTCTGGTATATTTGGCAATGCTGATGTAGAAGCCAGGTCCGCTCCGAATAGCGGTGTGCTCATTCCATATACACCTTCGATAGATCTTTCGTGTCTCATTAAATTTGCTCGTAAAGAATATTGGAATAATATTTAATCTAATCCTCATCTAGCTCCATATTACAGATCGATTCAAATACCCGTAAAATCGCGGTTTAGTGGCATAAAAGTACCGAATAACATACTTCGATATTACTACTTTAAGTAGATTACGATTTGGAAAAACTCGTCTATGTCCCTATACCGATGTAATCTTATAAATCCTCCTTTTTTTTTCCTTATCCTTCCGACGACAACAAAATAGCAGATGTAGATCACGTATTTTTGGAATCTCCCAACAATCTCTATTATATAATGAAATTATATCTCTCGAAGTACCATTGCCAATAAATATGTCTTACTTAACTATTAAACACATTCGTGTATATTTAGCTGTCTATAATTACATCGCATCAACTAATATCAATGTTTAATACTTAGGTTTTATTTTCTGAGATTTCCGAGTACCGTAGGATGTCTCTAGACTAAATATCTAAATGTGTTTCGATTTTCAAAACCAGTCGAGAAAATTCCATTTACACTATTACATTTAATTTCATCTTATAAATATAAATAGGTGAATTATTTAGCTCTTTATAATGGATAAAAATAAAAATGTACTAATATTGAAAATAATATTTTCTAATACACGAAAATATCTAGATTAATTATTTAAATGCATTTCGATAAATATAATATTAACCGTTTCAAAATAGATGCTACGTAAAAAATAAAATAAATTAACATAATTATAAAAATTAACGGATTATCCCCGGTATTATTCAATTGTGTATTAGAAAAGATTATACGATTAGTGGAGTCGGAAAATGTAAATAAGCAGATACGCTTTTGATACAAAAAGGAGAAAATTGTCATTAATTGTTTGACGTTTGCGGATGATCTACCAATTTTCTCGGTAGATTTAACATCCGCGGTAAAACAGGTTAACTTCTTAAGAGAAGCAGCAGAAAAGACTGGTCTGCAGATTTCTTTCGAGAAGACATGACAAAACATTTCGCCTATATATGTGCACTAAATGCGAAAAAGTCAAAAAAAAAACAAAAACAAATTCAGATACTTAGGCGACTTTATTCAGCAAAATAGATTGGATGGAGAGGGGTTGAAAATGAGGCCAAAAGAAAAATTGAAACTGCTTTCCAATTAACACGAAATATATACGACAAAAAATCCACGTCAATAAAAATGCTAAGATCAGTCATTACAACGCAGTTATTAAACCGGAGTGTCTCTATATGCAGCTGAATGTTTAGAACTAAATGGCATTGGGAAAATTGAAATATTGCAAAGATTATAAGAAAAATTTTTGGCCCAAGAAAATAAGGGGAAATGTTCAGAAACTGATCCAATAAAAAATTATACGAGAAAATATAAAATACTTTGCGATACTACCAGGAATAGAAAATTGGCAATATCCAGAGAATAAGCGATAGCAGGCTAACAAAAAAAAATTAATATTTCAATAGATTGAAAACCAGGTGATTTTTTAACGCGAAACAGGATCTCAATGAAGTGCAAATAGATAGTTCAACGATGGATAACAGAACAGAATTTATAAAAAAAAAATTTATTAGATTTAAAAAATCAAAGATCATCAAACTAGGCAAAAGTGGGCGGACGATAGGAAGAAATTATGAAGAAATACTGAAAAGAAACTTTAACTCAATTTAGAGTTTTATTCAATGAGATTTGCGACTACACTAAAATGTGCCTAGGCTAATTATCTGAATGTATTTCGATCTTTAATTTTTATCCGATGTCAAGGCTAATCTGTACGATTGGTTTTTCTTATTTCTGGTCGTGTTTTATCGTTCTGGTCGTAATTAGTATCGTATTCAATTCGTCCCGCCGCGACCCAACTGTTTTATCTCCTACTGTCAAAAAAAATGACATTGACGATTATTATCATTATCATTATTATTATTAATTATTGTTATTATTATTGTCGTTTCTCGTTGTTCTGTTCGGTATTTACTTAATAAACCTGGTCGTTACGCCCGGGATGATGAGGCTACGCGCCGAATAAAAATATCCGAGATCGATGAAGACAGTAGAAATGGAATCAAAACGACCGCTGTTGTCCCCCCCGACTCGTTACCCCGTCTGCGTTGATTTCTACCGATCAGAAATTAGACGTAACTTTTACCGGTCGATAATTTATTTTCACTTTCGCAATGTTCTACGTGGTGGAAAATCAACACGATGATCGTTTGTTTGTCTATATCGTAAATCGTAGTAACGGAAGACTAAAACGAAAATAAGTGATGAAATTATTATTTCGGAGTTAATGACTAATAATCGTTTCCATCGTCCTATCGAATTTTATCGCACTCCTCCGACTCGCGGCAATTTTTCTTTTGTTAACATCGGACGGATTAAGAATTTTGTCGATAATAGCGACATAATGTTCTATAAAAGTCGAATATTTTTATTTCGGCATCCATAAAAGCGCTTACAACCAACTAAAAAAGGAAAAAAGATGGTTGCTGAAATAAAAGTTGTTCCCGAAATTTTCTTTTTATTATTATAACGAGGTTCGAAAACCTTCAGCTGAAATCTATTTAATCGCAGATGTCGAATAGGACTCGCGAGATCGGTATTATAATAAACTATTTTAATCGGTAGAAGTTCATGTTCGAACCGGAAGCTAACGGTTATTTAATTCGACAGTTAATGTCGTATAAAATAATCGAATTCCGCCTTCGCACATAATTTTTGACGTGTACACGATAAGTCGAGGACTCTGTATATGCTTTACAAATATAAGCAAGTTTCGTTAAGAAATATGAACCATAAATAAATAATTCTATCAGGTTACATGTATAAGGGAAGAGCGGAATAATTGGGGCAGCCTTCATGTGACAGTGGGCTGGCATAGGCGTATCGTGGTCGTTTTATATATGTATGTAAATATTACTAGGACTCTGATGCTCACCTAACGGATATTCTTATACCTTAGATTCCCCTTATATTAAATATATTATATGTTCTTTTTTTTTAATATATATTCTTAATACTTGCTAATCGCGGAATAATAACGACTATATATATATATATATGTATAAAATAAACCGCGTGTAAGGCAATGGCAAACCAACACGCACAACACTATATGCCAGCTTGTAGCAATATAGTACATTATGAAAAAATCATGCGGGACTCTATTGTGTCGCTACAACAAAGCGATTACAATCACTTCTCCCGGATGTATTTTTGCATGTCTATCTGCACTAATGCCATATTAATGATTCCCTTGTACGCCACTTACACTGTACAAAAAAATATGTATACGTAAGTAGTCGGCTACTCCGATATGGAGACGGTACCTAATTAATATAAAATTTAAAAAATTAATTTAATTCGTTTTTTTTTTATTTTACATCGATAATAATCATACACGCAAAAATCAATTTTAGTTTTCGGATAATGATTGCAATAATAACGCAATGTGCGACTGAATTTAATTTTCTCTGAATAACTCGACCAATATAATTTATTTTGTGATTTCGCTAATAAAATTCGTTTTAAGTTAATTGATTAAGAAGTATTAACATTAAATTAAATAATTAACCCGGTTTGTGACATTTAATAGGTGTGAGGCTGGTGAATGTGTTCGATGTATTTTTTTTTTTGTATTTTATTTTTTTTTTTACTTTTAATTTTATAATTCAGGGAAAAATTATTTATTTTATTATTTTATTTATAAGACTACACTATAATTGGCTTTTAGCTGTTGTGTGGCTTCATTAAATAAATAAATAAATAAATATATAAATACTCTAAATACTCTATTAGTTTCGGCATTTCCATTAATGAACTCCTGACCATTTTCGTTTCTATTTAACTACCAAAACTCACCAACCCATCTTCTTTCCTCGAGCTCCAAAAATCGAAAAACCAACTAATTCATCGTTTACTCTTAACTCCTAACTCACTTTGCTGACTAACTTTAATCATGAGATCGTCTCGAACATCTTTTCTACCGCCCACTTACTTTGTTTTTCTGCTCGCTCGACCGGTCGTAAACTGACCGGGTGGCTCGAACGTGCGCAATTTTTAATTTTACTCACCTTGTATATCCATAAGGGCATTCCAACTTAAACTATTATTATTATTATTATTATTATTATTATTATTGTGCGACAATAGCTCGCTCATCTCAAACCAGGTTTAGACACTAATATTATAGTAACGTTTGAGCGTCGAATTATGATCCTAAACATGTAAATAAATTAAATATTTTGTCCATTATTACATCGATATTAAGATTAAATATTATTTCCTATTTCGGAAATTGTCAAATTAATTTATATCACGTTTGTTTCGAGAGATTTTCTGATATATATATTATATATAAATTTAAATACACGTAAATATATTAAAATATATGTATAATTTTTTATTTCCTAAATTTATATTTCGGAGTGAGTATACGACGATCATCGTGGTATATTTTTTTTCTCTCCGAAACAGTAATCTCTTCAATTCTGTATAATTACCGACATTTTCGCTTCGTTGCTAACTGTATCCATCAACATTCTGCCTCATTTTCTTGTTGGTCTACATATATATAAATATTTTCCTCTCTATACTCGTCAACAGACATACCGTAAAAGATATCCTCCACATATCAAATGCTTCTATTCTTTTTCTTTTCATATATACCTTTTTTTTTATGATCATCTTCGTTTCAACCGTCTAAAAACATTCCGCGTCATTATTTGTCATTTCCTTATGAACGTCTCTCTATTGCAATTATTCGCTGAATCTCTTTGTACCGTAATATACATGTCAGCCTAATAACATCTGAACAATTTAACAATTCAAACTTTTTTCCTCTGACTGACAGGTTCATTTAGTTTTACTAAGTCCTATATTTTTGGTTTGGTTATTATTTATTATTTATTTTCATTCCGATATTTGATAAGCAATCTAGTTCCTACACCATTGTGTTCAGTCTTTGGGTGTTAGTTATCTACCGACAATATGTAAATTTTATAATGTTTACAGCACGTTCTTTAATTTTTATATCTTCTTAATTCTCCCCAAGACACGCTTTCCCCGAGTTCGTATTTTGTAAAATTCCTTTATTTGGGATTATTGATTATGTTATTATGTCTTATTATATGAGCTCAATTTTATACTTTCCATCATTTATTATATCTTTTACAAGTTAAACTATTTTGATTATTCTTATAGGTATGACGGTATATTGACCTTTTCCTGATGTTTTATTTCGGTACATCGTGTTAAAATCGATTTCTAGCGCTGTATAATATATTTTATACGGTTGACAATTTCGAGGACTCCAATTTAGAAACTATGCACTTTAATAAATTTTATCGTTGGAAGTAGTATTTACCTGGAAACGGAATTTATAAAAGCCACGTATTTAAAAAACATCTTCAAACACCTACCGGCCTATATGCACAAACGCCCACACACGCACCACAATCACGTCCGAAAGACGGCACGAGGATTCGTCGACTTATCGATAAACACACGACAAATGGTTCGATCATTTTGACGATGTCGCGAAATACAATTAACGACAATTAGCCGTTACCCTATATAATTAATCTCGAGGCTACATTCGCCACTCGCGAAATTATTAATTAACTTATTTTTTTATACTTAAAATTCCCCATTTCTCGCGAATTACTCTCGGTTGTAGGTGAAACAGGTGTGGAATCTGATGTATTTTATACGACTACGCCGGGTTTAATTTGTATCGATAAGCGGATGATGGTAGAAAACTTTTTATTTTTATTGAACCCAAAAATCGTCCCAAGAAGTAAATCAGATTATACGGCAAGACGGAATTTGATTATTTTATACGACGCTCGGATTAAGTGGCGAATTAAAAAACCGTCGATAATAAAAAATGATCGTAATTTTGTATTATCGAAAAAAAAAAACGATTACTTATCGTACCGTAAAAGTAATAGAAACGAATTTTTTTGGTATTTATATAAACGACGTAAAATTTATTAGAATTCGCCAGTTTCTACTAGTAATTTTCGAAATAATCGCTGATTTCTATTCGCGACATTTTTCGATAGTCCTCTCGCGATCTGGTAATTAATTTTTATACTTAAAACCCCTTTTCTTATTATTCGTTTATAACTAACGAAAAAATTGGATTACTTATTATTATTATTATTATTTTATACGAGGCTTATTTTAACTTATATCGATTAAAAAATAAGACGAGATAATATTGAAAAATTAATTAAAATAAGAATAAAAAATAGAAAATAAAAGATTCGAACGTTATCCAGTTTTACGACTAATTTTTGAGAATTTGTAGTCGATGAATTTTCGATTTCTGATATATTCCCATTAATGAAGATATCGATCGGATGCTGTAAAATTAAAAACATATTCGTGTAAAAATCTCAAAAGTTTTACTAGTAACGTCTCTATACAATTTTATTATTATTATTTTATTAATGATGTATCGGAGAGTAGTGATTTTATGAATTAATAAAACAAAACAAAAATTAATCACTATAAAATTATATTAATGCGAAGCTTTTCGACAATCACGTCATATCATATCGTTTATTGCATACGCTTAATAATTACGTTATTGTCGAAAAGCTTTGCATTAATAAAAAAAAAATATAATAATTAATTTTGTTTTTATTTCGTTTTATTTATTATTTTATTGTTATCATTATTATTATTATTATTATTATTATTATTATTATTATTATTATTATTCATTCATTCAATAATGCCTATTTTAAAGTGTACGCTGTTAAACGAGTAATTTTTACCGCTGTATTGATGTTGATATATGCTAATTAAATTTACTTATTATTATTATTATTATACAATATCTTTGTGGACCTGGTACACGTGCAGAATTGCGCATAACTGGGTTATATGTTTACATAAATATAGTCTAATCTATTAAGTTCTCTATTACATATTAAGCTTCGTTTAAATATAAGTTCACATTTTTATTTATTTTTAAATTTTTTTGTTTTACTTCTTTGAAGAATGTAATATGTTATGTTTCGAACTGGTTTCTTTAATAGTATATTTTATGTTTGTATATATTCAAATGTACTGAACAAAAATCAAATAAATTGAAATTATTATTATTATTATTATTAGAAAGCTTTTGATACAGTGAATCATGATATTTTATTGCGCAAACTGTATTTGTGTGGGTTTAGAGGAAGTATCTATGATTGGTTCAGATCGTATCTTGTCAATAGAAATTATGTTACTAAAATAAATAAAGTAAATAGTTCTGAAGTAGTTCAAAATTACGGTGTTCCTCAAGGAAGTGTACTTGGTCCTTTTTTATTTTTAATATATATCAATGACCTTTGTAATTTACAAGTTAGTGGCAAAATATTTACATATGCGGTTGATACTGTTCTAGTTACAAGTTCACGATTTCCCAAATTATTAGAAAATTTAGTACAAAATGATGTTGACAAAGTTGCAGAATGGCTAAATTTAAATCGGCTAATTTTAAATGTGCATAAATCAAAATTTATAATTTACAGTTTATGCCGCAAACTTTTTGGGATTTGATAAAAATTAAGTTAAATGAACATGTATTTTTACAAAGGGTAGATGAAGTTAAGTATTTAGGAGTTGTAATGGACTGCCGTTTAGATTGGAGTAAGCATATTCTTTATTTGTCTAAGAAATTAAGAAAATTGAATTATTTGTTTTACTATCTTCAACAGTATTTTCCAAGGAATCATTTACTTCGTATCTACATAGCATTATACGAGCCGGTTTTGAGATACGGAATTATGCATTGGGGTGGTGCTGCGGAATACCATTTACTCCCAATAAAAAATCTCCAAAAAATATTATTTAAACTTTTGCATTCTGAACATGACTCTCCTAATGCACGTACTATATTGAAAGTTAAGTATCCGTATGAGATTCAACTTATCATCTACGTATGTAAAAATAAAGATAAATTCACCCACGGAATGAGAAGAGGAATTACAAGATCCAGCTTAAAAGATAATGTTACAGTGCCTGATTTTCGAAAATATCATTCGAGATTACAGACTATATATAATTGTGCAACTTCATATAATTCGCTGCCGGACATAGTGAAACTGAATCTTAACAATTTAAAAAATTACAAGAAAATACATAAACTTTTGATGAATTATATGCGTAATCTTCCATCCAACTAATTTCATCCGGTGTGTCAATGTCGTATTACTTTTCGCATCTGCGTATGTCCTTATGTATAGAAGAGTAATTTTATTATATGTATGTCTGTATTATTGTTTTCATTAGTGTGTCCACATGTATATCGATTTGTGCTTTGATTTTGATATCTGTATTGGAATTATGTATTTATGTGGGTATATTTATTATTGAGTTAGCCTATTATAACCCTGCGTCTATAAGTTTATATGTACCTGTGTGCATGTATTGTATGCATTTTCTATATATATTTATTCATTTTTGTAAATAATTGTGTGTTTACTAACGTGTTTACTTTTATTATATCTATTACAAAATATAAATGTGATTAAGTGTACGTGTGTGTGTATTGTAGGTGTGTGTGTGTAGTGCCTTGTGGGTGTATATATTGCGGTTGTAAGTATGTTTATTGTTTATTGTCACTTACATATTCATAAGTGTTGACAATTGTTCAAACTATTTATGCAGTACTAACCAACCAAGTATTTGTATATCTATTTAAGTTTCCACTACTCGCGCAAATAAATGCGCATTTGTGGATTTGAATGAATAAATTTGATTTGATTTGATTTGATTATTATTATTATTATTATTATTATTGTTGTTATTATTATTATTATTATTATGTCATCTATCTCTCGCTAATAACAACGAAGAATTATGTAGCATTCAATAGTGCCTATTTTAAAGTGTACGCTGTTAAACGAGTAATTTTTACCGCTGTATTGATGTTGATATAAGCTAATTAAATTTGCTTATTATTATTATTATTATTATTATTATTATACAATATCTTTGTGGACCTGGTACACGTGCAGAATTGCGCATAACTGGGTTATATGTTTACATAAATATAGTCTAATCTATTAAGTTCTCTATTACATATAAGCTTCGTTTAAATATAAGTTCACATTTTTATTTATTTTTAAATTTTTTTGTTTTACTTCTTTGAAGAATGTCATATGTTATGTTTCGAACTGGTTTCTTTAATAGTATATTTTATGTTTGTATATATTCAAATGTACTGAACAAAAATCAAATAAATTGAAATTGAAATTATTATTATTATTATTATTTGTAAACATTTCAAAAGTTTTAATGGTAACGTTTCTATACATTTTTATTATTATTATTATCATTGTTGTTATCGTTATCGTCGTATGTTATATGCTGTTGTATGTTATTGTTGTTGCTGTTGTTGTTTTTGTTGTTATTATTGTTTGTGTTTAGAATAGATGATATCGCTAGGATTTCAAATAGATCGTAAATTGCCGTGGAATGCTCATTACTTCTATATTTCTAAAAAATACTTGTTCTTTCTATCCTCAACCTTGCGCTCTGTGTATTTCTGTAATATAGCGCATTAGGTCCGTCTATGGGGGAGCATACTCGTGCTCTTATAATTCGCCATTTTTTATTTAGTCCATCTTTACTTCGTTTTCTGTTCATCATTCCTTCAATTAGCGTTGTCACCCATTCTAAATGTTTGATGAAATGTCCGATCATTTCATTCTTTCTATTTTTGATCATATTTGTTATTTCGCGACGTTCATTTATTAGTTGTAAAACTTTGTTATTAGTTATTTTACTTATTCATCGACGCCAGCGCCACATTTTGAATGCTTTCAGCTTAATCTATTTTTAAAATCGTCCATATCTTCGCTCTATAGAACGTCATACGCCAGATAAAGATTTTTAAAAAGTATTTTCTGGTATTAATTAATATATTTTTCGATGCATAGAACGGTTTTTTCATAAATACGTTTTTTGTAGTGCCTATCCTTCTCCTTATATCTTTCGTACTTTAACCATCTGAAGATATTATGCTTCCCCTACCTCTACAATGTAACTGTTAAAAAGTAACGGAAAAATGGAAGCTGTCCAAGTATATCTTCTTATTTTTGGTTGGTCAAATACTGTTTTAGTTATTTATTATTAAATCACGACCAGATGTAAAAATCAACCCGATTTTCTCCTCTTGTTTTTGGTTTTCTGCGTCCAAATTTTTCTACTACCCTCACTGATTCTTCTTCTACAACTATCGCGATTCAATCTCCTGTAATCATTAGGTTACCTTTATTATTCGCATCCAGTAATATTTCTTCGATTTATTGATGTATTTCTTCAATTTCTCCATTGACATATAAACTTGTATTAAAATTAACTCTTTAGGTTTCGATTCTATCTCTATTAAAATGATTCTTTCATTATATCTACAAATGCGTTTGACTTCATTTGCTATGCGTTTGTTTAAAAGAAATTCAACTTCCGTCGTTTCGTTAGTAGCGCCACTATATATAAATTCCATATGTCTCTACTTTCTAACTATTTTACTTCACTTACTCCGAGAATATGTCTACATTCATTGTAGTAGTGTATTGTAATGAAATTTAAATAAATTCGATTTTATTTGATTATTATTATTATTATAAATTACGGGTTTGTTATCATTATTTTATTTATTTTAATAAGTTGAAGATGACGCGACTACTAAAAGCTTTGTTAACGTCGAATTAAACACAACCGGTGATTTATAATCGCAATTTTATTATTTTCATCATTAATAAACGGTTGTTTAAACTGAAATATTTGCACAATTCTACCGTGGAACAAATATTTTATTTACTATAATCAACTGTAACCATTTTTTTTCCTTAATCGCTAATTTGTGTGTGAAAAATTATATTTATACAAAGTTCGTTAATCTTACAACTAACGTGCACGTTCTAGACAATATTGTTTGAGATATGTTTTTCTATTAATAATTCATGATTATTACATTTCGATAGGTGTCAGCGTTGTTTGATTTATTATATTATTACTATACAAATTTTATTCGTGTATTAACGTATGAAATAAACACGATTTGATTTGATTATTTTTATTAATATTATTATTATTATTATTATTATTATTATTATACTCGTCCATTTATGCGCATAATCATGATTTATTGTATTTATTTATGTACCGTATTTAGTTCTGTTTATAATTTGTTACAATTACAATATTATTATTATTATTATTATTATTATTATTATTATATATGTACATACAGTTTTATGCTCATGTGCCCATTTGTATGTGTATACGCGTGTGTATGTATATGTAGTGTGTGCACGCGTGTGTAGGCGTAGGCTTGAATTTGCATTAATTGATTTATACGAGATTATTATTGCATTGATGCGTGCATGTACGTATGCATGTATATGTGAATACGCTTCTAGATGCAACTGTACGTGGTTGAATGACTTGTTTTTGCAGTAGATAATTACAAATAGATTGCTAACGGAATAACACTGTATATTATATTCCATTTAATTAAATATTTAGTTACTAATTTGATTTTATTACTATCATTATTTTGTAAGAGTTTGTAATTTTCACATCGTAATTTTCGTATTTTTATTCATTTTTCTGCGGATATTTGTTCATAATTAGCTAAATTTGTTTTTGTATTATTCGGTTATGTTTAGATTTTAATTGAATTTGTACAGAATACGATGAAATAATTTGTTAAGGAGCATTTTAGAACTTTTGTTCGTAATCTGCTACCACGTTTGTAAAGTGTAATTTTAACTTATTTACCGTCGCCCACGTAATTACGCGCATATTCGGTCTATATATATCATACTGTATGTATAACGTTTTTAATGAAATATAAAAATAAATTTAATTGAACTGGAATCGAATTATTATTATATATTATATTTGTATAAAAGAGAAATTTATGTTGAATGAACTTTGCGATTGATCGAATCGTACAATAATAAAAACGAAATATTCTAATTTTCATTATGTCAAACTGTCAAACTTATTATTAGTTCGAAACATTAAAACGAGAAAAACACAACCTAAATGTCTATTTCGATCATGATTCTTTCACTCGAAGTTAAGCTCTATGGAGAACCATCGACCTTTAAAGTTAAACAAAAGAGGATAATAATTGACGTAAATTCATCGCTTAATTATTACAACAACAACAAAAAAACTTACCAAAGTCCTTATTATAAACGAAAATTTAGTGTCCGAAAAATAATTATATTTCTATTTTTTTTTATTTATTCGAAAAATGTTGATGTGATCGAAGTTTTCATTAAGAAATTTTCTCGGCGGTCAACAAAGACTATTATAAATATTGACATGTTTAATTCACATTTATCATTTATCTTCCTTATTAATTTTTATGCATATATATATATATATATATATATATATATATATATATATATATATATATATATATATATATATATATATATCTAAATATATAAACTTAAAATCTTTCTTTAAATCTATACAGTATTCGAAGCCAAAGTGATCAACGTGCACCATTCGGTGAGAGAGTTTTTACGCAGATATACCGTTTCCACTTTCACTCGTTTAATTTCGAAAATCTGCAACCTGTTCAAGGTTTCCGATAGAAAAATCATCTTTCGCTTTTGTCTTCTTCGTAAAGTATTTAGAACCGACGACGACCTATCGGCCTTTAAGTATCGGCGGACGGTATCACGCGTGATCACGAATTTAATAAATTACCTTCGCTGAGAACTCGTTAGTATTTGTAGTTCGTGGGATGCGTATGAATTTCTTCGGACATCACTTTCAACCGTTAGTAACTTTGACCTCTAAATCTATCTTGCGGTAGGCAATGTTAAAACTTTTAACACCGGAGGATAGATATAACGTGTGTGTGTTCGTAATTTATATTCGAACGAAAGAAACTTTTTAATTTATACCGAAATACTCGTATTTAAGATATTACCGTCGTAACGGTGAAAATCGTATAAAATCGTTTACGCACTTCCATCGAATATAATCTGTTAGAATTAAACCGTTCATTTAGAAGCGTTTTTGGGTTTTTTCATTTCCGGTGAAACTAAAATTATCCGGATTTGTTATTTTTTTTTTCGAATTTTCAGAAGTCGATTAATTGCGATGTAGTAAATTTATAATAAACCGTTAGCCGACGACTTCGAAAGCTGAAATCGGCCTAAGAAATAATTATTTAAATATTATAATAACCGGACTATCCGTCATTAACTTCTAATATAATTGTGGAAATAGGATAATTAAACTTTTCGATTATATTTTTTATTAATTATATCTATAACAAATATAAGATTATAGTATCGTTGTTGTTCTGCCCGCCTTACTTTATGGAATTATACACTGAAGCCGAGCTGCAAAACAGCATATCCTCATCTTAAATCTAGATATAAGTTTTTATGAACTGTTAAAGAATTGAAAACTAGCGTGCGCAATTAGCAAAACATCATTTACGGAATGGAAGTTATGCTGGGAGAACGAACAGTGAAACGTTGCCGAACGGAAACCAATTAAACTCCCGCCTGTGGAAAACACTGAACCGATTAAGAACCTAAAAAGGCATGTACAAAGTGTAATTTAAAGAAATGACGTATATACGAAAAATCTAACTGCGGACAAATGTATGCTCATTTATCCAACTGTTCTCCCGGTTGTAAATGTGAACCTGAAAGCGTGCGTGATATTATTGACAACAAACAATTATGTTTTCTCGAATACCGAGCGTCGATTCATTTATAAATTAATTTATAATTTTTATTTTACAATGATAGTAACAATAATGAATTTAACTAAAGTAAATTTGAAATACAGTAAGTCCGCACAATCCCGTATCACGCCCACGTCGTACGCCTGGAAACGCTTTAACAATAAAACGGGTAAGAATACGGGAACCTGTCAGCGAACTGTACTACATATCGCCTTATTTAGGCAATTATGTCTATGATTAGACCTCTCCTAAACAGCCCTTCTCAGGGCTATTTGACGAAGGACCCAATCAGAATTCTACAGCTAAATATAGAAGGAATAAACAGATCGAAGAACGACATCCTACACAACCTAGCTCAAGAGACGGATGCCAACATATTACTCCTGCAAGAATTACACACTGGTAATTCAAAGCAGCTATATCAACGTGCTAGAATAAGCGGATACAAACCTGCAGCTGTGGTGTGCAATGAAAAATATGGGCCGAAAGCAATATGTACCAGGCTGGAATGAAAAATTCCGAGAAGTATATGAAGAATTTAAGATCAAACAAGATGAAGGTACAGCCAAAAATCCCATTACCACCTTGGATAAAAATAGGCAGGAAAGATGAAACTAATGGAGACGATTAACTTCCAAAAATCCAGCAGAAAAGCATCGTCCTTGTTGAAAAAGTTATTAGGCGATGTAACAGCAGCTAGAAAGGACGACGCAATGGACCCAAACAAAATAGCGAGGGAAATCATCAAATCGTCGAATAGAAACAACATGAATAAGCAATTCAGTAAAGAAGTAAGATACAAGATGATCAGCTTAAAACAAGCCGCAGATCATGATGAAATCTATGCAATCCCAGTTACTGTGTCTGAAATAACAAGAGCTATTAAACTAGTCAAAACTGGAAAAACTCCTGAAAAGGATGAAATATTTCCGGAGTTTGTTAAAAAGTTCAGAAAAAAACCAAGGAATAAATAAGCAAGCTCTTCACCAACATCATTGACATTGGAATTCTCCCGCCTATATTCAAGGAAGCAAGGATAATAACAATTGCAAAACCAGGAAAAGATCCAACCTGTCCTGGTAATTGCAGGCCCATAGCACTGCTAAACGTTGTCTACAAGGTTCTTGAAAGGGTAATCCATGGAAGAATTGAAGAAGCCATCGATCAGAAAATTTCAATCGAACAAGCTGGTTTCCGGAAAGAAAGAGGCTGTATTGATCAGTTAAATGCCCTAATCACGCATATTGAGAGCGGTTATCAAAATAATGAAAAAACTGCGATAGTATTTATTGACCTGTCTTGTGCATATCATACAGTATGGAAAACAGGACTCCTCTCAAGGTTCCTGAAAGCAATTCCAAGCCTAAAACTTTACAAACTGCTGAATAATATGATAAGTGGCAGAACCTTCACAGTCGTTGTTGGAGGAAAAGAAAGCAGGAAAAGAGTACTAAATAACGGTCTGCCTCAAGGATCAGTGTTGTCCCCCATTTTGTTCAATTTAAAATTTCAGACCTGCTAAGAACAATCGCAAGAAAATTCATATACGCAGATGATATAGCACTGGCAATCCTACACAACAGAGTAAAAACTACAGAAACCAGATTAAGGAAATATTTGAACGAAATAATGGCATACTTCAATAATTGTCGACTCGTCCTCAATAAGGAAAAAACAGTAGTGTCCCTTTTCCAACTTAATAACCAATTATCCAAAATAAAACTTAATACAAAGGTCGATGATAAGGAATTACAGAACGTAGATACACCAAAATACCTTAGTGTGACCCTTGATAGGACTTTTTAATTCAAGAAACACCTAGAAAACACTGCAGCAAAAATCGGAACCAGAAACGGCATTCTTCACAAACTCGCGGGCACAACTTGGGGTGCAAATGCAGACGTTCTCCGTACTACAGCACTGGCGCTATCCTTTTCAGTGGCAGAATATCCAGCTCCAACATGGATTAACAAAGAGGGTGGATACTGAGTTAAACTCAGCCATGCGCATAATCTCAGGAACAGTTAAATCAACGCCAACTGCCTCGCTCCCTGTACTATTTAATATAACCTCGCCACATATCAGAAGGCAATAAGCTGCAATGAAGGAATGGAGTGAATATCATCGAAAGACTTTGCCAATCCATCAAGACCTCAATGCACCACGAAGATTGAAATCAAGAAAATCATTAAGAACAATTTTAACTCAACAGATGCATGGAAGCAGGAGTAAAAAGCTGGTTGATCACTCAAACTCCAGACCACCTGGTTTTGATCTACCTCGAATAACGTGGACTCGATTGAACTGAATAAGGACCGGCCTGGAAGAAAAGGCCAAGTACTAAAGCCGTGGGGCCTTTCCAATATCCAGAAATGCGACTGTGATGCGGAATGCCAGTCTGTCGATCATATTGTAACGGAGTGCCCTACGAGGGCTCCACAAGGAGGCTGGGCCAAGATAAAGAATCTCACGCACAATGCGAGGAAATGGCTCAAAGACCTGAAGTTATAGAACGAGGCGGATATAGATCCCGTGCCCAGAGACATACGTAAAAGTAAAGTAATCGCAATTTAACTTTAAAATTTTCATCAAAACACATAAGAATAACATGAAGTTTCGCAACATGAAATCGCTTATAGATTGTAAATTCAGTTAAAAGAATAGGGATAATATTGTATGAACTACCAAGGTGTGATATAGCAGCGGTAAGAGAAATCCGGTTTCCAAGGGAAAGAATGATCATCAAAGATCTGAGATTATACATCGCACTGGAAAGGGATTACTTATAATATGAAGTAAGAACGTGCGATTGGAATCGTTACAAGTAATAAATTAGTCTAGCACATCGAAGAACATAAATCGAGTTATGTGCACAAAAGTCGAAATGATTCTGATTATTAGTGCAATAATAACAGATAATATTAAAATACCAAACAATTTCAATATTAGATTAAGAAGGAATTCAAATTTTTGAATGTATTTATTTGTTAACATAGAATTGGTAAAGCTAGTAATAATAGCAATCGTTTATTAATTTTTGTACGTATTCAGCTGAAAGATATATGTTGTCACTTAAGTACATGTTCGATAAAAAGTTTCACAAGGCGGGAAAAAATGAATATCTAATGACTTGTACTATTGTTGCAAAAAATAAATAAATAATTTACCAATTGTCTGATGAATAAATTAAATATATCAAAACAGAACCCACGTAAGAAAACTTAAAATACGTTTCGGAAAAAACTAACAAATGAGTGATAAAAACATGAGTCAATATTAGCAATACAAATGATTCTAAATTGATACTTATAAATTTTGAGTACTGGAATTATTTTCTAAATTCTGATCCAAATACTAAACATACTGACACACAACAAACACATATATACATATACACAAATATAGATATAGTGAATAGCAGTACCTGTTTGCTTCGTTCATAAAATAAGCAACCAGATCGTTTTGCTATTTCGCAGTTTTTGTTTTGTTTTTTTTGAGCGTTCATATCAACATCAGCAGAGAACGCCGTGTGTTAATTCGTGTAAAAAATAATAAATCATTACGGAATTATAATAATTTTGTAATATATCAAAATGAAAAACAATAATCAATAATTTTGAAATTTTAAGTATCATTTTGTTTAATATATTTAAGTTTTAGGTTTTTATGTTGTGGTTGTGTACATAATTTACACTAAATACGAATAAAATGTTTTGCATTCCTTCTAAACATTAACAAGTAGATCACATGACTAAGAAAAAATTATTGAAAGAGATTGTAGAAAACATTGCAATGGGAAAGTTTAAACTAATATATAAATTATCGGCTTCAAATGTTTTTCTAAAATAGCCTCTAATATTAATTTTTGCACAGTTTAATATTTCAGGCATGATACACTCTCTTCATAAATACAACTAATTAATGGCGTCAGAAATATGCAATACCGCACATCTTGTGCATTTTTTCCTTTACGTGAGGTAAATAATTTGTTAGATATTAAAAATTCATCTTTAACACGCTGGTAAAATTTTAATATTTATCCTTTGTTTAGGATTTGTTTTAAATTTTCACACATAACATGTTTAAATAAGAATTTATTTCAAGATAAAAAATCGTTTTGTTCATAACTCTCAGATGGGCATTAGATAAAAAATCTGAGAAGTTCAATAAAAGATAATAAAAAATAAAAAAAAATGTACAAATAATTTTTTTATCGGTATTATACAAGCATTTTTTGTATTATCGGACTTAAAAATTCTACTGATATCGAATTATGGATTACAATGAATGTTGAATTATAGTACGACTATAAAGCGAATAAAATTAAAAATAAAATTATGTTGTAAACTTAATATTTATATTATATATTTAGTAAAGTATGTATTAAGATGGTCAAACCAAATAAGAAAGGTGAGAAATCTGGTACAAAAGCTGGAAACACTTCTGCTGAGGGTTCTTCTGCAAGCCATTCTGGAAAAGAGAAAAAAGGCGGCTCTGCTGTAAAGGTAATCGGTTAATCACATTAGTATGAAGCCAATATTTACAGTTTACATCTTATACTCACGCTTTATACCCAAAATTTATTTAAAATGTTGTTTATTTATGATTTTATTGCCAAATTTTTGAAACTAGCAAAGCTTAGAAAGTCGCACAAGTTATGAGTTTATCATACGAGGAATATAATTTCGATGTTAATTTCCTTTAACTTAATGTTTTTTAATTCAACTATTTAATTTTTTAGTTTTTTGCTTTAGATGTACATTTTTTCTCAAACATTTTGGCATTAACTCGTAAATACTATATGAAATCAAGATTGACACTTTCGCTTACTCTTTATCATGCAGGTAAGACATATTCTATGTGAAAAACAATCAAAGATTTTGGAAGCATTGGAAAAATTAAAAAATGGTGAAAAATTTCATGATGTTGCATCAAAATATAGCGAAGATAAAGCAAGACAAGGTGTGAGTAAATTATTTCATCGGTACACAAATTCTATGAATTTATATTACGTCTTAATTCACAGCTCTCATTATAAGAGAATTTGATTTACACGTTGATTTAATTATTTCATTAAAAAATAGCAGTTTGAATCTATTCTGAATAATTTTATAATTATCTTTTGTTTTGCAGTCAGTACGTCTATCTTTATTTCAAAATTTGATGACATATTTTCGAAATGTAAAATAGATTTAAATTTTATAGCGTATTTGCTATTTATATTGGTTGCGAACTTAAGTTGTTAATTTTTTAGTGTAAAACTTTAATGTTCATTTAGTTCGTGTCGTAACAATATTTCTAATTACTTACTTTCGATACATTAGTAATAATTGTACATGTACTTGTAATAAGTGAAATCATCTGTATTGCAGAATTTCTTCTGAATGTTTTCTTGTAAGTGCTAAATATATTTATATTTTTACTACTTATGTGTCGTAATTGAATAGAAGAATGTAATTTTGTTTCTGTGCTTATAATTATTGTCCTATTATTTTTGGTCTGAAGGGTGATTTAGGCTGGATGATAAGAGGAAGCATGGTTGGTCCGTTTCAAGAAGCCGCATTCAGTTTGGCAATATCGACCGTTAATAATCCCGTGTATACTGATCCACCTATCAAGACAAAATTTGGATACCACATAATCATGGTAGAAGGAAAAAAATAAAAATTTATTCAATTTTATTTTTACATTCTTTATAACGGGCATATAGTTTAAAGATTCTACTTACTATATGTGCCATAATATATTCATATACCAGCCAACATTTTATTTGAGAGTAACTGTGTTTTTAACGAAGTTATGTATATATGTATTTATGAATTATTAAACAGTTTTATGATTTTCATCGAATATACTAGTTATAAATAAGGTGATAATAAACATCAAAAAGTGATAAAATCTTACCATTGACAAAATAATTTTTTCCCGCGTTTTTTTATCAGTTGGTAGTTTAATTCGCAACGCTAACATTAGTATCTTAAATGGCCAATAAAAAAGAACCTGTTTTACTGTAAACATTTGTAATTCTTGGTTTAATCAGTAATTAAACATTTATGTGATGTGTTCGATAAAATTACAAATTGTGAAATTTTAAAAGTTGTTTAGTTAATGTGTTCGATTTAAGAAATGCATATGTACTAAGCCTATTGTACAATTATATCGTGTTTCACTATTTCTGTTATTTGTGCTTATTTCAATACAAGCTCGTTCATATTTTATTTATCGCGGTGTTATCGGCTAATTGTGTATAAGCAACCAGATATCTCGACGTGTAAAACTGTGGTGTGGTTAAAATTCTTATCACGTGTAGGATCAATGGAAATTTTACAGTACTTCCCAGCGTTGATATAATACCAGAATTTGTACTATCGGTGAGTTAAAACCTATTTTATTTATAATTATTAGTCTATTATAATTATTATTACTATCGGATTATCCTCGTTGTCGAAGAGTGTGAAGTGCATAACTGCATTTAGTGAAATACAGATACTTAACAGTCGGAACATATGGAAAGGTTTTTTCAGGAATATGATAATCAACTGGTTTCAAAATTAATTCTGTAATACTTTCAACATGTTGTTTAGTGGCAGAAACATTGTTTGTAGTTGTTTGCAATAAATTGTCTGCAACATATTTTTTAAATTTAACCCAATCTGCATTTCGACCCTCTAGTTGTTTTACTTTTATCAGTTGTTTGATAACATTGATAATAGTGAGTATGGGATTGGGTGTTAATTGACACAGGGGATGAAATACTTAATTTTTTTACAAATGCCAGACCCAGTACGCTATTTTTAAGTCTTCGTTAAGGAAGAATGTTGGTTCTTTGGTAGCTATGAAAATTGTCATGAAGTAATGATTTAAGATATTGCCAGTACAGTTTTTCAATTCCTACTTCTAGCATTGAAATTGCCAATCAGCAGTACTTTGTGATTAAACCGCATCAGAATTTGAATATCATTAGCAAAGTTACGCAGACAGAATGGTGACCTATATATATAGCTAAAAGTGAAAATCGATTATTTTTATTTCTTGCGTTGATAGTGTTTATTATCGATAACAGAAGTGTTATTCGCAGGATTGCTGGCATTATTAGTATAGATATTTACACCAGTAGCCTCAACACAAGATAAACAGGGTATAAGAAGAAACTCACGTCTGTAAATGTCGTTTAATAAGAAGTGCAACTCCAACCCCCTTTATAGGCTTCTATCAACTCTATAAAATGTATATCCCGGAAATTTTACATTTAAATTACTATCAAGATTTGTTTCAGACAATGCTAGTACATCTGTATTATAGGTGCAGACAAAATTATACAATTCGTTACATTTCCTTGCAATTGAATTACAAATTCCACGCAATTAATCTAATTCCTTCACTATTAAGCACCTTGAAATAAATGTACAATGGTTTCCAGTATTACTTGAATTACACCGAAAACATCCTTATTATTTAATGATTTAAATCTAGTAACTATAATTTCGCTCGGGGAAATTGGACGAAATAGTGAATAATCCTCTGTCGCTATCGGTGTGTCCCTTTTATATTATACGTGGACATTTTATTCGTTTTCAGAAATTCCTTCGTATCTCGATAAACTTGAATTATCGGTGCAAGATTTTATGTTATGCAAGTTATATTTTAGGTAATAAAGACTTTATTATTTTTAGATTCACTCTTAAATTTATTTCCCAACGTGGGATGTTCGCATATATGCGATCGTAATAATAATAACAAATACACCGCATACTTAGGAATTCGTATTTTGTAATCATATAAACGTAATTATAATATGTAATAAAAAGAAAAAGTTCAGTAACAAACGGACTAAATAAACGAGAAAATTTAAATATTCCTTATTTATAATAAATTTACAGCGCGTTCAGTGCTGTTCGCATTTATTTTTCATCGGACCTCGTTTCGTACCTGTAAAAAAAAATCGCGTAATTTATAGGTGGTATTTTATTAATTACGTCACACGCTTAAATTGTTTTTATTTAAAATCATAATTTTCATTTCGAATTAATCTTACGTCATAATTCGCTTTTGACGAATTGTTATTCGGTTGTAGAAAAGTGAAATATTTAATTGATCTAATTAACGTAAATTTGTTGGATTTTTGTTTCGTTGTAAAAACTTAAAAAGTGATTGATATAATGAATTCGTTATTTTGTCCAAAATAAGTGGACTCGGTAAAAAATAATTTGTGATTCTATCGATTAAAAAAAAACATTCATTAGATAATAAAAATTACCATTAAAAAATCTATTATTATTATTATTATGTTTAAAAATCGTATGCGCGATCATATGCGTTTTTTATGTAGTTTACGCTGATCATTATAAAGATTTATTAACTTTAAATTAATTTAATATCAATAAAAAATCGTTTATTCTGGTTGTTTATCATAGTCGTTACTAATTTCGTCTGAATTCGATCGTTTTGATTTTGATTTTTGTGTCTTCTCCAATAGAATAGCGTCGTACTTAATTCTTCGTATGTTGAATTTTTAACAGTTCAAGATTTCAGTAGTGTAATAGTTCAAGATGAGAAGCGTTTGTGTCCGTTTGTGATCGCGTTTTCATTTTAATATAGTAAGCTACCTCTTACAAAAAGAAAAGTTGGAATGTGTGATAAATTATACGATGATATATTACGTTAAGTAATGTATTGTGTATTTTTAAAATTAAACACGTTACATTAAATCATTTTCTGTTGTGCGTTCTTCCCATACGATGACGGTAATTATTATTTGCTCTTTCGGGATATTCTTCGAATTCTTCTTCTTCTTCTTCTTCTCCTCCGTTTCCAGCTTCTCCGTCGTAATCGTCTGCTAGCGATTCTTTATTCTTTGGTAAATAAGGCGATGGTGTAGTTGCACTATTTAATGAATTATCCTATCGCGCGAGTACGGTTAATTAATAAACATGGTTGTTAGTAATAAATCAAAATTTTCTGATTATGACAACAACACGATGAAAATAAATATTTGACGTTATTAAAAATTATAATTTCGAAAAAAAACGGGTACTTTTTAAAAAACAAATAAAATAAACGATTTATTTTTTCAACTTTAAATAATGTACATCAATATTATGTTCGTGTTTTGTAAAAGTTATTATTATTATTCTGAGATAAAGATTTAAACCGCAATTTTATTAAATCTCAGTTTAATCTGATTATTAGGTCTTCAGTATGCGTTTTTAAAACTTTTTTTCTTTTTAATGTTTATCTGCGCTTACAACCTAATCGCAATTAAAGACGAAGACGACTTATATTGGTTTTTAATTATTTTTTTTAATATAAAGATAATTACATTTGCCATGACGAATTATAGTAGGATTTAACTAGTAGTTAAATTATTTTATATTTAAAAAATAATAATAATAAAATTAAATATTAATAAGATCCAGCTGATGTGTTATTTTCAAATGACGGGTGTTATTAGAATCATCTAATAGTAAAACTGCTTCAACATTCGGATGGAAAGTAAAATTTCGGAACAAGGTACGTATTTATGTCTGGTTAAAGTGTAAATAATCGGTATATTGTTTTTATGATATAGAAAAAAAAAAGTTTAATCACTTTATAATATATTCGTTTATTATCTGTCAACTGTCAAAAAAAGGACAAGATAAACGTCGTTTTAATGTATATATTTTTCTTAATAACATTATTGTTTTATCGTTATAAAAGCTACAAACTGTTTTCAGCCGATTTGTTTTCTTTCTTTAAATATATTATATACGCAAATAAAAATGTTTTGACTATTTAATTATCTGTATGGTTAGTAAAAATGTATCGTATTAAAAAAAAAAATCGTTTATTATTGATAAGGTTTGTAATTACTTATTATTAAACACTATTACGTTAGTGTTTCAATTAGTAGGTGAATAAACACTGAACCCGTTATTAAACACATGTTACGTTACTATAAATGTTTTTAAAATATATATATAAATTACTTTAGGCGGAGATCTCCATCCACATCCGGGAAGCGGTAAACCGTCAGTACCAATCGGACAAGGTGCGTCTAATCCCGGAACTCCCTGTTCACCTTTATCACCTTTATCGCCTTTTCTACCCCTTTTCCCGATAGGACCCTGTATCGTAATATTTATTACTAATTATATTAGCAAAAAAAGAAGTAAACAAAAGTTTTTGGTTAGAGAATAAGTATTTGTTAAAAGGTTAATGACTCATATTAACGATACTTTTTATAGCGTTTTACAAAAAATTAATAAATAAATTTTATTTTTACGAAATACCGAATTAAATTAGAAACGGCAATATGCTCTTGAACATAAAACGCTCATTTTAGATTCGGCCGTCTTCAGAATCGGCCACAACATGTAGAAAAATTGTTGACGTAATTTTCATATTTTTAAAGCGTGTTGAGAGAAAAATTATTTAAAACTTTTTTATAACTCGTTAGTAAACACGTAATTTTCGATCAGTTTGTTAAAGATTATTTAAGAACCGTTAATCGATGTCCAACATTCAATACGAAATATTCGTTTTTGTTATTTTTGTTCGTACGATTGAATTAATGCAGATCACGCACTTAAATACATTTGCTTTTTTAAATATATTGTAAGGTTTTTTTTTTTAATTAACTATGTCAAAAGTATTGCATTCTTATTTTATTATATATAATTCGTTATTATTCGAAGGTGCTAATATATATTTACATTTAATAAGTTTCTAGGATATGTTTGGCAATTATAAAGAATTGTTTATTCAAACGACTATCTATATAGAGTTAATAAATTAATAGCGACTATTTCATCATTATACGTAAACTATAAAATTACGTTTTAAATATATTGTAAAAATTATAAACTCTAAACAATATAGTGTGATAAAAAAATTGGCCACGTAATTTGATGAACCTACTTGTTTTAGTTAATCTAAGCAGCTATGATAAATCATATACTTTATATACACACATATATATATATATATATATATATATATATATATATATATATATATATATATATATATATACACATATATATATATAAAATATAATATAATAAAATAACTAAAATATTTTTCTTCATAAAAAAATCACAAATCTTTTCGGCTGTTAAGCCATTATCAAGTTAATATAAAACATAAATTATAAAAATATGTACAAATTTAAAAAATATTACTGGGATACATAATTTACAAAAATTATTAAAACAGTATTTTTAAATTATCTGATAGTTTACTTAATTTAAACGCGTGATTTATCCATAACATAGTAAGTTAATTGTTAGTTTCACAGATTAACGTAACAAATCTATTTTATTGTTAGTTTTATGAACGATGCACGACTGTTAAAATATTTAACATAATCGTATTTCTAATAATCCACGATCACTCGTCTCAAGCTGTTTATTGTTCAGTATTTTTGTTACTACTTAATCTCATAAATATTTTCTTAAAAATGTTGATCTTAGTTAGTTTCCTATGTGAAAAAAAAAAAAGTGTTAAAATGATTTTAAAATAATTACAAATATTAAAATCAAGCGATGTAGTCATGATATAGATATTAATAAAGCTGTTTATCGGATGAACGCTAATTACTTTCAAGTAAACAGATTTAACATATATATATATATATATATATATATATATATATATATATATATATATATATATCTCACTGATATAATGAGAAAACAAACAGAAAAGCTCATTAGTACGTTAAAAACAGGTTAATTGTTTACACTAGTTAATTACGTGAAGATGTTTTGTTGCAACTTACAAAATCCCCTTTGGATCCCTTTTCACCTCTCGGACCCTGAAAAATAATTTAAAAATTACTGACCCCATTGTGTTTATTCAGCTAAAAATTTGCAGCCTCTTAAAATATAATGCGTTAAAAAATTTTACCTCTGTTCCTGGTATTCCGTCCGTTCCCTATAATCAACAGATAAATTTTGTAGCTATGTTTTAGTCTTAATAATTTTTGACTTAACTATTATTTTGATAAAATAAAATAAATACACCTTTAATATTTACATAATTATACAGCATTGTTTGAAATTTGTATCTATAATATGTGTGCATATGTATATAAATAAACAGATGAACTCTGCATTGTTTTAGTAGCTACATCAAAATGCTTACTGGTAATCCTGGTTCTCCTCTTTCTCCTTTAATGCCGGGTTCTCCTTGTCCACCCTAGAAAATTTTGTAAATTAACGTAAATTTATGCTTTTGTTTTAACATATATATATATATATACGTGTGTGTGCAGTCCTTATATAATTTTATTTTTAATCTTACCTTCATTCCATCAAGGCCAGGAGGACCCTGTATTAAAAAAAAAAATAATAATAATTTCAATAACAATAAATTATTACTGGCATAAACTTTAATCGTGCAAATCTTCATATTGAAGTGCATGACGATGTTGTATTATCTGTCATATTAATAGATTTTATTATAAAACAAAAATAAATTAGTTAAAATTTATTATATTTTTTTCTAAATGTACAATTATTAAATTTTCTTGATTCAGTTACGTAGATATTCTAACTACAATTATAATAATAATGACGTGAGATAAGAATAATTATAAAACTAACTTTTCCTATATATATCTTTCGAAATACATAATTACTTTTAATTTCACTATTTTATAAGTATTTAATTTTCCGTTTATTTGGTCTTTTTTTCATAATAATACCTACTTTAATTATATCTCTTATAAAAATGTAAATTTTCTAATAAAAAAATTTACGCAACGTTTATTTTAAAATTGTGAATTGAAATTAAACTTAAATTTTCGTTTTCTTAATTATGCTATATTTGGAAAAGTCATTTTTATCTTTAAGATAATTTATCTATTTTATTCAAATATGTTTACTGAAATCTATATTTTTTTATATTAATCGAAAGTTATACAACTATAAAAATAATTCTTTTTTTTTTTTAATTGAAGTATTCTTTTAATATAAAACTTTGAATATTTTATAATTCGTTATAATTTCAGAAAACATTTGGGAATATTGATAATAAATGTGTAGTTATGAAATCATGCTTGAAATTATTTTCTATCGGATGCAAAACTATTTTATTAATTTCTTAAATTTGTGCATTTCTCGTTGTACCACACGTATTAGTATATAACAATGCATCGTGAGTTCTAATTAATTACATACGGTGCATAAAGTTATTCGGTAGTTATTGTTAGATATGTTAAAACGATTTTTCTGATAAACTAAAACTTGGTATAGTTATCGTTAAGTAAGTATTATAGAAATGTAAATAAATATCATTGTCATAGAACTGTTTTAAATAAAACAATATTATAATGTTTATTTCGGATTTGTTGTTAAAGAATGGGCATTTTAAAAAATGTTAATTTAAAAAAAAAAAAACTTTAGTATCTGTTAATTATGTTCCAAACTGGGTCAGTCAGTTATAGTACTTCTAATGCCTCCGGTCCATGTTGCAATACACGGCGCACGTTAAAGAAGTCTCAAGTGTATTAACCTTTTCAGTCATACATGAAATTTTGACAGAAAATTATAAATCTAATCCAGACTGTCTATATTATGTTGCTTTTTAGATAATTCTAGATGATTTTCAATGTTTTTGTTACATAAATATAATTAGAATTGGGACATTTCATCGTCAACCAGAAAATATATAATTTTGTTAGTATTAAAATTTCATGCACCATATAGTGGACATGGTGACTGAAAAGGTTAAATAATGGGAATGGCTGAAAAGTTATTTTTTTATAACAATTTGATTAACATATTTTATTAATTTTCTTTTTTTTTTTTTTTTCGAGGTAAATCTTAACATTGAATTTCTGAAAAATGAAAAAACTAATTCGTTTATTCGTATAATCAATTTTATTGATGGTATTCTCCGGTAGAGAATACGACATACTTGCGATATTTGTATATAATTTATTACTAAACAGGCTTAAAATTTTTATGTTAATTTTCGATCTACCTTTATTTAGTCAATTATTTTTTTTTTTAAAAACGTACAAAACGCTGATGTAGTTATATTCGTAGCTTATTTTTAAAAAGTGATTTTTTTGTACTTGTTAAATTTAGGTAAAAACCTGCGATATGTGTATATAATATGCTGCTACATGCTTAAAATGTTAATTTTACGACTACTTTTATTTAGGCTATGAGAAGACATGCAAAAACCTTTATGATTTTATGTTGGTTGTCTATAACCGAAATATCGTTGCAGTTCCTAAATAACGTTAAATATATTTATCATCTATAAAAATTTAAACAATACAAGTTAATCAAATATAACATACGTACTTGCGCGGTCTGATGTTTTATACCATAAAAAAAAAAAAAAAAAGAAACTTGTACACATTGTAATTGACTGTACAATACCATTAATTGTGCTGCAACCTTGATGTATTTATTTAATATGATATTACTGCGATAGAATTAAATAATTAAAATTAAATAGGTCGTGCTTCTAAAAATTGTGTAGGGCTCCTAGAAATTGTGTAGCGAAATTAAAAGTATAGATGAAGTTCAGTCTCCAAATTTACATTTATTTTCTTAACTTTCATCCTTAACGAATAGTGCGTAATTAATAAGTACGTCGAAGTAAATGTACTGTACTGATAGAAATTTAATACTTTATGGCAGCAACTTAATGTTGTGAAAAACAAAATTGCAAACATTTTGCAACAATTTATATGCCCGAAATAAATTTTTAAAAAATACCCTCATATTCGAATTACAAAATATTTTTAAGCTATTCTTATTAGGTTCCTAGAAAAAGCGTAATATCCTGAAAACTCGCGACATACAGAAAACGAAATGTTCTGTATAATAAATAGAAAACCGGAACTAGAAAATAAAGTTTTCAATTACTAACTGAAATTCATATCTCATTCTAAAACTAGAACTATTTTATAACACAAATTTATTAAAATTAGTTCTACCAGAATATTGCTCTGATATTTCCTCAAATATGTAATATTTTTGTATTAACCTGCCAGCGAATTTGAAATAACTTGAAATTTATTACAAATGAACTTTTAATTTTGTACAGAACATACATACATACATACATACATATATATATATATATATACGTATTTATATTTAATAAAAAAAAAAAATATTTTACGTAATAAATAATAAATCGTTTAAATATTCGCTTAAAAATAACTTATTATTAATTTGTACTTGTGTTACTAAAAATATTTATATACACTCTTGAGACCTTAATAAATAAGTTATTGAGTAAATTAATTAATCTATTCGTTTCAAATTATCATATTTTATATATATATATATATATATATATATATATATATATATATATATATATATATATAAATAAAAACAGAAATTTCCGGAACGTGATAAGGAGCAAGATATTTAATAATAATTTATATTTATTGGCGATTATTACTAATATATTTTAGTTACGAGAATTTTTATTTATATATATATATATATATATAAATAAAAACAGAAATTTCCGGAACGTGATAAGGAGCAAGATATTTAATAATAATTTATATTTATTGGCGATTATTACTAATATATTTTAGTTACGAGAATAAATTATTCTAATTTTTATTTTCACATCATCGTGATTAATTTAATATTCCTAGCTGTTTCTATTTATGTACACGTAACATATACTGCAAATGAAACTGTGAAACAGAATTGCATTTCGACAATATTTTAACTGTAAATCTATTTCATTTCGCTTTTTCGTGTTATTTCATTTTTTTTTAAATATAAAATTATTTTTGTTCGCGTACAATTGCAAAGTGTTTTATAGCGATCTAATATAATTTATACACATTTTTCTTAATTCTCATCGAATTGAAATTAACGCCAATTAATATGAATACTTTCTTACGTTTTAATATTATTCTCGTCGTTATTATAAATTTGAACTTTCCTAATTTCTAACATTAATAGACGTTAAAGGCGAAATTATTAATCGTACTGGCTGTTTTATTAAATATCATTAATGTAGTTATTGTTATTATACACACGAATGCTGTATTATAAACGCAAATACTTAAACGTCAATATTATGTTAATAATCTTACCGCGCATGCGTATTATACCGAAAAAAACGCGTTTTAAAAAATAAACATATCTATTTAGACGATGAAAGGTAAAAGCTTATTAAGAAACCGTTAATACACATCTTGTTAGTATTGAAAAAACGATAAAATATTCGATGTTAATCGAGTTATAACAACAGTATTAAGAAATGCACATGACCACGTAAATATTAATACAAATATACGCCGAGAATTAAAAAAAAAAAATAAACAGTGAAAATACAATATATATATATATATATAAGTGACCATAAAAACTTCTGATCTGTATTCGGATTTGACACTAGGAATAAATAGGTCTTACCGTAGGACTAGGTTTACCGGCGGGTCCAATTTCTCCACGTAAACCCTGTAAAATAAAAATATAGCGTTTTTTCTTTTTCTATTGGATGATTTTGTATGTAAATTTTCTTTGCAAAATATAAGTGAATAACGTTTTGGAACAGTTATTTTACTTACCGGTAATCCCATTGGGCCGGGTTCACCTCTGTCACCTTTTTCGCCCTAATAATAAAACGCCGATATAAATTGTAATCGTTACAAGTGTATTATATACAATATAAACATCTTATCATGTTAGTCAAATCACTTTACAAAGATAATTATAATATGGTACGGATTGGTAATTATTTTCCTAAACCTTTCAAAATATCGAAATGTGTTAGACAAGATTAATGAGCCGATAAACGCAACAAATATGTCGGCGTGTGAAGCTGTCAATATCAGAGTTGGTAGACCATTGGATGATCGACAATTATAGAAGAATTTGATTGCAACATAATGGTTATATATATTTATTTGTTTATTTAACTGTATTAATTTCACTAAACGTTGCGTTAGTTTAATAGGGTACTACTCAAAACAATTTTCGAAATTTTTTCCATTATTAATTTTTTTGATGTTGAATATGCCTCGTATATGGCGGCAAGTAAATGACATGTATGGTAAAGCACATTTTTGGTTCGGGAATAGTTTTGGAACACGCGAAGCAATAGTAGTTAATCAAAGTTATTATTCAAAATTTCTACAAATACAAAAAACCCGTTTATGCTTGTTTTATTGATTATGAAAAGGCATCTGATAATGTGAAATTCGACATTTTATTTTCAGAGTATAGGATTTAACAGTAAAAGATATTAACATTATCAAACAGCTATATGGAATCAATCAGTCCGTATTAAAATAAATAAATTGATAAATGAAGAGATTAAATGGCGTACGACCAGGATGTATTTTGTCTCCAATACTGTTTAATTTGTACTCGGAAAATTTTTGGGAAGTTCGTTAGACGAAGTAGAAAAAGTAATAAAAGTGAATGTATTATATTGTATGAATTAGCGTGTTGTGTACCGCAACATTGGCTAGAGCTACGAGTAAATAGAGTTTTGAATATCATGCAGGATGTTGGATAGTTTTAGCAATCGAAATAGGAGCTGGATATTTTGTTCGTTATTCTCAAGGATTTCGGAAAGAGAGCTGGAAAGGTGTATTTGTGACCGGAATAGGATTGAATTTCCTGTATTCTACAAGAAGATGGTTAATGGAGAAAGGAACAGAGTGTACATTACAGATGGTATAGCAAACGGTATAGTATAACTTCTTGCTGGCTAGATCTTTATGTAGTAGTCCAAACTCTCGTATTTAGCCGTATTGAACGTAATTTATTGGTAGCAGGAACTTCATTCCATATTCTCGACCAATTTTTCTTTAGCGGGAATGTTATTAATTTTGAGAAGTCCGATGAGGGAACTGCTATGTTTCGAATCAAGAGGTATCTAGTTCTCCATTTTTTTCTACAACATCCCCTAACTCGTTTCTCTCCTGATGCCTCTGTGTCCGGTTATGGATGTAAAGGTAATATTGACCGAAATGGAAGAGATAACTGAAATTATATATTTTGTGTTTTCTTGTAGATTTGTGAGATAAAGGTGAATGAAGAAGAAGAATCTGTGCAAGTGAGAGAGTTTGTTTAGCTTTAATACAAGATCGACAGCAAGTTTTATAGCATATAGTTCTGCAGATAAAACTAAAAAGCTGTTTGATAGTGAATAATGTGTTATATCAAATTCGTTTGAGAGTATCCACATCCGACCATATTTGATTTGAAGTCATCTCTGAATATGTAATTCAAAAGGACATCTTGGAATGAACTTTTGATAACGTCAGATGAAGTAAACTTTCCAACCTTCTCAGTGCGAGGCAAGACTTCTGACTACGGTGGAAGAATGGGGGGTGTTGCATGATATAGTTTTGGAAAGTTATAATTTAATACAGAACTAAGTATTTTAGTAGCACATGTACTTTGGATGCTAGTGTTGAAGAACATCTGATGATTTGTGAAGCTGGTGTTCATGGGCAAAACTTTATATACGTTAAAAGATTGATAAAAAGTAATTCTCGGTGTGACCATTCATAAGTTTCCCATAATAAACTGATCGATGGCGAAGTGCGGAATGCTCCATTGCTAATCTGAGCGCTCTGTGCTGGATACTGTTTAGTCTGTTTAGAACCGAATTGGATGCTGTAGTAAATATTGGAGACCATATTCGAGTTTTGAATGTATAATGGAACGGTAAAAGTGACCGTCTGTTGGCACCATAAAAGATATGGAAGAGATTTTTTTTAGAAGATTGAGAGTTCTGAAACAAGTAGCTGTAAGTTTCTTTATGCGGAGGACAAACAAAGAGTGCGGTCAACCGTTACTCCTAGGTACTTGACTGTTTGCACAGTAGGGATATTAATATTGTTTATGAAGATGGAAAGAGCCTGATTTCATTTTTTTCTACAGCAGAAATGCATAGCTACTGTTTTGGTACAGGGTAAGATGACTCCATTGTTTGTTTGCCTAAGTGTTGATCAGGTTGATTGTTGTAAAATTTGTTGGCTCCATATAACGTTAGTGCGGGGAACAAATAGGACGAAGTCATGTGCAAATAAGGCACATTTAACTCTAGTGGTTACATTATCCATGATGTCTTTATGGCCAGATTGAATAAGGTGGGGCTCTGAATTCTGGGGAATATGTAAGATCAAATAGATCAGAATATTGATTTCCTACCCTCACTTTGAATTTGCTACAAATGAGAAAATTACGAATGAAGACTGATGAACGACCACGAAATCCTAATTTATATCTAAAATTTTAAAGCGCCATGTCAGATTGAAGGTTTTGATACAATTAAAGAAGATTGCCAATAAGTGACGCCTAGTTGCGAAGCAATCAAAAGTGTTGGCCAAGATCAAAAAGTAGTAAAAGTGAATATTCAATGGATAACATCAGATATGCCGATGACGCAGTTATCTTAAAGGCTGATTGAAAATGGTTGGTTCATGCGACACGAGATAAACAGAAGTTTTAATAATTGTGTTAGTAATTAAAGTTAATTACCGATTCTAAATAACGACGTTCAATTATGTCCTAAACACAGTACAGACGGAAATAAAAAGAAAATGCGTTATATTCACATGAACGATTTAATAGTGACGTTTCATAAATAATTAAATTAAATTAAATATACAAATAATCCAAACTTACCCTTTCTCCTTTTACGCCATCCGTTCCCCTATCTCCTTTTATCCCAGGCGGGCCCTGAATTCCTGTTAATCCAGGAGGACCCGGTGGACCTGGCGGACCAATCACCTGATATAAGTTATTATTAACGAGTCATGTAGTTAGAAAAGTTAGCTAATTATAAATTTTCAATTTTTATATATTATCCAAACTAAAAAAGAAAAATTTAATTTCGATAAATGAAAGTTTATTTGCAAGTGTTTTAATTCTGCAACCAATATTATAAAACTTACCATATTCCCTGTAAGTGCCATGCTTTCGTACGTGTCTCCTGGGTTTTGCTAAAAACGATAAAAGGTAAAATTGAAAATTAACCATTTATATCGATAACGATGCCGAATTAGAGTTAAGTAATTAAGGATATAATCATACGATTCTTTAAATAAATTTAAAATAATTTCTTTGAAAGAATATTTTATTTGCCGTATAATTAACTTTTCTTTCAAATGCATAACATTAATATTATAACAATAACGATGTTTTTCCTATTTATGTTAATTTTATTATTAATTCTTAAATACGATAATTGTAAATTTAAATGAAAAAAACAAATCTATTTTCGAATAGCAATATTGGATCGTTTTTGTAGTATGTCGTGGTTTTTATGACTTACCGATGTAATTTTTTTTAATATGTACGTATATTTTAAATTGAATTTTTAAACATTTAAATTGCGACAATATTACGACAGAATAAACCATTTAAGGTTGACGAATACGATCGTACTCTACAAGAAAATAAGAAAATTCTCTGGTGAAACTGATTAGATCGTACTCTATAAGAAAATTCTCTCGTGAAAATGATTCATCGGCTGAAAACAAAATATTGGAAAAGTATATAAATACGGACAATAAGAAATATTAAAACGGGCGAACTACGTACAATATTTAATCGAATGATAGGAAATCTTTCATCACTAATTTGTAAATTGAACATATTACAAAGGAGTGATTATACATGCAAGTTAATTTTTTAATTTCAGGATGAATCGTTTATATCAAACCGACAATTTAATTATAAAATTTTAAATTCACGCGATATAACCTATTTTACTTACTTGTCTCCTCTTTACCTTCTTGGAATTGTATCGCTGAAATAATATTTAACCGATTAATGATTTTCGATTTTAAAATTATAATATATTTATAAAAGTAAACTTCTGTCAATTTTTACACAAAATTTAGTAAAAATATTTTGAAATATTTTCAGAACATCCAATTTACGAAGAATAGGTTGGCTTTTGAATATTTTAACTATATTTATTTTAATCGATATTTGATTTGTTCATCTGTATGCATACAGTTATTTTAAATAATTTTTATATTTTTAAAAATTGTAATAAATTAAATGTAAAAATTTTAGTTAAAAAATGAAAAATGAATGCAGAATAGAATAATAAGATTTGAATATTCTATACTTAAATAAAAGTAATATTTTAATTTAAAAAATAAGAAAACTAATTGTAATAATTTACTTACCGACTCCCCTTTCTCTCCTTTCTCCCCCCTTATTCCCGGATGTCCCTAGGGACATAAAATTATATTTAACATAATGTTTAAATAATATATTTTAAATGTGTAACTTATTACATATTCATAAAAAATATGTTTAAATGCTACACTACTATCATATATATATATATATATATAAACTGCTAAATAAACGGATTTTATGATTTGACGTAATTTAGTTTACATTATAAAGAATTAAAACAACTTCATTTCTTTTTGAAATATGAAATAGACTACTTGCAGTATTTTTATATTTGAGAAACATTGTTAAGTTTTCTAATGCATTTTTGTACTTTTAATATTTTCTTAATAAATATTTCAATTATTTCAAATCATATAGATCTATATATAATGGATTAACGATGGTAATCCAAATTTCAAATAATGTAGTTTTGTATAGAAAATTCTACTTACACATATTAAGGGAAAAAATAATTCTGATCAAAATTGTAAGTGAAAATTATGTGTAACGATATAGTTCTGATTACTTTTTCTGCATATACGTTCAGTTCGTTTTTCGAGAATAATAAGGTGTTAAAAATTAAATTAATAAATATTACATACTCCTCTGCTGCATGTAAACAAAAAGGCATTTTTAAAATTATTTAAATTGCATATCATATTAAGTTGTTATTAACTCGCGATGCATATACACGCACATATAGCTAACGGCATATGACCTGTATAATTACAATCTATTGGATAATTAATTTATTTTTCTTTGTTGATTGAAAATTAATCATAATGACTGTAAAGTATTTTCTTCGCTGTAAGTTTGATTAAATTTAGGCTATTTTTATTATACCTCACCATTAAACGATTTAATTTGTTAGGATCGCGTATCAGAATTACCCAAGTGCCATAATTAGAAACCGTAAATAATATATAATAATATACTTGAAAGGTAATTATTTACGTTCTTTATTATTGATAAAGCCGGTTGTAACGATAAATTTAATATAACAGAGTTGTTGTACAGCATTTGAACTAGTCTATAGTTGTTAAGCCATCGTTTTGTAAAATTACTACGTATGATCGATTGTTTTAGATGATCAGAAAATATGATGTTAATCGCGTAATATATTTTTTATATTTCGATTTTTCATAAATTATGCACACGCTATTTTATACTTAATTATTTAATAAAACTAATGTAATCTAATTAATGTACAGTTATTTAAATACGTAACATATATGTGAGATAAATAATAATCATAATAATGGTTTTCATATTTCGCGATAACCATATATTCACAAACATGTTTGAGTTAGAAAATGCTTTAGTTGACGTTGTAAAACGACTATTAATTGTTGTATTCAATTTATAAATTTATATATTTTGAATTACAAGAAACGAGAACTATATTTTAAACCGAAACTATAAATTAACCGATATTATAGTTGTATTAAATTTTGAGTAAATTAATTCATTTATATTTTCGAGCGTAACGGAATAACGAGAATTATTGATTACGGAATTTTCTTAAAATAATAACTTTTTTATGTGTATTGTACGTCTTTAAAATTAGGACATTAGAAATTTATTCATTTTACATTAAAAAGAAATATATAAAACAAAATTATTATTCCGTTCAATTTCGTATATATTGTTGTATATAGACTTACATAAAAATGTACATGATTGTTACGCGGAATTTAAAAACCATTTAGCTATAAATAAAAAATGAATGAATAAAATGATTATACCACATACTGGTGGCCCAGGTAAACCTGGAGGCCCCATAAGTCCAGGAGGTCCAATATCGCCGTAATCTCCTTTATCTCCTTTAGATCCCGCTGGTCCCTGCAATAAAGCATAAATTAATTAGCTACCTATAATAAGTTATTGAAATTTCGAACATAAAGCATAATTAGTATCAAAAATCCCACTGATGCGGAAATATTTAAGAGTCTATTTGACTTAACGTAACATGACTGATGTGATAAATGGGGGTGCATAAATTATCACGTCCTCAAAGGAATGATATCCCGAAAACAACGTAACGTAGCAAAGAACAGAGTATTATGTAAACAGTATTATTTACAAAATGAACTTTAAAATTTCCATTTATTAATAATTAATATTTACTGTGCTACCAAAGCTACAACAAAGAAATTCGTTATCGATTTAATTAATGAAACAACCAGTAATTATAATATTAGTTGAATTTTAATATATATATTTATATATATATATATATATATATGACTAAATTAACATTAAACAGACATACGAATTAATCTTAGAATACGAGGGCGGTTGTAATAATTTGATATGTATATATGTATGTGTGCGCGAGAATAACGGTGATCTTCTACCCCTTAACTTCAATGATAGATACAGTATATTTAAAATTTAAGCAGGATAAATTGAATAAAGAAAGGACCGAAAATAAAATTTTAATACTATTGAACTAATATTATTAGGTAATAGACAGTTCCTAGGAAAAATGTTTCTATGTCCGTTAGATTCTTCTGGATTCCTGGACATTCTTGTATATTTAGTAATACTGTTTCTGATAAAGTAGCCAGGTCTGCTTCGAATAGCAATGTGCTCATACAGATACTTTGTGTCCCATTAATGCTCATAAAGAATATTGAAATAATATTTGATCTAATCCTTATATAGTTCCATATTACAGATCGATGACCTCTAATACCCGTAAAATCGCGGTTTAGTGACATAAAAGTACCAAATAACATACTTCGATGTTTCATTTCTACTTTATGTAGATTACGATTTGGAAAAAATCGTCTTCCATCGTCCCTGTGCCGAAATAATCTTATGAATTCTCCTTTTTGCCCTCATTCTTCCGATGATAACAAAATAGCAGATGCAGATCGTGTATTTTTGGAATGTTCTTACTACACAACAATATTTATTATATAATCAAATTATATCTTTCAAAGTACCATTACCAATAAATATGTTTAATCTACTTACTATTAAACACATTCATGTATATTTAGCTATTTATAATTACATTGTGCCAACCAGTAGCGCAACCAGAAATTTTTTATGAAGGGGATAGAATTTCCAGTTGATTTAGAACCTACCTATTTTTAAGGGTCATAAAGAAACTAAGTACAAAATTCAACCTTTTAATTTTACCTTATGTGTAACAATTTGGCTTAGTGTTAATACATACAATTAAAGACCTGATGTGCATACTTTTGAATCACTATACGATGAAATTCAGTCTTTGTGGATTGCGTGTTAGAATGGTTCAACACTTCATCACTGTTAATTGTGATTTTGGGGTGTGCATTAGCTCCTTAGCCCCTCCTTGTGATGTCAGCTAATATTTATGTTTAATATATCCGTTTAAATGATTCTATACCAAGCTGACTGAAAAAATCTTTTTGCCTATTAAAATTAAAAATAAAAAACTTTAAAATACTTCATGGTAAGTAGTGAGCTGATATTAATGAGAAAGTGGACTCTCAGAATAATTGAAATGTGAAGAATATTTCAAACATCACGAGAACATATAATGCGCATTTACAATCGTGTCAAAATTGATCGAATAGGAGAAAAAAACAGGAAATCAGGCAATTTAAATTGATTTAGTCGAGCTGGTAGGCGGTTCATCCATAAGTCGGACATTAAGTGTGGATATGGTGGTTTGTAAGGAAGTGATATAATCCATGGTGACACTAAGGTTTATCGAAGGTTATTCCTTGGTGATGCTTGTACTTTCTCTGTCATAGAACCTTTTTTTTTTATGCAACTTGAACTGGAACAGCAACATTTATCTATAAGATAATTCTGCGCAATTCAATTTTATCCACCACAAATTTTACCTATTGAGATAACGGTAACCGGTTGTTTTACTTTATCTCGACGATGTTCTTTCGCGTTTCTTAACAATGTATGTGTTATGTTTTTTATCACATATTTCATTGTTGTTTCTCATTATGTGACCAATTTATTCTATTTCCTTTCTTTTAACGGTGTTAAAAATTTTAGCTTGCTTGTTCAGACGTAATATTTCAGAATCAGTAAGTTTGACCGTTCGAGAAATTTTTAATATTTTGCGGTAAGCCCGCATCCTCTAATTTTTTGAATGATGACGCAGATCTAGTCCATGATTCTGCATCATACAGCTGAACGCTAAAGACATCGCACCGAAGGAATCGTATACGAATTATCTTCAAGTTTCGGTTTATCTTCTCATTTCTTTAAAATACTTCTCGACTGTTCTAATAGCGGGTGTTTAGTGAGGATACATTCGAAGTGGAAAACGTGTTAAATTTTAAACGATTTGACAGAGATATCGCTGTTTCCTACTTTTTAAAACTTTAAATTACTGTAATTTCTATCCTATTTGTGGTATCAATGTGATAAAAATAATTGCATAAAGATAGAGTTTAAATTAAAATTCTTAATTTGCGAATGTAATGTATATATCTAAGAATGGCGATATCGAGCTAAATTCGTCAGAAAGCGTTTACAAAAGATAATTAAAATCATAATATACTGTAAAATTGTCTTTTTCAAACGGCATTAACTTATTTTTATACGTCACATATATGTGTATATACATTGAAAAAAAGAATATAATTGGACTAAGTAACAAGAATGAATGAAATAAATAATAAAATATTAAGCGATAAGTCCAAAACTGAACACGTTCTTCATGATATATGCGGAAGGTAATGTAATTGAGCTGGACGTTTTATTAAAGGAAACAGAAAGATTAACCGGTGGAATGCACTGATAAAGTACTATTAGATAAAACAGAAACTAAGAACTGGAGATATTGAAAAAGAAATAGACCAGATGCGTAAAGCAGATAATAGACTGGAGTGAAAACAGTCGGAAGATATATATTTGATAACGGGCTTAATTTCTTAATATATTATTTCATCTATTAATTGTTAACGAATTAATAACAAGTATTTTTAATTTTACAAATTTACAACACACATTTTTATTATTCACCGTAATAAGTATTAAATGTTATCGAAGATAATGAATTTACTCTCGGTGCTCACCAGAAAATCAAAAATTACGACGACGACTTTCTACGAGTCTCATCTGAAATCTCGCACGCTATACTTAATATTATATTAATAAAATAAATTTCTAATTTAAAAAAAAAAATTGATTAGTATAATATTGTTAAATTTGACGCGTAAATGACCGAATGCGAAATGAACAAAATACAGATAGATATCGCGTTTATTACACGCGGTCTAAATAAATGATTATTAAAACAAAAAATTATCAGCAGAGTACAAGAAATAATGAAGTTGTTCGATAAAAAAAAATTAGCAGTCGATCAACGAGGTGAATTGAATTTTTTTTTTCTGACAATGAACAGGGCGTGTACCTTGTTCGAATCGGTAAATTTTTAAGCATTGATGACGTCATTTAACATACAAAAAGTCATATATTTATTAATTATAGGCGTCATTTTATCTAAATTCGGAAACGTGTCGATTTTTCAGAGTAAAACTTGATATTCAATAACTTACAATTGCTCCGGGGGGTCCTTGCGGTCCTGGTAAACCGTTTACACCAGCTTCGCCCAATTCTCCTTGCGGACCAATGGCGCCTTTTTCTCCTGCGGATGTAAAATTTCGATTAAAATTGATGTGAGAAATTTATAAAACTTTTCAATTTTAACATACGTAAAGTGGGACGCGAATTGTTTTGTTCCCGCTATTTTATAAAAGATATCGGTGAATCATCTAGCGTTTTGTTTTACGTATTATATCACCACTTTTTTCCAATATATATTATATATATATATATACGGGATATATTTGAAACCAATATTATTATTTTCTAATAATGGAAAAAATACGATATAGTGGAAGGATGGATTATCAATTAGTGAATATATCAAATTTCCGATACGCCGAATAGTTACAAACATGGGAAATTTTATACGCTTACTGCGAAGATTGGAGCTATCTAACAGAGATAACGGGTTGTTAATTAATCGATAGAAGACCAAAATAATGATAATCAGTAACTTATCCAACAAAAAGCACGTAGATGTAATAGAAATGATCGATAAGTTCGCATATACGTAGGTTCAATTATCGAGAATACCGGTGGATGCAAATTGGAACTGCGGCACCGCAAAGAAATAATCAAAAGCGCGATGGAACGCTTAGTAAAACTCTGGCCTGATCGAGCAGTAAATAAAAAAAATTAAATCAAGTTATTTATATTTCTAATATTTTTATAACGGTGCTGAAACTCGGATATTACGGACGCATCGAATCTTCCGAACTATGGTATTGGAGACGAATGTTACGCATTCCGTAGACGTTCAAGAGAATCAACGAATCCATACTAAAGAAGATCGAAGAAGAAATTATTATTAACGGAAATGCTCATCAAAATGGCCGTAGTTCGAGCAAATAGATCATCGAAGCTAAATTGGGTGGAATCGAGATCGTAGCCCTGTGCCTCTAAGATGGTCGGATAGATTAACGAAATTTATGGAGAAAAGCTTCAGTGAATGTATACACGCAGCTTATAATAGAGATAAATGTCGCGAACTAATTCAAACAGCATTTCTGTGTCACGATGTCCGTGCTGGAGACGATACGATTCAAAGAATAACGTGTGTTCATACATATTGATGTACACATTGGCGTGTACATGCTTATCTGCTTCATATTTTTGTAAATTATTATTTCTTCTAATACAACGCTAGTTTAACTGTAAAGATATCACACTTAAACTATCGTATTTTACTATTTAAATCAAATTCTGTGTTCTGTTATCTTCGCCTTGTTTTTCGTAGAAATTTATTCGCATATCGGACGGTTGATTTACAACGAGTTAAGTAAATGAAATGATAATGAAAAATTTTTTGACTTGGAAAAAGTAGCTGTCGACGCGAATGATTTTCGAAAAATAATGAAAATTTTAGAAAATGTTTCTTTTTCAATTTTTCCCCTTTTTTTTATTTGCGTGCCTAGCCTAGTAGGCTATCAACAAATGTTTAGACTCATACTATATAGGGGAACGCACCCGTCGGTGTGTTCTGCCTTATTCAGTTGCGCACTATCTTGAATCTCAGTTCTCTTGAGACGTCTTGTCGCTAGCTCAATAGAATATCCGTACAGAAGACCCATCGTGTGATTTTGGGTTCGCTTGTCGATGGTACAAAGCCTCAGATCGCGATAGATCAGCTCATTGGTTATACGTATCAAGGCGCATATCAGTCCGAACGTTTTGTTCGGAAACCGCCGTATAATTACCCGATTCGATTATAGCGGTGCAGCTGAGGTCCGTTTAGTTTTAACATAATATTGTAAAAACTTTAGATTGATATATTATAAGCCAGTATAGATTTCTCATCATTAGTTTCAATTCCTTCCTCTTCTTCTGTATATATATGAACCTTCCACTTCACGGTACAATTTAAGCGTGCTCCGAGCTACCCTTTGCTTGTCGGTACCACTATATTTTTTAAAATTAACTGCTGAACTCTAATTTTTTTCGTAAACGTATCCGCGTCTTTAGAAAACCTAACCTTACAAAATCGGTTCGTTCTTATATATCGACGAAGTAAAAGCGGACGTCTATAGTTGGTAACAATTTTTATTTTGTCGACGAAACGAACTGGTTTTAATAAAGTACATTTGTCAGATTAATGCGAATCGTGAGAGTAATAAAATTATTCTAGAGGAATCTTCGTTATTATCAAACTGACTCGCTATATAGTAGAAAAATATTAAAAATAAAAAAAAAGAAAATACACCTTTATATATGATATAAAAAGAAAAAAAGATACTTACTTCGTAAATTGAAACAATATATTAGAGAAAACAGTATAAGTCCTTGAACCAATCCTATCAAATGTACTAGTAGTAGTAATGAAAATTCAAAATTACCAACCACCGAATTTAATATCTACAAGCCAAAGTTTAGCATATTGATGTGAAAAAGAAAAAATTTGTTCGCGAAATTTGTACCATTTATTATAATTAACCGCTCGAATTATCGTTACTATTTTTGAATAGCGAATTTCTCTTGAAATTTTTGTTACACGCATTTACTATCGCGATGGCCGAAAAAAATCGATTAAATATTTTAAATATTTTATTTTTCGTAAATACGTAAAGTTCGTCGTTCGAGCTAAATAAAATAATAAGGAAAGTCGATTTTATTTCGAAAGTTCTTAAACGAAATTTGACTAAAAAAAAATATTTCGTTTTTTTTTTTAATATATAAATTTATATACCGTGCTTATATTATACTGCTACAGAGGCCAAAAGCACGGTTTAACTATAAATTAGATACATTAAGCGTTAAATTAAAAGTAACTAATGAAGTTATTCCAATAGGAATATTTGTCCGATTGAGGAAAGTTACGAAATGATTAAGGTTAGCGGTGGAAAGTATTTCATCGATCGTGATAGGAAAATTAAGGTTAGGACGGTAATAGGTATGACGATAAAGGAGAAGATGAAATAAGGAAAGTTGGATATTACAAGATGAACACATGAGGTTGTTAGTGAATATGTCAGAATGAGTTAATTTGGAATGACCGGATTTAATTTCTACAACGTTCGCTTTTATTATTTTATGCCTTTCTTCCAAATCGCGTAATAAATCGATTTTTGTCCGGCTAAAAGGTGATAAATTTTAATATTATCGACACTCTATGTGCAAAACAACGAGAATTGGCATGCGTACTATCTCAAAAAGCGAATAACAACGTTAAATTTCATGCATCATGCTCAGGCTCGCGTATTTCGTCGTGCTATACGAACATTTAATGTAAATATTTTTTATACAAGCGAGATTCTTTGTTAATAAAAAGAGTTTATATTTTACGAAGAGCAAACTGTTTTTCGTAATTAAACGATTAAATTAAATAAAAATATTTGAAATGAAAATAAATTTAATCATTTCTACGATATATATATATCGATAAAAATTTATTATTACATTTTTATCCCTCAACTCCGTTGTTCTAAAAACGAATTGGGATAAATAAATTATAATGTACATATGTATATATATATTTTTTGTTGATATGTGCGTTAAACAAAGTAGAACGCGTAATAAATAAAAAATCCGTTATATTTGTTTTTTTATAATTGAAAACAATTTCTAATAAAGGAATTTCGATTTATCGAATATACATAAATATATATATTATAATATATAATAAATAAATATTTAAACAAATACATAAATGGAGAAAATTCTTGAATTTATTAGTTGATACTTGGATGTACGCACCTCCGCTCTTAACCGATTATTACTATTTCATTATTTAGTTATTATAATTTCAAAAATAATAGTAAAAAAATTATTAATAATTACTTTCGAGCAGTTTGCCGAATATTATCGAATTTTAAAGGGTAAAAAAATAATTTCGTTCATAAAATAATTTTCTGACCGAATGTTTATTTAAAAAGGTACTTTGATCGAAGTGAAATTTTAAATCGGTTTCGTCAGCTTTAGTTTTAATTTAGTTCGACTAATCGAAATAATAGTAACAGGAAAAAAAAGGTTTCGTCAATTTAAAGCGTGAACTAAATATTATTAATCATACTCCTCGATTGTATTCTTCCCAAGTGTTGGGTAATTCTTTAAAGTAAACATGCATTACAAATATATATAAGATGTATATGTGTGTATGTAATGTAAATAAATTTATGAGTATACGAGGAACATTAATCATTTATTTTATTATTATAATTTTTCTTTTTTACCACTAACTGCCTATTACTCGAAATATCAGTTACTTCAAGATAATTACAAAGTCTAGCATTTATTATAAAAATTGTTTACATACGGGGGGGTACTAGTTTTCAACTGATTGCAACAATATCGAGTCTACGTCTGAACGATTATTGGCGGTGGTTGGATACTGAATAGATACCAGTGCGTGGCCAATATGTATTCTGTTGACAAGCTGTTTTCAACCTCGGTAAACGGATTTTACTAATTTTTAAAGGTTGCTAAATCCTTTATATTACAAAGTATAAAAATTTTCTGTGCTTTATCTTTTATATTTTAATAATGCGCCATAAATTCTTTTTTTAATGAATTTCGGATATAGATTATGTCGAAATTAAAGATTCCGACCTAATTATTACTATAAAACTATATGCAATATTTGGTGTTATATTAATAATGTGTGTGCATATTATTGAATATAAGCGCTTTAGTTGGTTTAGTTTGTCGAAGATTATTTTCGGGTTTAATGCATGTTGATTACGATCCGAACGATTTTACATCGATCGAGACGAAAATTTAGTTTTTCTCATTTACGTAATCCCGATAATAATAGTTGGTAAATTTATCGGTCTTTTTTTTATGTTTTACGCCTACCAGTGATACGACAGTTTTATTATAATAGCGTACTTTTGAATTTTTATATAATTTTAAACTACTAACATAATTAATTTATCAATATGTCCGTTGATATTTTAAAGCTTTTCTTCGTAATGCTGTTTCATTTCGGTTAATTTCGGTAGATATCTTCGACTGAAGAAATCCAAGATAAGATTAACAACGCGATATACGAATGAAATCACTCACAACGCGCTAACATGGTCGAGTGTACGTTTTCTTACGAAAGCGTAGAACTGAAATCGAAACGTTCTAGGTGTTTAATTAAATAAATGATGTTTTGGATTCATACAATTTAATCGTTAAGAAACTGTGTACAGGCTCAGTAAAATTATGTTCATGCTTAATTTATATATATATATCGACGTTCAGTGTGAAACAATACATATATATATCGACGTTCAGTGTGAAACAATACAAATGTCGCATTGTGTCAACTCGTAAGATGTTAAAAATATTGATACTAGAACGTGTTTAGTCGTCTGAAGTGTCTAAAGTCGTAAGTTCTTTTTGAACGACTCTACCTATTCACTGGGCCACATGACCTATTTATACGTATTACCTCAAATTATGAGTTAAAATCGTGTATTTTTTTAATTTTTTTTTTTTAATGTTTTTAATTCGCGTTAATAATTAACATTTTGTAAAATATTCCTCGTATACTATTCCATAAATTAAGATTTCATTACGATAGATACCTTACCCTTTTCCCCCGTTTTCCACGGCCACCTTTTTCTCCAAGCATTCCTGGTGGCCCAACTGGACCAATGTCTCCCTTTTCTCCACGATTCCCCGGTGACCCTTAAGAAAAAATTACCACTACTCACGCTAATATTATTATACATTATCGTTATATACGAAAAGTCGTTTTTGAATTTTTCCTTTTAACCGCGAAAATTACGTATTTATCAATTTTTTTTTAAAAAGTACGAGAAATTTGAAATATTTTGGAATGCCGAATATGTGAAATAATTCCACTAAATATTTAGACGCGTACTATGTACGATATCGCGCTAACATTGTACGAAGTTAATTTCACCTCCATTAAAACGTAATAGTAGAAGTAATAATTAGTAAAATGATAGGAGAAATTCTTCGGTTACAAAATCGGCGTATTATTAGTATCGAGTAATTAAATTAATTTTTAGTAAATTATAAAGTTTACGAAATAATATCAACAGTAAGCGAAGAATATGTACACCCTTGTGATATTTTTATGTAAAATCAAACCTACACCATATTTACAATGTATATTAGTGCGCTTGCAATATCGCCAAAAATTATTTATATACGTAAATAAACACAAGTAGAAGCTTCAAGGTTTCCAAAATATGTACAAGAGAAATTTTAAAAATTTTACAACTACGTATTAATTTCAAAATAAATAAATCCACTCTACACACTGTAAAACTATTTAAAAAAAGCAATCGATAAGTACGAAACAAACGATAATCTTACCTGGTGGTCCGGGTGGACCCGGAGGTCCTTCAATGATGCCGGTTGGAAACTTGTCTCCACTTAAAGTTGTTGTTATGCCCCGTTCGCCTCTTTCCCCTTTTTCACCCTATTAGAAAAAAAAAACATCAATCCCGTGTTTTATAAAATTCGGTACTGTATTCTTAATTTAAAATTTAAATCATTTTATAACGTTGAAATGATTTTCTTAGAAATTGAAATATATTGAACATATTAAAATCGTTTCTGTAATAATGTCGATATAAATTATATACATAAAATGGAGAAACATAAATATGTTTAAATTAATTGTAAATACTTTAAATTTCGTTATAGATATGATCAGTATATAAACATATGTTCCACTGATTTATAATATGGAATATTTACAAAATATCACGTACGCTTGTTTTAACTTGCTATATTATTTACGCTCATTACCTTTAACAGATTCTTAAAATTTAAAGAAATAATTATCAAATAATTAACCATTTTAGTAGGAAATGAAATATATTCCAAAAATGATATGCGCGATAATTTTCCCGTCGCACACATTCAATAACAGACTTTGTAAAAAAAATTAAAACAAACAGATAAGCGGATTGCGCAAAAAACAAATCTTAACACTTATTCCATGCTCAGAAAGATTTTAATAATATAATAAATAGTACCAATTTATTTATTTAATTTATCTTTCGAATTTACTCATACATATACTTATTATTTGTTATAGCGTCCTCATAAACGTACCATTTATGCAATTTTTATAATCCTCATCATCTCGTTCTTTATTTTTTTCCTTAATTAGAAATTCGATCGCACACCATTTGTTGCTTTTTTGTTAGGAAACAATATATTACAAATTCGCGTTTATTTTACCTCATTACCTATAATACTATACGATAACTATATTTATCACTTTCGATTATATACAATTATTACCTTAGAACCGGGCGGTCCTGTATCTCCATTCTTTCCATCAATACCGGGAATGCCAGGCAAGCCTCTGTCTCCCGGGAGGCCAGGCTCACCCGGTGGACCTGGCCTCCCATCAATGCCGAATATTCCATCTATTCCCGGTGGTCCTGGCGGCCCTGGTGGCCCGGGTTCACCGGGTTCGCCCTGAATTTAAAAGTTAATCACAAACTTAATGAACTTTCTACAAAGTACGAATTTGTAATATTTAATGTTTATTTTAAAAAAAAAACACAGTAAAGATAATTATTATTAAATTTAAAATTTGTTTGTTTGTGTCGGATGTACAAAACCCGTCCGAAAGTTAATTACGAGAAAGTATTTGAGAATTTTAATATCGATGTACGTTTCAAAAGTAAAAAGGCACGCTATTAATTTTTGGTTAATTAAAAATTAAACTTTTTAAACGTAAAAACTCTATTGACAAGTACGCCTATCGTAAAATGTCACGGCATGCCAGATGATATTGTCGACGGAAATATTGATAAAATGTTTCAAACGACCCTGTTTTTTTACATGATCTATCGAGTAGTGTCAGTAATATCAGTGGTTTATAAAACTGATTTACAGCAGTTGAAGCAACTCGTATTCTACCGTTTGATCTCAGTATTTAGCGTACTTCGCAAATATTTCAAGCTTTTCATTTGTTCTACGGTTTATTTTAAATACAAGCTTACTATCTCTTTTATTAGCAAGCGCTAGTTGGTAATAGTAATTTGGTCTTCTTCACGTTTATAGTTCAAATTTGCTCTATACCATCTCTAATATCTAAAATATATTCTACAATTCTTGCGAGTTGTGAGCTAGCATAGCGTAGGAAGTCTTCCCATTTTCAAACAATTGGAGGTTGTATTAAACCGCCTGTAAGTTGAAGAAACCACCGTCAAATCTGCCGTCCGTTGTTGTATTCCTCATGTCCAGTTTCTTAAGTGCAAGTGTGTGTACGAATATTCACAGTGAAAAGTGTCGATGCTAACAAACAACCTTATTTGACTCCTGTACTTATTTGAAACGACTCTGATTTTCGATCTTGTAGCAACAGGATGCCTGCGGTTTTTCGTTTTTATCTAGTAGGGAAAGCGTTTGTATAAATTTTGGTGGACAACCTCGCGAACTATATGAACGCGATATAGAGATTCTTGTTTAATTTTTTTCTTATCTTAATGAAAACAACTCAGTTGCATCATGATCTGAGCTCGATCAAATATCAATGTAATACGATTGAGCATTATGCTCATTTGTCTGTTGACGCGAGTAACGAGATTCCTCTACAGATGTTGCAGTTGTTTTTCTCGCTCTTGTTCTTATATAGTTGTATTATGACTGCTACTTAGAGGTATCTTGAAACAGATTCGTCCAACCGCACAGTCGAGAACAGCTTGTTTATCCTATTCTTACTTTCCAGCATGTCAGCTGATATTTTATCTAGACCAGCAGTTTTTCCGTTGTTAATTTGTTTTATCGCAACTTTTATCGCTTCTGGTGATATGTCGTCATTCGGTTCAGTTATTTGTTCGGAAATCTGTATTTCGTCTAGTACTGAGTGGTCTACACGAGTGTCGTTGTTTAATAAATTTTTCAAATAGCATTTCTATCAGCGTGTTATTTCTTCTTCGTTGTTTATATATTGCCACGTTCATCACGTAGTGGGGCTTTTTTATAGAGTGCTGGTCCGCGTGTTACTTTCACTGAGGAAAGGAAATATCTGTAGTGGCCAGACAGTCTACATAAGCCTATATCTCACGTGTTTTTATCTTCCCACCGTTTATTTTTCATCTGGCGTGTGTTCGCCTTTGTACTTTTACCTCAATTGTTTTGCCATTGTATGGATGCCCGCCTTTTACGTTCAATCAACTCATTAATTACGTTATCATTCACAATAAAATAATTTTTTTTTCTCGTATTTTGGTAATGCTTTACATATCGTATTTTCCGTACTTCGTGACTGTTTCACTGTACGTTAAGTTTATAAAATGGTCTAGCATTCTGATAATCAATTATATGTTATGCAGGTGAGAGCATACGATATACAGAGTAAGGTGTTATTGCTTTCTTCGTAATAAATGAAATTTAAGGGAAAAAACTGAGATTAGAAACTTCAGCCGAATTTTCTGCCAATTAAACGTTATGACATATATTATGTGTGCGTGTTGTGTGGTTACATATCATGTATATATATAACATACCTGTATATATATATATATATATATATATATATATATATATATATATATATATATATATATATATATATATATAATACGGACGTGTATTATTTAGGAAACTAATTATAAACATCTAATTATTTCAACAATATCCATAAAATAAATTTACCATTTGTGATTTTGTTTTGAAATAGTAATATTTACATAAAAAATCAAAACATTTTTATGTCGTACATTTGCGCCCGGTGCGTTTAATTACTGTTGCATGCAAAAAAAACAAACACAGAAAAGCTTTTACCGCCTAAATACTTACCTTAAGCATTACGATACTTTCAGCTGATATATTATGGCCTCTATCTTGCAGTGCCTAAAAATTAAGCGTTGCGTAAAAAATATTTTCAACCTAAGTAAATCTTACAATAAAACATAAAAAATAAGAAAAATTCTAGATACGTATTCAAAAATGTATGAAAACAAACAGCCGATAAAAGCATACAAAGCTGATCTCTACTATCTACATGGTTCAAAATATGGTGTGGAAAAAATTATATAATATAATATACGTAGATTGAAAAATGGAAAATATCAATCGTATTTTGATGGCCATACAGACGATAAAAGTATAAAACGCGTTTTAAGTATTTTATTATATTTTAATTTGTTACGTAAAAATTATTAAAAATATCCGATTTTTGAACTTTTAAATACGAGTTTTAAATTTTTATATGTGACTAAAACCTCATCTGATGGATCGTCCCGCGTTTAACTAACATTTTAACGTTAAATTATACGTAAAATTAGAAAAATTCTATATTTGTATACAGAACATACACCACGCATAAAGATGAACATTGGGAAGAGATTACTAGAACAAGTAGACAAATTTGAATATCTCGGTTTGTTGGATTACAAGTAAGGGATCGTCAGACGTAGAAATAAAATATAAAATTAAGATGGCGCGATTTTAACGTTTCATAACCTAAACAAATTTCTGCGAAATCATAATGTTAAAGTTGAGACCGAATAAAAATATAGAAGCGTTTGAGTCATGGCTGTATAGACGATTACTGAAATACCGTAGATACCAAAACAGAAAAAAAAAGTTACAATATAAGGAAGTTATAGAACAATTGAAAATAAGGACCGTGAACTGATAAAACTAATAAAATTTAGGAAAATTAACTATATAGGTCATTTGATACGTGGACCGAAGTACGAACTACATCGAACAATACTGGTGAGCGCGGTAGAAAGTGTTCGTGATATTGGCCGCAGAAGCACGTCGTAGATTTCCAACATCCAAAAATGGATGCACGTTACCGAGGCTTAAAGATTTTTCCATCCGTCACGGGGGCGAAAAGCTTAGATCAAAAAACTAAAAGATGTAGAAAGCGAAGACGGATAAAGAAGAAGAAAATCATATCGAACGATTAAATTATTACGAAACTGAACGAAATATGTGCAGGAAATGAACGCTTTACGAAATATCATATTAAGAAGAGAAGATTTTCGGATGTATATTAACAAAAATTCTAGAAGAACGTTCGGGGATCTTTGAAATGTTGAGCATGATGACTATCTCATGGTCACGGAAAAAGATGAACTCGGACATATTAGAAACTGCACGTATTTAATAAAGTAGTAAATGCGATCGAAATCAAAACACAATCGTTACGAAAAATTTCAACTTCAGTAATGTAATTAAATATTAGTACGTCGAGAATAATGGTTAAGCAAAAAGAGAAAATGTTAAAATTATGAAAACATTTAGAGAAGTTTTAAAGTGAATAATTTTTTTTTAAAAAAAGATAACTCGGAGTGATAGAGATAATTACAAATTCTGTTACGAAAATAGGAAAAAAAATTAATAAGCAGTAAATACTTTTAGAGAAATATTTAAAAAGAAATGAATCGATAAACTTGAGTATATACACATACAATCAATATATCAATAAATATATATATATATATATATATATATGTATGTATGTATATCATCATAATATTGCTCGTTAATGAATAACCTGAATAGCCCATTGTTACTTTTCCTAGGACGTCGTTAATAATATTGAAAATTAATAAGAATACTCAATACGACACGAATTATCTGTCCTACTTTATTGCAATCGTATGTTTTAATTCCAAGTATTGTAAACCATTTTAAAATTTTCAAGAAAGTTTTCTCTCCATATGTCTTTCTGAGGTTATATTATCGAATATCATTCATCTACTTATTCGGTAAAAATGTCTAGTCCGTTACTATTGTACTGTTTCCGTTTGGGTGTTATTCTAAAATATTATTACAGTGATTATTTAATTTTTAAATCATTGGATTTTAATTAGATTTTCTTCGAGTATACAGGGTGACCCGAAGAAGACGGACGGTATTGTTTTTTGAATAACTCAAAAACTACTCGATCAACATTTTTGAGTGAAATTTTATTTAACAACGGGAAAACGATACATTAACTTTAAATCATTTGTAGAACACAGTATCGTTATGATCGCCATTTGTAACAATACATTCATCCACTCGTTTTACAACATTTTCGAACAGTTTTTCGAGCATAGGTCGCTAAATTTTTGAAATTTCTTCAGAAATCCAAATCCGTGCGACACGACAATATGCGGTTACCAAACGCTTCTTTCAGTACTGCGTGACACGTCGCACTATCTTGTATACGGCCCAGATGACGAAGTGAGGGAAACAAAAACTAGTTCATCATCTCGATATAACGCGTTCCGTTGACAATACCAGTGAAAATTATTCACCACTTCAGCCCACACGGTTCTGTGTGACGGCTTCCGTTCGATTGAATTTGTTTATGAATCCGGATAGCTGAAAATGAGCTTCATCGAAAGATTGTTTAAGTCGATCTGTTCGTATTCTTTTTTTTTTTCAGCATCGTTTCGGAAAAAAATTTTCCTTGCGTATCGTCGGCACTTTTTAATTAGTTATTACCAGTTTATAAGGATAAAATTTCAATATACAGCGAACAGATTCTCTGAACAGGGTCAAAGAAGCAGCGAAGCGACGAGCAGAGCGTCCGGGACTCGGAATGATCGCTGCCCGAACTCGATCGATGTGTCTGGTTGAACGAACCGTTTTTTTTTTGTTCAGGACTTTCTTATCCGTTGCCAGAAGCTGTCTCTCGAATGTTTTCAACCCGCCATAAAATTGGATTACAAGATTTGTACTAACTTTGAAATCTTTTCGAAACTCTCTTTTTTGCGCAACGCTCCACGCAAATTATAGGATGGACGATTCTCTCGGACGTGGAGCACGCGGTTTGCGTTGTAGCAGTGACATCAATGGCGCAATTTAAAAAACAAAACGGTCCGTCTTCTCTGGTCCGCCCTATATTAGCGACCAATATTCGTTCTAGTGAATTAAAAATAACGAATCCGAATTGAATAAAACGCGAATAATAAAAACGAAAAGCAGACAAAAGCTACGATAAAATATCGTTTAAGATAAACAAGGAAAATCAACATGCATCGAAATTAGCGTTTATTAAGCTAATAACTACAAACTGGCCATTTTTTTTTCAAATTTAAAATTCACCTTCAACGCTATAATTTCAGTGTAGCGAAAACTACCTCCTCTTAAGGTCGTCACCGATCTTTTGATGGGTCCGCGCAGATGTCTTTCAGCCTATAAATAAACCGCCCGGCAGTTTATTTTAAAATTAAATCATTCACGAGTGGTGAAGAATGAAGATGTCGTAGAAAAAATTAATATTTTACTCTGTCGGATTATTAAGTATTTGTTTATTTTTTTAATTTTTCCCTATTCTGTTTTTTATTTATTATTTCCGGGGTGTGTTCGTATAAGTTTCAACAGTAGATAATTCGGAGTGTAAATATTTATCGAAATAATAATTCGGATTATATTTTCTCACATTTTTATTGTATATAATACATATACTTATATATAACTTTATTTTTAACCAATAAAAAGAGAAAAGAACATTTCACCTAATCCCAAACATAAATCGTAGATTTATAAGTACATATCAACTTTTCTATCTTACTGAATTTTTAACTGATGATGAAAACTTCAACAAATTTAAAATTATTAAAGACGAATACAAAAGCACCAGTGATCATATCTTTTGGCGCTGTATTTATCGTATCAGACGAAGAACAAGCATTAGTAGTGATCGCAAAAAAAATGATTGTTTAGATGGAGTGGAAATTACCAATATCACTAAAAATTATGTGGATGTTGTTATAATCGCTATACGTAGACAGGAAGAAAATATCCAAATCAGACGAAGGGTGTAAATCCGAACCTTTAGAATTATCCAATATACAGACTAGACAACATTAAGTAGCTAATAATGGCGAAAAATCTCCAATCTATTATAATCGATATAAATATAAAGTTTTATATATATATATATATATAAAATCTATATATATTAATATATATACGAATATCCACATATTTTGAATATTATTTCTCTTTCATGAAAAATAACAGTCTGATTTGAAAATTAGTTCCCCAATCGCTGCAGGTTTAAATACCTAAAATACTATATAATCAAGCAAATAACGTTAAATTACAGGAAAATAATTATATCATTTATATTATTTAATAAACTATACCGTGTTGATTTCGATAAAACAAATATTTATCGTATATCGTGTATTAATGAAATTATACAAATAAATTATTTTACAAATTTTTTAAATAAAAATCATTTTTGATTTGATCGTTTCACGGGTTATATAAAAAATTATTCTTCATAATATTTAATTTTCTATGATGTATTATATACAATCGTAAATTAAATCTGATTAGACATAGTTCGTCCATCTTCCTAGTAACCGGTTCATTTCCGTTATTATTAACTCTGTTTATCGTTATTCGGTTCATTTTCCAGATGTTCGTTTTAGTTTATTTAGTCGAAATCATTTTTGGTTTTGTTAAACTACAGAGTATTAAATGTGATTTATTAAAATAAATTGTGTGCTAATAGAGATCGTTTGAAATTCGGGGAATAGGTGTTTATGCCAAAGGATGGTGAATATATCTGACATTCTTCTAAATTGTATGAAGAAGTAAGGACGATTGAATTGGCTATCACGTGTATGTTAATTTGAATATTTCATATTTGTAAATTGTTCGAAAAACCACATTTTAATAGTATTGATTTTTAATTTAACAGCCTTTAATAGGATATTACTAAGATACAATCTTAGCCGTTTGGCTAAATAATTATCATTATTAACTTACAAGGTTATTTAGTATCTCGTTGGTTCCGCATCCATTATACATAAATTTATTTATTTACAAGACTAAATCTATTCGAAGAACTATTCGTCTAGTTCCGTGTTCGGTATTGAGCAATTGACTTGCTTCCGGATTGACAATGCTGTGCAGCCGCTGCTTGCGCAATTTAGCGAATTGCTCGATGACATCATTAAGGAACATCGTATTGAGATCAGAATGTCGTCTCCTACGTGCGTATCGATAAGCATCAACTATCGCACGTAAGACGATGTTTTGACGGCGTCGTATGATATCCCGATTCGACTTGGCAGTACATACCCACAGAGCAAAGTCATAAAAGAGCTTTAAAAATAATTTGTTCGTACAGGAAAAGCTTGCAGGAAACGTCGACTTATTAACCGATATAATTGACGTGTTTTATTCTCGATCCGCTAGGTTTTCATTTTAACATGAACTTTCCAGATCAAACGTGAATCTAAATGCATGCCTAGGTACTTTACTGAATTAGTCTGTGGAATGAGTTGATTTCCTACGTACAATTGATACACATTGTCAGCATGGTGTAATGTAAACGAGACAACTGATTAGTGGTAAAAATTTCTTGAATAATTTCGTTCTGATACATGTCGCCGTTTTTACTCTAGCGCTATCTATGATGTTTCCGTCGAACGTGTTACGTCAGATATGTCGAGATCTGTGGTCTACCGTGTTTCAAAATATTCAATTTTGTGTTCCTCCCAAAAATTATTCCACCGCTGGTAATTTCTATTGAAATGTAATTTTCGTGAAAAATTTCACTATTTTTTAATTCGAGAGAACTAAACTTCAAATTTCCCAGAATATTCCCGCTTTGTGCTATTTTTCGCGTTTTTTTTTTAATATAACATTTCTCGTTTTCCTTTATACGTATAATGTCGTACGAATTTTTATCGGTATATTTTTCACTTGTAAACATAATAATAAGGTGATAATCTATTTCTAGATAGAATCTGGACTTATTTGGTTTTTAGGAATTTTCTTTTTTCAAAATTGTTTAACTTGTTAATTTTTGATCGTTTAATTTTTTAAAAACTATCTGTCGCGTATTTAAGATATACGATCCCATAGGCCTAATGAACCAGCGCGTGTTCTACATCAACATCCTAACGACTGTTTCTACTAATCTACAAATTTTTATCTCGAATAAATATAAATTATCGATTTTTTTTGCAATTTTGAAACCGATATCATAAAAAAAAAAAAACGTAACACGTACTGTTCGTAAATAGTCTGACTTAATTTATCGCTACGCGATGTATAAATTATCGAAGAAACGATTACGCTGTTTATCGTTTGCTACGTATATTTAAAGTAAATAAACCGTGAAACTGAAATAAGTTTTTTTTAAAAAACAAAATAAAAAAAATATTCCAACGCTTGAGAAGATAAGAAGTAAATAAAACGCTGCAATTCAGGAAAAAACAAATTACGTATTTTGTGTTACACTACTACACGGCATCGAAGTAAATGTAAATTTAATTAAAACTAAATTAAACCGAACGTTAGAGAGTGAAGAAAAAAACCTTTCCGTATTACGGAAGCTCGATATTAAAAGTAGAGATTGCCCGAAGATGGTTTATCAAGAATGTTACGATTTCTCGGCCATATTATGATGTAATCAATGCAGCGATCAATAATTGAGGGATAAATGCGAGGACACTTGTCCTCGTAGCGGAGCACAAGTGGACGGACATGATCAAAATGGTATACAGTCCTTAGTTGAATGAAAACCGCAAAATGCATATACAATGGCGGAAAAAATTAACAAGTCCGTAGTATAAATCATCAGTTATTCGGAGGAAAATAAGCCGTGTAATTATAGGGGACAAATATAAACCATTGCAACTAATTATCCAAGGACAAGTAGATTAGAAAAAACGCCGAGGAAGACGAAAAACATGGAATGTACGAACACATGATCAAAACGAAAACCCATGCGAGAAGCCGGAGAAAAATTTGTTGATTGCCACGCACGATTGCCGACGCTCTTCGTAGAGTAGGGCGTAAGAAGAATTATAGATATGGTCACGAAATCCATCCCTCAGTGGGATATCGACTAAAGAAGATTAAACCGAAAGAAGAAAATTAAAATGATACGCGGTAGCCAGTAATTTAAAATTTTTTATTTTCTTTTTTTTTAAATCGGGGTGTCTTTATAGCTTACCCAACGTGATGGGACTATCTACATCCTAATCAAGCATGCTAACTTCTCTAGAAATGTCGCTATGTGGGGGAATAATTATAGATTATCCAGATGTAGAAGGGACGATACATTATACGGAAATGTAATACTCGAAGAACGTAGCAAGAGAAGGTAAAGCTCCGAACGCAACGGCGCCACTGCAGAGCATTCAAAAAATACATGATCGGGGTTGCAGACTGCCTGTTCAGAATGGAGGGGACGGAAGGGGGCTTTTCTAAGCTGCATACGGAAAAGATCAGGCAACAAATGATGTTCAATAATAATAAATTTAACAAAAAAAGAAAATAACCTAATAAAATGATAGGATAGCTAATAATTAAAATATATATATATTATACAATAAAATCAAAATCCACATCAAAATTATATAACTAAATTTGAAATTTAACAAATTATTTTATATCCGGAAGAGCGGTCACGGACAACCTAGACTGTGGTAACCACCGTATTTCCTATTGAAATTTTCAGTACGCTTTCAATACACCCTCGACTAATTCGACTAATTCGACTAATTCGACTAATTCGCCGTTTACATACATGATCAATTTCGATTAATTTTGCGCACGGATTACGTTACTTTATCGTTTTATATCGTTTATACGTGTGGAAACTATTTAACGTTCGAGAGTAATCGTACGCATCTGGTTTTTATTCGGTAATTGTAGATTTAAAGAAAAATGATATGCTCGCGAGATTACGTACATAACTGATGATTACACGCGTGTAAATTTGAAAACTTAATAATCCGACATTTTTACATAATTATAAATAAATACATATTTCGTCGTAAAACATTTTACGATGAGACATATTTTTATACGCGCGTAAAATAATGGATCTGTTAATTTTATACCCCCTCGATACGCGCCGTGTTAACGAGGTTTAATCGTCTGTATTCTGGAATTACACGATTCTGTTAGTATAATCAATTTTGTAGCACTTTTACACGTTTACTTTAGTTATATAAATTTGAAAAACGCGAAATGTATAAACAGTTAAAAAAAATGGTGTTAAAATTAGTAAACATTTTTTAAAATAAAAAATCACGAAGCTTTTCGGCTGTTAATTCATTATCGAGGAAACTATATAATTTTTACCGGAATCAGATTTTATAATTTGAAAAGTGTGCAACGTAGTAATCTTTAAAAATAAATAACGAAAGAGGGGTTAAAATCGCTAATTTAGTTGTTTTTTATTTAAAAAATCACTACATTTCACACTTTGCAGATTATAAAACTCGATATTTACTTACGAAATTGTATAGTTTACTTGATAATGGCTTTAGAGTTCAAAAGTTTTGTAATTTGTATAAATTAAAAATTTAATGATTTTAACTACCTTTTTTTTTCTTTATTTAATACGTATTAAACTACTGTTATGTTCGTAATTGCAATTACTATCACTTAATGTTATCAACAACGTTTGGAATATCCAACACACTTGAATAGTGTAAAAAAATTACAGTTGAAAAATATCTGTATCTCTCCCTACGTATATATATATATGTATATATATAATCAATCATGGTCATCATTTAATTATTAGTCGTAATTTCCCACATAGTCGATTATTCTATCTTCCTTCTCGTATTTGCATATTCAGAGTGTCTTTCATTGTTTGTTGTAAATTTTTCTTTTCTCGTTTTCAATTCATTTTTATTTCTTTAATCTACTTTAATAGATTGTTACGTCGCAGAATATGACAAATTATATTTTTTCATAACGATTTTTTTTGGTCTTACATTTTATTTAACATCTCCTCCTTCATTCATTACTTTTGTACTGTATATATGATTACTTATAATTCGGTTGATTTAAAAAACATACTAACGTTTTCCTATAATACTTTCGGATAGTAATTGGAATGGAAAAAAAGGAATTTTTTTTACTAAATAAAAAATTGTAGCTTACCTTTATAGCCGTGTATACGTCGTAACCCGATGTCGCGGAATCTCCTTTTTGACCTTTATCACCTGAACGACCCTACGTATTCAAGAAAAAAATATACCGACTTCTGTTTCAAAATATATTAAAAAATTTTGCAGAACTTGGATAAATCGTATCGTTAGTAAATAAAATATATATATATATTAATTATCGCTTTAACGGTAACTAATTATATTATAAACTTCATTAAGCACACTTACAGGATCGCCTTTTGGTCCGTCTAAACCGATCGGTCCCTATAATGTAAAGCAAAGATAACAAACCTTTAATACGGTTTTACATATAAAAATATAAAAAAATATCTAACGTACATTTCTCGAAGAACATATCGAATTTTTTTTGCTAAGTTTCGGCACGATAACGTTAAAGTCGAAATATTACGTTTATTTTTTTACTAAAAGTTACCCACGGGGCTTCACCTGTGCAATTATTTTTTTTAATACAATATCGCTATCTCTTTCTTTTAACAATATATATATATCACCGTCCGTTATTAACGCAACAAAACGTGATTTGTATTGCGTGTATTGATAGTGAACGAACTGGAAAACGTGTTAAATTTTAAACAATTTTGACAGTGATATCTCTATCTCCTACTTTTTAAAACTTTAAATTATTGTAATTTCTGTCCTATTTTTTTGAAACCGTTGTGAAATAAAGTTTAGAACGAATCCGATGATATAGGCTATAAACTGCGCGCATTTCATTATTATCGCTTTAAGAGTTTTCGAGTTAAATCGAAAGAGACAGACAAGCAACAATTTAAAGAAATCGATTTTCTGTTTATGTGTGATAAAAATAACCTAACGCAGTGATTATAATTCGCAGATCACAGACACTACAGTTTTATAGATATATAGATATAGACTAGTATAGATATATACGTCGCCTCGTTGTAATTAACCCTTTCCGTCACAAATTATAAAATTTAAACACAGAAATATAAATTTTATACAAGTGTTTATTATAAAATGCTTGTTACGTGAACTGTACGTAATTTCAATGTATTTACATAGATATTTTTAAAATTGACACATTTCACGTAGTTCTAGAAAATAAAAAATCTTGTTGTCATTAAAATTTCACGTACCATATAGTGGACATTGCGAGTGAAAGGGTTAATATGAAAGTCCAGTTACTTAGCTTTCGACGAGGTTTGTTTTTACAAATGGTTATTCGGCAGAATGGCGAAGATGATATTTGGAGCTATACGCTAATTATAATTTAGATGAAATTGTTCTAATTTAAAATGACGTTTACAAAATATAATTAAAAATATAGAGAGAATATAAAAACGTCAATTTATTAAAGGAAAACGACTGAACGTACGTAGATGTCTAAAATTGAACGTGCCAAATATAAATTCGGATAAAGAGCGTATTAACGAGAGAAGAAAGTAATCGAAATTATCTTCCAATTAGCGAAGTCGACGCGTAATCTATACGAAAACTGGTTTTCGTTGACTTTCGGTAGATACGGGATAATTTTTAATCGTTAAATTTGTAATTTTAAAATCGTCAGATTTTAAAATTTTTTCACGAGATATCTTTTTTCTTGTTCGGCCAGTTTAAACCGTTATCATCTAGTTAGTATATTTTAAATCCACTACGCTCGATAATAAATTTGTATAAACTGATTGTAACAGAAAACAACGGGTCAATTCAATACTCACAGGTGATTTGTTGTAAAATATTAGAGAACGGCTCACCTCGCTGCTTCAAAAATTTCGGACAAACTCCAATTTGACGCTCAATACACACTTCAACATGACACGTGTCACACGTTGTGTTCCGTCAGAAATTATACCTAATTTAGCAATACATCTGTTCTAGTTCGCACGCTTGACCTGTGACTTCCCAGTTTAACGTCGTAACTTAAGCCTGGATAATCCGGGGCGTAAAATTTATTTATAATTTATAAATTAATCAATTTTTCGAAAAGATGAAATTGATATTTATGTTTTATATTATGTCTGTTGGATTTTTCGATGTACTATTCCGATTCGCTTTGTCATCTACGAAATTCTTATATTTGATTTATATGCGCGCCTAGGTACGAAGACGACTAAATAATAATAATCTTCTTCTTCCAGTTCCATCCTCCTCGAAGGAGGTTGGCTGTCACATGACGAAACTGATCTCGATTGCTGGCTATCCTCATGATTTCTGAAGCCTTCCCGATGTTCAACCAATCTATCTTGTATATTTTTCATCCAATATGTTCTTCTTGCTCGGCCCTGTTTCCCTTCAATGTTTCCTTGGTGGATCTCTTATTATATGACCTTGATAATAATAATAATCATCCGAAATAAAAGCTGGACGATCGACAAATATTGGGTTTATTCTTTTTTTTTTTTCAGTATAACTCGGGACGGATGTAATTTTGATTGTAACCCGTGTTTTTTTGTTAAATTTTATTCTTCCTAATTTAATTTTTCTATTTCGGATTATACCGTTCTTTAAATTCGTCAATTCGTAATGATGATAATGAAATAATTTCGTTAAAAATTTTGCATTATTATCTCGTTTAAAAATTGTTTGTTTCATATTTTAACCCTACCAGTCGTAATTTCGACGCAAAATTAAAAATTTCACACAGATTGATACGATCTTCTCAGATGACTCTAAGATAATTTTCATTGCGTTTAAATAGATATTTTCAAAATATCGAGACAACATCTACCAGAAGAAAAAAAAACATAGCGTAAAAATTTCATGTACCATATAATGGACGTAGCGACTGAAAGGGTTAATATTTTCAAATTAATTTTCGCAAACTTACGACCGTTTCGTATAGTTGATAGTTTGCGACATTTTAATTTTTTTTTTTTTAATCGCGCGATCTATTCGGAATATTACGTACGTAATAAATGTTTAAAATACGCCGAAATATCGAATTTTGTCTGTTCCTTTATTACCGTAATACGAATAATATAATAGATTCATGCGATTAAATAACGTGCTAACACCTTAAGTAACAATTCTAATATAGAAACGTGTTATGATAGAAACATGCTTAGCGCTTATTATGGAAAATATGTAAATAAAATTGTTAGTCCCGAATAAAATTTACACTACGCTTCTTTATAAACTAGTCTAATGAGAGATTACTCGAAAAATTTTATGCGTATAAATCTAAACACGGAAAATATTTTTTTCGAAATTAACCTAAATAAATTTTCCAAGCGATATATACGTCATCATCATTGTCGCATTGTTCGTTGCCGAACGTGGTGACTAACTATTGTACGTTTACTTTTACGTACAACTTTTTTTTTCTCTTATTTATTACTAACAAGATCATTTAGCAGTATTTGGGAGAAGAGGATAACAAGAAGGATATAATACGCACTGGTACACACCCGGCAAACGTACAAAATGAGCTCGCATTCAAGCCACTATTTATATGCGACGCAGTCTTATACGGAGTGGGATGCCACTGCGTTCACCGTGATAATTAATAATTAAATAATGATGAAAACTTTCTACGTCGCATGTTGGTTTCGAACCCCCGACCGTCGAGGTGACAGTCGAGCACTGTAGTAACTACGGCATCATGACATTATATATATATATATATATATATATATATATATATATATATATATATATATACATATACATTATGGTTTGGCCTTAAAATCTAAATCCACAGACGTATACAAAATTTCGAAAATATATATACTTTAGTTTTAAGATACGAGTAGTAGAAGTGAGATAATAGCGAAATTGTTATCACCTCCAACGAAGAGCAATGTTCACGGAGAGATATCCTTAAGTATCGAGACCAGCCTAATGCGTTAATTTTTGTTTTTATAAAAACAAAAAAGGATCCGGCTTAATAAACAGTCTTTTAGCCGCATAATTGGTAAATAAATCGAAAGAGCCGCTTATTTGAATAGTTCCACCATAATGCCGACGGCCACGAGGATGTTATCCCTGTGAGAATCTAAAGTCGAGATCTGTGTAACTTAATCGTGAGGAATGTTGAAAACAGTCGTCTAATGCGTTTAAAATGTTCCACTGGCCCGAATCCCATGGACCAAATATATATATATACATATATAAAAGAACAAACCTCTCGGTACTACACGAAATTTGTCCGGGGAAATGATATAGTTATATACGACGAACAGCTTCGAAGAGCTGATTTTATTAGACACGTAATCTATGTAAAACTGGAACGAGGAAGGGTAATTAAACGACAAGCACCCGCGTCAATAATCAATCGGAAGACAGAAACTCATGACGCAACAACCATCCGTGATTTCATTGCTCGGATGGAACTCACGATGAAGAAGAATTAACGATAATAATAATAATCATCCTCATCCTCATTTTGGTTTTTGAACGTGCTTTAAACATTCAGCAAATACAAACTCTGAACAAAAACTGACTACTGTCCAGTTATCTCATCCGTCTGCAGACATTTCGGAATTCGTGGTAACGATGTTGCCGATGGCCTCGCCGGAGAAACCACTTTTTACGGTTCACTTTGTTCTCTAGTATCCATCAGAGACTCCTCGATAGCATACGATTGGTCTCCATGATTAGCCACTTTTTCCACAGTATTCTTCTTCCTTTTTTAAATTTCTAACCGAATTCTTTATTAACGTCCAAGACTTAATCGCGCGTTAGTGGGTAGTCTACTTTGCAGGGTCTAAACAAAAACGAAAATAGTTAAGATAATACTAAAAGTGAGGAATATTAAAAAAACGCCTATTCTTTAATTTTTTGGAAGATGTTTTACTGATACTTCCTTTATTATTATTTGAAACGATTTTTGACCATTCTTCGGATTATAAATATTAAAAATTCCTCTACGCTTTTATAAGACGCCGTTGTAATTAATTCTTCCTTTTAAACAGCCAAACTATAGATAAGTGTAAGAAGTTTAAATTTCATTTATACCTATAATTATAAGTTAAAATTGCGTAGTGTCGACAATATTACACTGTTTAACTCTCATTAGACCCTTGTTAGTGTTATATATTATTATAACGTTCGTGTAAATTGATATTAGTCGACGAGTAAACGTTTTCATGCAGTGTCGCGTAATCAGTCGTAAGATATACTTTAATTTTTTACATGTTCATATTTTTACTTCGTCAAACAAACGTTTAAAACGTTACACGTAACGAAAAGTGAAAGACAGAGATAGCTGAGTGCAGGACCAAGCTGTAAATGGTGCTTAACATTTTCAACGTGAATAACCAAAGCATTTTTACTCGATTTCAGTTAATCATATTTCGAACGTGATTGAGTGTCCTCCGTGTTACTAAATGGTAGGATTCAGAAAAATGCTTAAACGAGGTTGATTATACCGCGTATTAACCACTACAAGCTAATGCGCTAAGGGAGTTTACTTTTTCCCAGCGTTATTCGAGTTTTTGATTTGTTTCTTACTATAAAATAGTAATTATCGTGAACCTTAATTTCTTGATCTCCTTTCGAAAAATGTCAAATGTTCGATTAAAATGTCATTTATTTATCAAATACAAACGATGAAAAAAATATATATATAATATGGAAGTTATACATACGAGTCGAAAATTTTAAAGAAAAGTTGAAAATACAAAGAAGAATAAAACAAGGATGTCCATTATCGCCTACACTTTTCAACCTGGTCATTGAGGAACCAAAATGGAAAATGAAGGAACAAACTACGGGTGTAAAAATAAATGAGGAACATTAAGATTCGCAGATAATATTACGTGAATTGCAGACGATGAACAACAACTACAATAACAAATTTAAATATCGATATTAAAAAAATATTTATATTAAATAAACTATATATATATATATATATATATATATATATATATATATATATATATATATATATATATAAGTAAAACTAAAGTCGTGGAAATACGGATAATGTTAGATGACAAAACTTTAGAGACCAAGTAGAACGATTTAAATATTTAGGAAGTATAATAACAAATCTAGGAAGGAGTCACGCGGAAGTAAAAACAATAAATGCAATAGCTAAACAAGCGTTCGAAGCGATTTATTAAAATTACAGAAAAAAGTTTCGGAGGGGTTCGAAATGTGGAGATGGCACCGCATAATGAAGATCTCACGGGAATTCGGAGGTTATGAAAATGGTAAATGCAAGAAAGGAAATTGATGAAAACGATACAATAAAGACGAGAAAGATTTCTAGGACACATACTACGCCATAACGCCTTTAAGGCAGCCGTAATCGAACGAAGGAAAATTGGAAAAGAAGAAGAAAAGGGGGAAGACCTAGGACAATGTGTATGGATCAACTAAAGAGAAGACTGCGTTGGACGCATAAAAAGATTAAGAACATAGCAGACAACAGGAAAGAACATGGTTGGTTAGCTATAAGACAAGATTTTTAATAAAACAACAACATACACACATATGAGCATTTGGTTAAAAAAGACATGAGCTGATAGATCCTGACGTTCAGAACTAAAATATGTATATAATAAAATGTGAATGAATAACAATGCTGAAAAACGAAAAAGAAAAAACAACAAGAAGTAAATAGGAAATCATCTTGACTTGCTCAAGATGCGTTGTTTGGAGTGTTATTTGTAAATCTCCGGAATCGCTTAGACTACGTACCCTACCAACGTATGCATTGATTAGACTTTACTTAATAATATATATATTATATATACTAGTGAAGGGCATAACCGAATTATGACTAATGAGTAATCCAGTTTTTTAAATAACCGACTAATCTGGTTTTCCAAAATAACCGAATAAATCAGTAGTTTTGTGAAAATATATATATTTTTAAATTTGTTTGATCATTTAATCGGTTTATTAAATATTCTTTTTCATTTATATATGATGTTTACGTATATTTATAAATCCCGTACAGATGTTATTTTGTCCATATAAGTAAATTTAATGTTTTATTTAACTCGTACATAATATGCTAAGAAGTGTGTGATGCTTTAGAATAGACTACTTTTAAATCGGATGACGTAAATCCGATCGAATTTAGTTGCATTTCGACTAATATCTGTTAGTAAGTTCTATTATTCGATTATTTCGGTTCGATTGAAATGAAGTAATCACACTTCGACTGAAATATTCTATTACAGTTTTTTACAGTGTTTATCAAAATTTACTTCGGATTTAATAATAAGGGTTTAACAATAAGTAATTATAATTCGATTTAAGTGTTAGAACCAATTGAGATCGATATTATTTGTAGATTTTGCTAGAACCGATTAAAAATTAGTCGGATTTTGAAAACGGTGATTCTTAGTTATATTTTTACTTGAATAAATTATTGATTTTGTAAAATTGTATCAAAATGTATTCAATTTATTGATGGAGTACTAAAACCTGTACGAGTATATGATTTACTTCACGAAGTCCGTACAATTCCATATTATCTATTAGTTACTCTTCAATCGAAATATATTTTTTAACTTTATTTTAAACACGTTTAGTTTATTTTATATCTGTTATTCGTTATATAACTTATTATCATTTAAGCATATATTCATTTGCCATGCCATGTTTACATTATACTGATACAGAATTAAAGTAAATTTAAGTAAATAAAAAACCCAATAATTAGTCGGTTGTTTTTTAGAAACGGTGTTACTAATTAGTCGGTTCTGTGAAGTAGTGGGTTATGCCCATCACTAATATATATATATATATATATATATATATATATATATATATATATATATATATATATACATTGATCAGCCGGAGGTAATGTGAATCTGAAAGCGAGATATTATTGATGATAGATATTAATAAGTTTTCTGAATACGTTATTATAATAATAATAATAATAATAATAATAATAATAATAATAATAATAATGATAATAATAATTTCTGAAATTTCGGTCATGTTTAATTATGTACAGTTACGAATCTTCTAGATAAGAAACTCTGATTAGGCGAATTTAAATTAAATTCGTTTTCCTTTAAATGTTAAAACTTTAAATATTAACTCTTCCGCTCCCTGCAACATAATGCGAACACCCGTTAAACAAATTAAAAGCCCGCGATTAAAAAATACCCGACACCGATTAAGTTTTTAACCGTTTTAGTCGTACATTATAAAATTTTGACGTTAAATTATAAATTTTATGCACAGGTTTTTATTATCCGCTTCTTAGGTGAACTGTGGATAATTTTCGATGTATTTATGTAAATACTTTTAAAATTGAGATATTTCACGTCAATCAGTAAACAAAAAAAATTTTGTTACCTTTAAAATTTCATGTTGCATCATAACATTATGAGTGAAAGGGTTAAGATTAGAACCACTTCACCTCGTTATCGAAAACAAACAAAATATAAGGCGTAAAATAAATTTTATTCTCTTACCAACGGTCCTCTCATACCGATCGGTCCTCTGTGGCCCTGTAATAGAGTTTATGTTTCTTTTAAAAAAATCATAATTATACTTATACTACAGATAAACGAAACTTACACACGTACTCATCATTATCATCGTCGTAATGTTTTTTTGATACTTTATTTCGCCGTACGAAATACACGGTGTTTCATAATTGATGTTAGTGAAAATAATTAAAAAAAAATTAAAAATTATAATATATTTCGTCAAACCTCGTAGTTCGTAATGAACGTTGAAAATGATATCCGTCATTTTCCAAGCAGAGCAGAAACCGTTCCAACTAATTGGTAAATGTCACCACAGAAATTCGAGATATATTTTTTTTTTGAACTCTTCGGTATTAATGATTGTAGTTTCATAAATGTTATTCTTTAGGTAACTCCACAGAAAAAAATCCAAGAGAGTGAGGTCGGAAGATAGCATTTTGTGAGATGATTCTGTCTGCAAACCGAAGCAACTTCATTGTCTCTCCCCACACATGCGACCTCGCACCATCCTGTTCATCTTCTTCATGCAGTGCAACAAAATCTTAAATGATCGACTGATACCGTTCGGTGTTAATGGTTTGTGTAAAGAAAATTGGTCCAATAATGAGTCTTTCTTCGTGTGAAAACGTCATTATGATTACAAACAGGAACACCGTAGTATATATATATATATAATAATAATAATAATAATAATAATAATAATAACCTTTATTTAGCATAACTAAATTAACACTTTATAAATATCTGTTACAGCTAAAATCAATTTCTAAAATTAATTTCGAATGTAGTCATACTAGGCCCTTTCGAGCAAAGGTCTGTCCCAATCATTCCTAGTTGCGTTTGTTGTATGCCAATCTATACAGAGCGCTTCTGGAATCCAGGAATTACTTGAACTCGTCACCCCAATGTGTATATATATATATATATATATATATATATATATATATATATATATATATATATATAAGTGATGGGCATAACCCACTACTTACCCACTAATTAGTATACCGGCGCTATCTAAACCGGTTTGCATACGTTTGCTGTTCAGCGCAGCCATTTTGGTAAATTTTCACTAACGTCAATTATGAAACACACTGTAGTTTAGCGTATGCGCTAATTATGTAAAACTCGGGTGCGCGGACATATTATGTTATTATATAAGAACTGCCTAGAGTTATACAATGATGAAAAACTTTAACGTCGTTCGAGCTGGAATCGGACCCTCGACCATCGAGTTGACATCCGACGAGCGCTTTGGAAATATCGGACGCGTTAATTAAAATAAGAGATTCAAGGGTGTTGCTTTTACTTTAACGCTTATTTTAAAGGACGGCACGCGTCCTTAACGATTAATGAGTCTCTAGAGTACTTTCATTAAGTTGAAAAATTATTATCGATAAATTTATAATCAAGTTATTTTTAAATTCGAGTGAGTCGCAGCTAAGAGAAAAACGAATTTGGTTTATAATAATAAGTTTCGTCTTCTCTAATTATTTCCTAATGGAAATCGTATTCTTTCGATAGCTACCAACAAGTACCTCGTTAACTAGAGTCCATTAAAACAGACCTAGACACTCGTTATTGGAACAAGTAATTATTTTTTTTTTTTAAATAAACTCGTCCGAATTTTAATAATTTCTCACCCCCTCCTAACCCATGCACAACCCGATCAAATAAAAGTGACAACGATGTTCAAATAAAAAGTTGCACGATTATTATCGGAAAGTGAGCATTATTTATCTTCCAACGTAACGTAAGATAAAACTGATAGTATTACTATTATTATTATTATAACATACGACATATTTTCATAATGTAAACTTGGAGGAGGTAGACCAAAAAAAAAAAAAAAAAAAAACTGTGTATATTGTAAATATAACATTTTTCAGCATGTTGTTTTCGATTTGTACGTCTTAAACAAAAACATGCCCCGTTTGATCATGCACGCGCATACTACGCACACACGCGTTCACATATATGTACTTATTTTAGCGTGCATAATATTTTTATACAAAAATAATGCATTCAAATTAATTAGTGAATTTAAGCTATTTGAAATGAATAAGTCGTTAGCAAATTATAATATGAAAGATTAACGTATACCGGAAACCCATTCTTGCCTGGTGAACCAACTGGCCCCTACAAAAATAAATATACACATATTTATTCATATATGTATATTAATAAAACATTGTTTATTTGAAAACGTTTAAACCCAACTATTCGATAATTAGTCATCGTTGAAAAATATATGGTATGTATGTTCAATATTTAATAAAAATAAATATTTCAAAGACGTTTTGCAGAATGTAATATAGCGCGTAGACTATGTATTAAAAAGGAAAAGAAATTTCTAAATTAGCAGAACTCAAAATGAGTTATATCCGACATTATTACTATAATTTTTTGTCCTTTAACTACAGCGATATCTAGTGGAGTTAGAAATAACCATCATCGCACTCATTCTAATTATGATAGGGAGCTAGTTTTTTTAAGTTACGATTTAAAAAAAAAAAAATCGATTTTTAACGAAAATTCAAATATCGATACGAACATTCCTTTTCTCCCGTCATTAGTTCAAATTACAAACTCAGACCTTCATTTACAAAAAGCCACTTAATTATAAAAAAGAAAAGATTAAAAAATTCTGAGCGTTACTAATCGCGACTACGTTAAACAGGTTAAACCCAGAGTTGAATATTTTACGAGATAAAACGATCTGGAAATATTTAACAAACTTTCATCGGCACTTAATGACAGAATATTGTTTCACCTTTGATGATTCAACTGATTTTTTGTCTCCATACGGAAATTAGAATGGAAGATAATTAATTTCGAGCCGACGTCCAAATAAGTAACAACAAAAAACCAGAAAACAAATCATTTACCTCGTTCTAAGATGAATATTGTCGATCGTTTAAACGAAAATAAGACAAACGCAGCGAATCTTCTCATACATCATCACCACGCACTAAAAACAGACTAACTGTATAGAGGAGCATTAGTCTATTTTATAAAACCAGATAAATTCAAAATAAAATTTCATTCTATGTATGGCATGAAGGGTTACTTTCAAAAATAAAACGCACCTTGCCACATCCCTACTACACACTACTATCCTCATACCTGTCACATAGATTTTTTCAAGTCAAATTCGGTAGCGATATATCAACATTTTATCCTGTCAATGCTGAAGTTCCACAAGGATCTGTTTTGGGGCCAAATCCTTTTTCTCATACATATGTCCGAGACCTTCCCGTAAATACAAATGTGGAGATGGCGGCATTTGCCGATGATACAGCATTATTCGCGGGAGATAATGATCCGGTGGCGGCGTCGGAAAAATTACAGCGCGGTCTAAACGACTTGAACATCTGGCCACAACAGTGGAAGGTTAAAATTAACCCAACCAAGTCATGTGTTACATTTACAACTAGGCGGAACACATGCCCCTCTGTTGATCTTGATCCCACAGGAAAATAAAGTCCGGTATCTGGGGATGTGGCTTGATCGTCGCTTGACCTGAAAGGAACACATCAGGTCAAAGTTAAGGAGATAAAACTTAAACTGCGAAACATGTACTGGCTCCTGGGTAAAACTTCCGAATTACCTTTAAAATCGAAATTATTGCTTTACAGAGCAGTTATTAAGCCGGTGTGGACATATGGCATATCACTCTGGGGGGGACAGCATCAATATCGAATATCAAAATGGTGCAGCGATCCCAATCAAAAATACTAAGATTAATAGCCGGTGCACCCTGATATATACGAAATGAAAATTTATATAAAGACTTAAAAATACCAAAAGTGCACGAAGTAGTTCGGGATTGCAATAGAAATTACTTGCACAGGTTAGAGGGTCACTCTAACCAGCTGGCGGTAGATTTATTAAATCATGCCAATGGGCCGCGCAGATTGAACTATCGATCTTCCCCACCGGTTTGAATGACTGGAGAGGTAGTTCGGAGTGTCGTTGTTGAATGTCATAGGCTACATTCCATTTGCTTATTGGCTACATCAGCCAGATTGCAATTTGTATAGATATTTAAAAAAAAAATTCTATCAGAATTAACAATCATTTATCGGTGGTTGTAAATGAAAACAAAAGTAACCCCACACCATTTTTACAAAACGAAAAATAATGCGTCATAATTATCACTTATCTGTAAATAGACAAATCCATCAGATATCTTGGAGTACACCTGCTTAATCATATCAAAGCGAAAGTAGTGGAACTAAATCGTAAAGCAAGAGAGCTTCATTGATTGCTCGGACCACACTCGCAACTAAAAGTTGCTAACAAAATATTACTTTATAAAATGGTGTTAAAGCCAATATGGATGTACGCAGCTGAACTTTGGGGATGTGCGTCCAAAAGTAATGTGAATAAGATTCAGCGCTTCCAGAATAAATTACTTCGTTCGTTAATGGGGGCACCATGGTATATATCTAACCAGACACTACATAAGGATCTCCGAATCAAATATGTGACTGAAGAAATACAACAGTCAGTCAGGACACACATGTCGAGACCAGAAGTACATGGCAATTCCCTCGCAGCGAAATTACTGGAACAATCAATAAGTCCGAGGAGATTAAAACGAAAAAAAATGACTGATTTAGTCTAGTCGCCGAGTCAGCAGATCTCGGATCACACTGATGAGCGTGTGCGAAATTTCATGACAATACATAAGTCAAAAAAATCTGGTAGATGGCCTCATTCGGTTCTAGATGAGAAGAAATTATAAAAAAAATTTTATCCGAAGAATCTCAACTATATAAATATATATATATATATATATATATATATATATATATATACATATATACATATATATACGAAAATATTTATTTCACGCATGAGTGTTCGTACATTAACTTTTAACGGACATTTAAAAGAATTTTTTTTATTTAAGTATTGTCGTTATATATATATATATATATATATATATATATATATATATATATATATATATATATATATATAATATGTATATTATGTATTATATATATAATATATATTTTATATATTATATGTATATAATATATATTACAGACAGACAGACGGACAGACAAACATACAAAGACAGAAATGGAGAGAGAAAAAAAGACAGATAAACAAAAAGATATTGATAATCATATATATATATACATATAAAACGCAATATGTTTTTATTATCGTAGGTTTTCAACTGCTCCTCGAAGAATGTTTAGTGTAGGGTGGTTGTTTATACTATTTTAAAAGAAAAACAAAACAAAAAATTCTACTGAAATGTCGTTGGAAATTGAAAGCTCAAAGTGGAACGTTTGTTCGTTGCTGCTCTTGCTTGTGCGATGATGTAGGCCGAAGAGCCCCCAACAATTCAGTCGGAAGCAATTTAATAAACGATGCGGTATCGGCTTCAACTTTTTTTTTTTTAAATTTTATTTTAGTTCGTAATCTTCAAAGTACTTCTAGCGGTTTGTTATTTGTCGCAAATTACTTTTCTTCCTTACTTTTTTTCTATGTATAGTTAGATGGTACCTATCGATTCGTTTCATTGTGTGAAGAAGTTGATTCGTATTGTATGTATGTGCATGTGTTTATGCGTATAAATGAAGCATAGAAAAGTATGTATACAATCACACGTACATACACGCTCATATGTGTGCATATGTATATACGAGATGTTTCTTGAAGTACCGTATTACCTCGTACTGACCGTTAGTTCTAAGTTCTCCGAACTTTGTTAAGTGACAACCAAAAAAAAAAAAGAAGGAAAAAGAAAAAAAAAAGAAAGAGAGCCAGAATAAAAGAATTTTACAAAATTAAGAACGGGAGTGGGTTTAGACGGAACTTGGGTATTCGATAATTGATGAGTTGCCCGGTAGTGTGTAATCAATTTTAAGTTGACCGTCTAGAATTTTATAACCGACAAAATAGGCCGCTAAAGTTGTTGAGTCTTTCTTGAGTCGCGACATGTTACTGGGATGCGAACCTATTTTGACAAGTCGTTCTTTATTTTCTGCTCGAGTAACTGCCGTATTTTTATCTTGTATATATATATATATGAAGTTTAAGCGAACGAACTTTTATATAACTTGATAATGGCCGCATTGTTCATATTTTATAGACTATATTCAGAAAATTCCGGAATTCGTGAACCGTGGTAGACCGGTGTACCTATGTATTTCGCTTATTTTTTCTTGCGTTCACTTTATTTGTGAACGGGTTTTTAGGTTTTGTTAATACATTATATACGGTTCGTGCATTATATACATTATATATATATATACATATATATATATATATATATATATATATATATATATATATATATACATCGTATTTTCTTTTTAAAACGTACGTCATATATATAGAGAGAAACTTTCGTTAATTTTCGAGTAGATAGTCGATTTATTAGTTTCTGGCTCGACGGATTCTTGTATAGGTTCTCATTTTTAAAATTATGCTCTGGAAATTATTCAACTTATATTATTCGTTCGCCGTGGTGAAAACCAAAAACTCCGACAACTTTTGTTATAGTTTTGTTCTTGTTGAATGAACTCGATTTCAATAAGTGAGTTTCATTTCACAATTAAAACGAATCCGATGACGTGCTTCATTTATGACACGCACACAGCGCGCACAATTGTATACATATACACGAACATCTGTAAGTGTGTATGTATGTGTATAAAATTGTAAAACAGATAGTTGTAATAAATTATTCATAATTAAAATATATAATTTTTTTTTTTACATTTACAAGCGTACGAAAGAACGAAACGATTTTCTCGTTACACACACACACACACACATCAGTAGGTTCTGTTCGCTAGCGTTACTAACCAACCGCCAAATTTAATTAAATTGATTTTAATCGAATTAGAAAAGTGTTACGCACTACATAAATGGTTTACATAAATTTTTAATGTTTTATTCTACTTACCGGTGACCCTACTTCGCCGTTATCGCCTTTCTTTCCTTTCTTGCCACGTTTACCAGGTGGTCCAGGGGGACCTATACGTTAAACACATAATTGTAATGCGAAAATTAATAATACTCGTTACTAGACAGATAATAATGAATAACAATTGCATATATGTGTATGTGTGGTATGTGAAATATATATGGTCATATACAGAAACATATTTAAAAAGGTTACAGCTCAGATGACACATGAGAAAATGATGCTAGATATAAGAATGCATGGATACGTGAACAAACACGGTTAGATGATGCAGTTTAGCGGATGGCTATAACAAAATGGAATAGGGCTAGCCACGTGGCCCGAAGAGATGATAATAGATGGTCAATGCAGACCTTACAGTGGTGTCCAATGGACAGAAAAAGGAAACAGGGAAGGCGCACTGGCATAATGATATAGCAAAGGCAGCTGGGAAAAATTGGTTGAGGAAAGCGCAAAACAAAAGTGGTTAGAAGACATTGGGGAAAACCTTCATCCAGGAGTGGATAGAAAAAGGCTTATTATATATAAGTTTTTTGTTGTAATTTAATTAAAATATATTCAAATTTTAAATGGAAATAAACAAACAGTTAACGAGATTGATCTGTCAAATCCACTATCAGAAATATTTTCATTTCCGTATATTCTCGAGTAATAAATGTTTATATATATATATATATATATATATATATATATATATATATATACTAGAAGACCCGACCACGCGTTGCTGTGGCTAAAGTTTTTGTTTTTTGTTGTATTACATTGTAGTAAACTATTCAAGGGGAGTGGTAGGAGAACATCAATCATGAAGACCATTATGCTTTTTTACATAGATGCCATTTGTAAAATCGAAAAAATTTTCATATTACAAAGTTGTTAGTAAATAACATGTGACACTTAAAATTATGAATGAGGTAGGTAGGGCAGATAGTTTTAAATCTTTAACAATAATATTTTTTAATTCGAATTATAAATACTTTTAATTTTAATTTAATTTAGCACTAATCGGTGCATAAAATTTTTGGTTAACCTGTCTTTAGCTAACATACAAATAGATTCGATGGTTTTCCTACACGTGAACATGCAACATATAGTTGTCCATGAGAAAGAGTTTTGAACAATGAATTAAGATATATATCCATGCATTGTAGACACGGCCTAGCCCAAATCGGCCAGAAAAATTTTCAAAATCAAAAATTGAATTTTCAACTCGCGATTTCTAATTTTTAATAAATTTACTCAATTACATAAATTATAGATCCCGACGTCTATTTTCGTATAAAATTGACCCGAGACCGCTATCTATCATAGGAGCCCCAAAAAGGTCACAAAACCACAAACACGTTTAACCCATATTTTCTCGATGCCTATTTCACCTAAAAATACGTAACTACCATCGTTAGACGCGTATTTTAATACCGCTTAATTTTTGTTTAATTCATTTTCTGAAATTCCTAATCGTTCCCGATTTATCGCGAAAAAAGTCGATTTTGAAAAAACCGTAAGGTGACCAACCCCCTTTTGAAATTTTCTGGTTCAATTTGAATTTTTTTTCGCGGTTTTTTCGCTTTATACGATAGATCTTATATAGAAAACACAACCGTTAGAATCGTTTACAAATTTTTACGTCGCTCGCTATGCCTTGCCAAAGGTGGTAGGTCAGGAAAATTCGTAACTCGGGACCCATCGATTGTAACGGAAAACGGTTTTCTGTTTCGAATTCGTCATTTTAACATCTATCAAATCGGTTCTATAAAAATTTTTCCAAAATCGAAATTTTAATGAGTCACCACCCAAACACCCCTAAAGTATTTTTTTTGAATTTCGACGACGACTTAGTTTAAGAGGTTTTTTTACGACGATCAAATTAGGTAATAACAATTTTTTCCGTATCTCTAAACGTAAGCGATTTATAGTCGAAAATATAAACGCTGGCAGAATTTTTAAAAATCGAAAATGAAATTTTCAACTCGCGATTTCTCGTTACCTACCGGTTAATTTTAGTAACGTTTACCTAATAACGTAAATGATAGATCTCCACGTCTAATTTCTTTTAAGACCAATCCGAATCCCTTACCTATCATAGGGGCCTCAAAAAGGGCCCAAAACTCCAAAACCTTTTAACCGTAATTTTCTCGGCGAGTATTTGCTATAAAAATACGGCAACACCATAGTTAGATGCGTATTTTAATCAAGCGTAACTTTCGTTTAGACGATTTTTACAAATTTCAAATCGTTCCTGAATTATTGCGAAAAAATCGAAATTTTGAAAAAATCGAAAGGTTCTTGAAATTTTTGGGTTCGGTTTGAAATTTTTTTTTGCGTTTTTTTTTTCGCTTTATACGATAGATCTTATATAGAAAACACATATTCAACCGTTAGAATCGTTTAAAAATTTTTACTACCCACGCTACGCCCTGCCAAATGTGGCAAGTCGGCAATTTTGAAAAATTCGTAACTCAAAACCTATCGATCGTATTTGAAAACGGTTTTTTGCTTTGAACTTATCATGCCGTTATCTATGAAATCGGTTCTTACGAAATTTTACAAAAATCTAAATTTGAAAATGTGCCCCCCCAAAAAAACCCCATTGCTACTATAAATTGAGATGTAAGCTATCCTATCTTTCAAGTTGGATCAAACTGCGCATGGTGTGCGAATTTTATTATAATCGGTTAAGTGGTTTAGGAGTCCATTGAGGACAAACATTGTGACACGAGATTTATATATATTAAGATATAATATATATATATATATATATATAATATATATATATATGTAAACTTATAATTACTATACCCATCGATACCGTACTTAATTTAGCCAATATTTTGTTTGTTTTGTGCTAGGTGTACTCATTTGTCAATTTTGCCCACTAGTTTAAGTGACTTTATGGCTGTTCTTATCTCTTGCTGAAACTATCCCGTCGTCGGTAAACGTGCAAAGCGTTTTATCTGATCTCACGTATGAAATCAGCTGTAAATATCGAATAAATCAACATCATGCTGCCTTAGGATACACCCCGTATCGATAGTATATAAATCTCAAATAATTACGACTCTTATTTAGCAATAAATGTTGGATTTTTTTAAATAGAACTTTACTAGGTATAGAGAGCCATTTTTCTAATCTTATACAATAGTCCTTCGTATTGATCGGTTATTCGTTTAATTGATTATAATACGAACTAAATTTTATCGTGTGACTTCTCTGTTCTGTCTGCGGAACTAATGGCGCCGCTTTAAATAAATTGAAAAAAAAAATGACACGTACGTGTATTTTGTATAGTAAAACTGAGCTACGATTAAATAAAGATTTCTGTTTAATTTACTAAATAGAACTGGTGACTATTATAAACAGACGGAAAGTAGCCTATCTCGGTCATGTTCTGATAAATGGAAGATATCACCTACTGCAAGTGATCATTGAAAGAAACGTCGCAGGAGATCGGTGAAGAGGTGGGAGAAGAAAAACCCGGTTTGGAAACATGAATTAATGGACCGGTCCCAACACAGAAGCCTTACTGCGTGACAGATTAGAAGCCAAACGCACAATCACTAACATCTATTGAAAATGCTGATACAATAAGAACAGGCAATGCCTTGTTGCTGTAACCATTATGCCCTGAAAGGGGCCAGTGTCTTCCAAAGTTCTCGATATTTACTTATATTCAAGCGCTCGTATACACTACTATTCTTTATAGATGTTCTTGTACGTACGAAAATTATTAACGATGGTAAACATTATACGTATATAGAGCACGAATGTACGAAAGGATGTGTATATATGTATGAAAGTGTGTATATAAGTATACGTATACATAAGTATGTGCGAAGAAATAGCGAGATGAAAATGTACACATAGTTAACTAATTATCGGTTCTATAGTATTACGTAGGGATCGAAAATTGAGTCTATTTCTTTTCTTTTTTTTTTTTTATATTAGGGTCAGTCGGTCGGTGTCCTGTAATATCTGACCACGAGTTGGAAGATTCGCGCACCTGTAAAAATTCCCAAACAATAGGTCGAGAATTTGTTGTTGACGATGATAACGATAGTTATAAATTTCCTCTAAACTTTTTCCCTCGTGTTAAAAGAAAATTTAGCTTATCAAAAATTCGTCCCTGCTCGCGCGTATTTTGTGTTTCGTAAAATTTACGAC